>OY747709.1:53957399-54492399 GCA_963556495.2 Valencia hispanica | reverse complement strand
TTGTTATTGTTTTGTATCATACCAGGAAGTTGAAATTTGTCCAGAGTTGACTGGTTGGAGAAACAGGACGAAGCACAAGCAGTTTTCTACTGTGTCAAGGACTGCGCTTGGAAAGTGACTTGAGCATGGACTCAAAGAAAAGTGTTTAAGAGTGCAATGAAAGCTACATGAATTCTATAAAATGGATTATGGACAACAGGAAACAAACCACACATCAAGGTAAAAAAATATAAAAGTAAAAACAAGCAGCAAGTCTTTTTAAGCTCACGTAGAAACAGTAGAAACGTCATCAGTAACATGTAGTACTAAGGCTAAGGTGTTACAACAGGTGTGTCTCTATCTAGTGTGTTTCTTTTGCTAGAACATGATTGTTTTTAATTCATTGAATTTACTCACAGTAAATAGATCATTTAGAAATTTGACTGAAGTTGGGGTAGCTATACTTCAGAATACTATTACTCAAGTAAGTCAAAAGTACATTGTAATAAAACTCCTAAAAGTACATTTCATCCGAAAAGTTATTCAAGTAAATGTAGCTGAGTAAATGTAACTAGTTACTACCCACCTTTGGTTATAATGGAACTAATGCATACTACATGCATATGCATTTTGGCCACCTTCATGCACACCAAGTAACATTTCAATGATGTCCAGTGAAAGTAAGGCTCTGTGAAAAGAAGTTTCCATCTGAATATCGGAGCCGAAAGCAGCATCCATGTCTGTTTTTCTTCTTCTGCTGCTCCAGTCGCTGCAGTCTTCACATCTTTGTGAGTTTTTCCTTTCTCCAAACCTTCTGTTAACCGTTATAGCTCAGCTTTAAACCGTTTAACTGACATAAAAACGGAAGACAACAAGAAGAACGGCTCCAGCTGCCGCCCGCCACAGAGAGAAAACAAAGCAGCAGACACAAACACCCATGGTCATACGGCAATGTGGCCGCCATATTGTGAGTGGCGTTTAGTTGGAAATCTGCTGCGATCTTCACAAAGCTTTTCGGTTTCATATTAGTGAATGAAAATATCTAAATAAATTATGTCACTGTAATGTCCTCTACCTCCAACACCTTGCTGGAGTCGACACTCAGATAAACTACTCCCCAAAATGACCACACAGACAAGAGGGCTCACGTTGACTCTTTACCGAAACCAGTTGCAGTAGGGTAAAACTGAGAAATGAACAGAAAATGTTTCTTAGAAATCACAAACCGTAACAAATAATTCAATATTCACATAAGAACAAAACTGCTAAGCGGCAGGATAATTATCTTCCAGTTGCAAATTTTGTGTACAAAATAAATGCTACTGCGTTACAAATACTTAAATATAATCCTTAACAGAAATATCACTCACAAGTTTGGTTACATACCAACAATGCTTTCAGAGACCAACTTGGAGTTGAAGAAATCGCAGTGTTGCTCAGAACAGGCCATGCTTTCTATCTCTCTGCATATCTGTGTCTCCATTTTCTGACATCAAACGGCCGCAAACTCACTTAAATGTAGTACCAAAGTCAGCCTAGATGGCAAAAACGCATAGCCTTACAAGTATAAAACAGTGAAATTGCAATAAATACATATGTGACAGAACAGTCACCCTAAATTAAACAGTATTAATTAATAACACAATCCTTCTCTAAAATACTTTGTGTGATTTTTATTCTGTGCTCTGTTTAGGCAGCTGTATTTTACTGTATTGTAAACTGCTGTGCTGTATCTCTATGATGCAGGATACAGCAGAGACCTATCTAAAATTGTCAACCACTTACTTAGTGACCATATTTTGAGTTCCAAAACAGAGGACACTTGGCCCAGCCTTGAAACGCTTTCAGGACCGGGCCAAGACTTTTGATTTGAACATATTTAAAGCGTGCGTTCTCCATGTGGTTAGAATGAACAGTTAAATAACAAACTTCAGATAGGCTTTCACAAGTGCAAAAATGATTTTAATATATCTGGAAATAAACAGTCCTTCAGTTTATAGATCATCTCTCTCTGGACAGCTTATTATAGATTTTGTGTCCATGTGGGCCTTCGGGATCTGTGCCACTTTTGTCCCACACAGAAACACATATACCAGCCATGTTTGTCCATAAAGCTACACTTGCTTTTTGATATCTTGTAAACAGCTGCAGCGTGGAGCAACACGCCACAGCGCATCGCTGTCTGTTCGTCTATGAATGCATCAGAACAATCCACTAGGCAGCAGCTCGGGGAGGACGTCAGATGAGAGAAAGGGTCTCATATTGCATGCCTCACACCTGTGAGTTTAACTATGCTTATTGGTCCCCTGAAAAATGATTAAAAGTCGTATATTTTCATCAATCTATGAAATCCATCCGGACAGCACGTGAAAATTGGATGTTGGGGGAAAAGAGGACGGCTGGTATCCTACACTTACTAACTACAAGCAAGAGATCACAATCTGATACGCCTACCTTTGTTAGCATTCAAATGCTGCGTCCCATCCTGCTCCTCTTTGGGTAAGGTAAATTCTCTCCCCCATTTTTCCATATATTTATATGACTTCTTTGTTTTTTTTGGCAGGATCCCCTTCATCACGTCCAACCATCTTTCTCCTTTCGGCTACTGCAGAGGGGGCTCTCGCGGGGCCAGTGACAATTCAGTTTGGAGAGGCAGAAGTTTTTTTTATTACATAATATAGGAGATTTACACAATACTTATATGAGAGAACGGCTGGAAAGACGGGTAAAATACTGTAGGTTCCTGGCCAAAACAGGAGACTTGACCGCGATGCCTGGGACACATCCAAAAGTTACAGGATCCCGGCCCTCGAGGACTGGAGTTTTACACCACCGCAATGGAAGGGCAAAGGACTGGAGAGAGTTATATAATAGAAAAACAATAATAAACGTCTTTAAAAGTCCAAAATATTTCATATAAAGATGACTGGGTTCCTATTTCACTTGACTGCAGAGTAATGTATTAGCATTTTATTATATATAACTAAATTAACACTGATCTGAAGGATGGATCAATTATATCCTGCTCAAACTATGAGGGGAATGTTCAAGAATTACACTGATAACATCCTCTGTGTTCAACATGCAGTTTCTTCCATCCATCAACAGCAAACAGAAAGTGACACAATCGCTTACCCACAGCTCTCACCCTCAGCAGCACCCTCTCTGTCACACACATGTTGCTGTATGGAAACGTGTTGCCAGCACCAACTCCCCGACACTGGCTCCGGGGCTACAAGGTTAGGGAAAGCAAGACAGTTTTAAACTGGTTCAAAACTGGAAAGAGTTTGGAGGGAAAGGCTAAAAGGTTCCACTATGCCAAGGCTACTAAATGGAACAAAGAGATCCCAGCAGCTTAAACAAACGTCCTCCATAGGTTGGCAGAGATAGGATGACGAGCTGAATCATCTGGAGGGAGTTTGGGAGTGAAGCTACTGCCCCAGTGAATCAAAAGCAATCAGTTGAGATGTTACAGGAAACTGATGAGGATCCATCCTGGATCCTGCATCCTCGTTTGGGGATTTTTATCGCACCTCTCCTGTGTGTGTGTGTGTGGGGGGGGAAAAATATCGCGATATCGTATCACCAGATTTTTACCAATACGCACCCTTATTACATAAAGACATATGCTGCTGGAAATATCAAAACAAAATCACTTCCTGTACTGTTCATTTACTCATTTAGTCACTGCATTCTGTCTCATTATTTATATAATAGATTATACCTTAAATTTAAACAAATGTATTTTTTAGAACAAAAGTTTTACATAATTATTAAAAATGAGAAAAAGCCCCTCAAAATCATATTATTCAGGCATGCGACTAATCTAAAAAGTTCTGGTTGTCCTACTTGAACCAAAACAGGAAACTTTTAGTTTAATTTAACATCAGGCAGAGAGAATAAGAAAGGGTTTGGTTTCTTATACAGAGTATATAAACATGTGATTTTACCCACAGGAACTCACTCCACGTTTCACAACATTCACCAACAGTCCAACGAGGGAGGTAAAGTTCTTCAAAATATTCTTATATGTACAGAATTTCTTAAATATTGTACGATACATTTTTTTTCATATTCGGCCCCTTTTGATGACACACGAAGTCCTTGGTTTGTGACGGTTGTATCCATACGTATAGCAGGTCAAAACAAGGACGTGTTTTGTGTCCAGATGAGACAAAAACAGAGGCTCCAGAGAGGGTTGAACAAAAGGGAAACTTTAAAAAGAGACAGTTCCACTAAAAACAGAGGGTGGAGCAACATTCAGGACAGATACAAACAATTAAGAAATGCTAAAACTTTTCTGGAGTATAGGCATTATAATTAAAGTAGGAAGAGATTTATGAAAAACAAAAATGCATTTTTATTGCATATTTTGCAACTACCTTTGAGTACATTGAAGCAGTTATGCATTTTTGTTACAAGTATAAAACCTGCTGTAACCTGATAGGTTGATGAAGAGATGAGTTCTGTAACTTAGAAGATGGTTTCAGGAACCAAAAGTGCATTTCTATGCAAACAAAGAGCTTGATATGACAGGGAAATATATTTTACATTTTTTACTATAAATAATCATGTTTAAAAAATTAAACGGCAGAATTATTCTGATACTGCGTCCGTTATTTAAAGTCTAAACACTTTCTCCATCGGTGTGAATATTCGTGTGTCTGATTAAATGCGACTTCAGGTTAAATCTTAGTCCACAGACCTCACAGCCAAATGGTTTGGCTCCTGTGTGGGTCGTCATGTGTTTGTTTAAATGAGCCTTTTGGTTAAACCTTTGACCACAAACATCACAACCAAACGGTTTGTCCCCTGTGTGGATCCTCAGGTGTCTTTTCAAAGCCGACTTCTGGGTAAATCGCCGCCCACAAACATCACAATCAAACGATTTGACCTCCGAGTGGATCTTCATGTGCTTCTTTAAAGCTGACTTCTGCATCAGCCGTTGGCCACAGACATCACAGGCGAATGGTTTCTCTCCTGAATGGATTATCTTGTGTACGTTTAACTGTGACTTCAGGTTGAATCTCTGATCACAAACATCACATCTAAATGGTTTCTCCCCTGTGTGGATTCTGACATGTTTGCTTAGATACGACTTCAGATTGAATCTTTGTCCACAGAAATCACAACCGAAGGGTTTCCCTCCTGTGTGGATTTTGGCGTGTTTGTTTAAGTTTGATTTTTGATTAAATCTTTGTCCACAAACATCACAAGCGAATGGTTTCTCTCCCGTGTGGATTCTCATGTGTATGTGTAAATAAGACTTCAGGTTAAATCTCTGTCCACAGACATCACAACCGAAGGGTTTTCCTCCAGTGTGGATTCTCATGTGCTTGTTTAAATTTGAGTTTTGGTTAAATCTTTGTCCACAAATGTCGCAGCCAAACGGTTTCTCTCCCGTGTGGATCCTCTTATGTCTGCTGAGATGATTTTTCCAGCTGAAACTTTTACCACAGTCATCACAGGTAAAACATTTAACACCAGCCTGGACTTTCTTCAGTACATTGACATTTTTCTTCCTCCTAGCACATTTCTTTTTCTCCGACCTGCGTGAAGGCCTGGCTGTTGAATGACATGCGGCGTGTCTCTGAAGGGAGCGCTTGTTACCAAACTGCTGACCACACTCTGAGCAGCTCAGCGACGTGTTGACGGCGTTTCCTCCTGACTCTGGAGCTCTGCTCTCCTTCCAGTCAGTCTCACTGTCCTCAGTTTCAGAACCAGAGTCTGGCAGATGCTGTAGCTGAGAGTCAGGATGGCTCGCATCATCATCATCATAATCACTATCATCATCATAATCACTATCAACATCATCATCATCATCATCACTGACTTCAGTCTCTGTAGAGCTGGAAGTGCCTCCATGAGAACTCAGATCTGGGTTCCTGCTGGATTCATCGTCCTCTTCATCAGTTTCTGCTTTCATCAGGTCAGCTGAGCTGCTGGTTGGAGGATCGCCGTCTTCTGGTTGGTCCTGATGAAGCAGTGAGAACAGAGGTTTATCTTCATCATCCTCACTCTTCATAAGGACCACAGTTAGTGGTAACCTGGTGGCATCTGTCTCCTCCTTCACACTGTGCTGCTCTTCCTCCAGACTGGTCCAAGCCTCCTCCTCCTTGATGTGGAGGAGCTCTGGGTCCTGATGGCCCACACCAGGATTATTTTCTTTGTGGGAATCGTCATGAGAATACAGATCCGGGTTCCTGCTGGATTCGCCGTACTCTTCATCCGTTTCTCCTTCCATCAGGTCAGCTGGGCTGCTGGTCCGGAGATCTACGTCTTCTGGTTGGTGCTGATGAAGCAGTGAGAACAGAGGTTTATCTTCATCATCCTCACTCTTCATGGAAATGACACTTAATGGAACCCTGATGGCATTGGTTTCCCTCACACTGAGCTGTTCGTCTGGTTCCTCCTTGATGTGGAGAACCTCTGGCTCCTCAACAGTCTCCTCTTTGACCACAATCTGCTGAACATCTGCAGCCAACACTGAAACACATTATAGACAACTGTAACTTGTCAATATTTCAATTCAGTAAAATTAAAGTATAGTCATGACTGACTGTGAGAAGATAGAACAGAAACACAAAACACAGAAGCATTGGTCCTGGAGTACTTTCTATGCTAAAGCTGTTTTGCAGTGTTTGCTACAGACCATTGTAATGGAAGAAAATATTTCAGGGTTCCCAAAATAAAAGATGACTGAGTCCCAGAAGGGGTTTAAGTATTTAATTCAAACATGTCTGGCCAGAACATGGATGGCGACAGAGATTACTCTTACATCGCCCTACCCAACCATTCTGACAAACAGTTTAAATAGTAATCAGCAATCACTGTTTATCTCTCCAGCCCGTCTTCTCCAATCTTCATGTCCAGCTCCTGGAGAACTGGTTCATGCCAGTCTGATAGTAAAGCAGACTGTTCCGTAGTCATCTTGCTGCCCTGGCGTCTGTCTCTCTGGTGATCTGACACATCTTTATAAGGAACATTAAGCTGGAACAATAACCTTGCTTCCCCTAACTTTGAAATTACTGCAGTGGAGAGACAGGGACTTATCCATATATGGCAAAGTCTTCGTGCTGAAAGCAGAAATAATAGCTTCAGTGATCCAGCTTGCGATCATTTTCCCGGTTCCAAAAGGGGTTTTGATCTCTTTGCGGAATATAATTTTTAGTTTCCTGTGGGGAGGTAAACACGAAGAGGGAAATAATGTATAGACAGGTGGAGAAGGGAGGGCAATACTCGACATAGGAGCAATGTTTATGGCAATGTTTATAACCCCCATCTTAAAAGTGTGTTTGACTCATCAAATAAAAATGCCTTGGGGTTATTTTGCAAAATTTTGGGTAGGATTAGGAATTTTGAGAAAATGGGAGAAGAGGGTGAGTTTACTAACCCCCTTTTCAGACCAGTGTCCTAAAATATGTGAGATGGTGGGGAAAATTTTGAACAATGAGTTTAAAATGATAGTACCTGACCCCCTAACAAGAAGGAAAGTAGAGGAGATATTAGCTCCATCGGACAGAGTAACACAGATAGGGGGTTTTACCAGAAAACCAATGCACAAAAGTATGGCGGAACGTGAGTAATAGTGCGTTGCTTGATATGCACAAGGATTTGGCATGGCAGATTGTGGTGGGAAGTTTGCCAACTAGAGTGTTTTTGAAAAGACGAAACTGCACAAGAAGTGCCCAATGCCCTAGAATTAATTGTGGGGAGGAAGAAACAATAAAACAAATATTTTAGGCTTGTGACTTTGTGGAAAAAGTATGGCACTGGATAACACCTTGGTTAGGGAATGTCTACAAAAGTACTTTAACATATGAAAAAAAATAGCATATGGTCTATTAAAGGAAAATTGAGGGAAGGCCGAGCTTCAGTGGTGGGTAATAGTTAACTGTATCAAAGACACCTTATGGAAGGCAAGAAATATATTCATTTTTAAAAGATATGAGGTACCCATAAACACAATAGTTTAAAGTATTTTTTTCTTTGTTCAAAGAGTATATGATAAAGGAGACACGGAGGGAAATATGGCTGGAAGACATCACAAGAAGGAAGATACCAGAGAAGTTTAGGTATCTGGGCACATCCATAGTTTCTGTCCTGAGGGGTGTAATGAAAAATATAGACCCTCAAATGCCCAGTCAATGTCATTTGTACAACTTGTTCATCATTTTGTTTAAGATAAATTTAAGAAATAATACAGTTAATTATGTCCCACTAAGCTTTGGTATTATCGTGTAATAAGACTTTATTCTGTTTCCCTCCCCAGAAATGGCGGGTGTCCGAGTGGGACATTCAGTGCATCAGGTTTTTTCCTTAGACATTAGTTTTGTTTTCTTTCTTAAAAGTCTGAATTTTGAGGCATAACATTTTTTGGGGTGTTTTAACTACAAAACACTACTATTATACCTGAAAGTATATTTCCCTTAATCCACTTCGACTCAAGGGAAACATTTACTAACGTTCGCAACCACTTCTGTCAAAGGAGTTACAAGAGTTAAACTATTATTCTAAAGGAAACGGAGATCTAATTTTCCAATGTAATTCTATCAGGAGTAAAACGATTAAAAAATATTGTGTGGGCTTAAGTCTCATATAAGTTGCTAAATCCTAAATGGGCAACACATCGGGAGAAAACAGGGGTGAGGATTTCGGTCCAAAAATCATAACGTTCGAACATTTTTATTCTGACGCTGACGTTCCATCTCCTAATGGCTCGAGAGCTTTCATCTCCCAAACAAGACCGTCGAGTCACTGTCGTTCTGTGCGGGAGGAAGATTTGACAGGATCTTACTGATTTCAACAATGTGGGTAAGTTTGTCACTTCTGTCCAAAAGTTGACGAACATTAATATGTTACGAGCATGGTAAACTTCATCATTAATTGCGATCACTGAAGTGATTACGTATAGATGAGAGTGATAATCAGATGAATGTTTGTGTGTTCGGGTCAATAGCAGTACCGTGTCTATTACGAGAGATCGCACTTTAATAGTGGCTGGATATATTTTGACCGATTCTGAACATCATGTTCGTAAATTAGACAGAAAAAAATCAATCTGTGCTAGTTCGAGTTATTTTGCCTCACTGCGCTGTTAATTTTAGTCAACATGACAGTGCACATTTTGCCAACATTAACGAGGCAGGTTACTATCGGGTTGATAATGCTAAATTCTGCTGATTTAGACGGTTGGAAATCAATAACGTTCTTGTGATGTTGTTTTACTGTCCAATGTTCAGCACACAAAATAAAGCTAGTTAAACATGCTTTTTTGTTAAAATTAAGCTTCTAACAAGCGTAGCCTACCTTCATCATGTCCAAACTATATTGGCCACAAGTGATGCGCGAGTTTACTCCACGCAGCAGGACTCCGCTTCGTTTGTAGCAGGGCCGGATTATGTTAGCAGAGGCCCCTGGGCACAAAATGTTTAAAGTGCCCCCTCGCAGCCCAAAAAAAAATTTCATTTAAATAGGATTTTCACCACAGTCTTGTATTTCTCTAATCAAAATCAGCAGAGCCTATCATCAGATCCCTGAAGTAATCCATTATTTTAAAAGGAACACACCTGGCAGACTAAGATGAAATCAAAAACGCTCTGTGGGCCACCATTCATGAATCAATTCAGTTTGTCATAGAGAATATGATATGTTGTAATCGACATGGATGGAGACTGTCAGCATTCATAGATTTCCAATTTTAAAAAGTAGGCTATATTCAAGTAATGAAAATGCTAGTTTGCTTAAATTAGTGGTGTTCAGAACATAAATAAGTTAATTTATTCATTTTAGAGTTAAACAACTTAGGTCATGCTTCTTATATGTTGATATTTTTTGCAAACGTCCTCAAATATATGTATAAATGGCTTGATTTATTCACTTTTTTCCCAGAAATTATGGCAGGTCTCCTCAAGTTGAGGCTTCTGAGCGTCCTGGAGGAGAGAGAACCTCACCAAGGAGTGAGAATAGTCCAGATGTGATGCCAGGAATCAGTAAAGCTGCTGCTGGATGGAAGAACAACAGAGATTGAGGGAGTACAGGATGAATCTACAGTGGCTTGCAAAAGTATTCGTCTCCCTTGAACTTTTCCACATTTTGTCACATTACAGCCACAAACATGAATCAATTTTATTGGAATTCCAGGTGAAAGACCAAAACAAAGTGGTGTACACGTGAGAAGTGGAACGAAAATCATACATGATTCCAAACATCTTTTACAAATAAATAACTGAAAAGTGGGGTGTGCGTAATTATTCACCCCCCTTTGGTCTGAGTGCAGTCAGTTGCCCATAGACATTGCCTGATGAGCGCTAATGACTAAATAGAGGCACCTGTGTGTAATCTAATGTCAGAACAAATAAAGCCGCCCTGTGACGGCCTCAGAGATTGTCTAAGAGAATGTTGGGAGCAACAACACCATGAAGTCCAAAGAACACACCAGACAGGTCAGGGATAAAGTTATTGAGACATTTAAAGCAGGCTTAGGCTACAAAAAGATTTCCCAAGCCTTGAACATCCCACGGAGCGTTGTTCAAGCGATCATTCAGAAATGGAAGGAGTATGGCACAACTGTAAACCTATCAAGACAAGGCCGTCCACCTAAACTCACAGGCCGAACAAGGAGAGCGCTGATCAGAAATGCAGCCAAGAGGCCCATGGTGACTCTGGACGAGCTGCAGAGATCTACACCTCAGGTGGGGGAATCTGTCCATAGGACAACTATTAGTGGTGCACTGCACAAAGTTGGCCTTTATGGAAGAGTGGCAAGAAGAAAGTCATTGTTAAAGGAAAACCATAAGAAGTCCCGTTTGCAGTTTGCCACAAGCCATGTGGGGGACACAGCAAACATGTGGAAGAAGGTGCTCTGGTCAGATGAGACCAAAATGCAAAACTAACACTGCACATCACTCTGAACACACCATCCCCACTGTCAAATATGGTGGTGGCAGCATCATGCTCTGGGGGTGCTTCTCTTCAGCAGGGACAGGGAAGCTGGTCAGAGTTGATGGGAAGATGGATGGAGCCAAATACAGGGCAATCTTGGAAGAAAACCTCTTGGAGTCTGCAAAAGACTTGAGACTGGGGCGGAGGTTCACCTTCCAGCAGGACAACGACCCTAAACATAAAGCCAGGGCAACAATGGAATGGTTTAAAACAAAACATATCCATGTGTTAGAAAGGCCCAGTCAAAGTCCAGATCTAAATCCAATTGAGAATCTGTGGCAAGATCTGAAAGCTGCTGTTCACAAACGCTGTCCATCTAATCTGACTGAGCTGGAGCTGTTTTGCAAAGAAGAATGGGCAAGAATTTCAGTCTGTAGATGTGCAAAGCTGGTAGAGACATACCCTAAAAGACTGGCAGCTGGAAGTGCAGCAAAAGGTGGTTCTACAAAGTATTGACTCAGGGGGCTGAATAATTACGCACACCCCACTTTTCACTTATTTATTTGTAAAAAATGTTTGGAATCATGTATGATTTTCGTTCCACTTCTCACGTGTACACCACTTTGTATTGGTCTTTCACCTGGAATTCCAATAAAACTGATTCATGTTTGTGGCTGTAATGTGACAAAATGTGGAAAAGTTCAAGGGGGCCAAATACTTTTGCAAGCCACTGTATCACAAGAAAATAGAGAAATCCAGAAGGACCAAGCCCGTGAAAGGATGAGAAAGTATCAACAATGCCAGAAAGAGAATCTTAAAAGGGGTGAGGAAACACAAGGTGTCATGTTGAGAAAGCCTCAAACGAGAAGTGAACTGGAAAAAATGGCCACAAGGAGGGAATACTTTAAGAACAAGAAACGTGAAAAGAGAGCTAGGATGTCTGCACAAAAGACGAGAGAGTAAAAAGGATCGCAACAGGAAAAGGGTGTTAGCAGAGGCAAAGAAAGCCTCAAGCATTAATCACCCTAATCAAAAAGTGACCTCAACACCTGCTAACCAGAAATCTAATGCGGTTCACATTCATCAGTTACATGAAACACCCATTTTGTCTTCTGGGTACAAAACTGACTTTGCTAGAAGGAAAGCAACTTGGAGGATAAAAAGGCTAATGCCAAAAAGTCCACAGAAGTATGGTACTATAGTAGCTGGCTTAGTTGCCTCTGCAAGTCCGCAAAAAAAAAAAAAAAAAAAAAACGGCTCTTCATGACGTGATGCTTAGCCATGAAGACAAGGATGTGGAGTCTTTTTTAGGATATGTGAAGCAAACGTGCAAACACATGTACTTCAGCCAATAGAAGGATGTTTGATGCCAGTCTTGTTGCTCTCCTTGGATCTGCCAGTAAGCAAGTCAGAGATGCCTCTAGCAGAAAGTTAGGAATATCACAGAAGATAATTAGGAAATATGACCGCTTGAGAAAAGCAGGGCATGATCCACAACAACGTAAAAAAAAAAAGGTGTGATGCAGTAAATGATGCAGTCAGGCTTTCTGTTCAAGATTATTTTAGAAGACCCGACGTTTCGACCACACTGCCTCACAAGAAAACAGTCAGCAAACGAACTGGCTTACAGAAGCAGAAAAGTATGAAGTCCACATACTCTGCCTGGCGAAATGAGAACCCCAACATGAAGTTGTGCTTCAGCAAGTTCTGCACTCTCCGACCAAGCCACATTTTGCCCTATGCGAAGGCCCATTTGAATCAATGTCTCTGTGAATATTGTGAGAATATGGACTTGAAGATAAAGGTGATAAACCAGGTTGTCCAAGCAAGAAATCTGGACTGCAAAATCAAAGATCGATACCATGCAAGTGACATCACTGTCTGCCCAACTTCAGATGATGCTAGAAAGATACTGTGCATCGACCGAAAATGTCAGAAATGCGGTGTTGATGCTATAGGAGCATATCTGCAAGCACTAAATGGAGCTGCAGAAAATGAAGTCTCCTGGCACGTCTGGGGAAATATCACAATGCATGGCAATCTCAGGAAGGCCCTACTACCCAGGTCTGGCCAACTTAAAGAATTGATTCAGGAGATGAAAAGTGAGCTGAAGATCTTACCCAACCATCTTTTTCAAGCTAGATGGCAGCAACAGAAGTTCTGGGAAATAGCAAAGAACCCCCTTAAAGATTCAGTTGTCTGTATTATGGACTTTGCAGAAAATTACACATGCCTTTTTCAGAACGAGGTACAGAGTGCCCATTGGGCTAAAGTCCAGGTTACAATTCACCCAATGGTCTGTTTCTACTCTTGCCCTTGTGGTAATCCAGAGCCTGTACGAGATTCTGTGATTATTGTGTCAAATGATGTCAAGCATAATTCCCATGCTGTCGCAGTATTCGTTAATACTGTCACTGGTCACCTGAAAGAAGTTCCCCAACTGGGCTTTTTCAGGATGATTCAGTTCACGGATTGAAGGAAGTGGCCAGTACAAATCTAAAACTCCCTTTGTTGACATTTCCTTTGGTCATCAAGATCTACATTTGGCTATGGAGAGACATTTTTTGGTTCTCGACATGGCAAGTCTCCATGAGACGGGGAAGGAGGTGTAGTGAAATCTGCAGCAGCTCGTACTGTCAAGGCTAGTGATGAAATCATCAATTCTCCAGAATCCTTCTTTAGATTTTGTGAGAAAGAACTAACTAAGCCTGCTGTTCTAGAGTCTGGTGCGTGCAATCATTCCAGGCAAAGTTTTTAATTAGTGCCCTTGGAGCAAGTTGTTCGTGAGCGTCAAGACCGTATTGATGTTGGGACTGTTCAAGGGACAAGAAAAATGAATGCTCTCCGTGGTCGTGAGCCGTACAGGGTCCAGACTCCCAGGTTGTCCTGCTTCTGCAGTGCATGTGAAGATGGCATAGGAGAATGTGCCAACAACACATACACAGGGCCCTGGGCTGATAGGGCTATCAAGCTGAATAAACAGCCGGATGCATCCCTGGACATTTCCGGTGTATCAGGTGAGGTGAAAGCCATGTCAACTTCTCTTGAAATATGGTATCACACTGTATATCAAAATCAAAGAGAAAGTAGATGATTGGGTTTAAAACTAATGAAAATTTTTATTTGATGCATTTTAATTGTAATTTATGCTACATTTATGTTATATTAACATGCATTTCTTTGAAATCCAGCATTGTGTCCAAGCCTAGACTCTGATGTAGCTGATCTTGCAGAAATGGGTGATCTAGTGAATGATCTCATCAAAGACTTAGAAAGTGGTCATGAGGTGACTACAGATACTTAATGCTCAAAAACATTTTAATATGATTTTTCAGTTGCTAAAAATGTAAAATATGTATCTGTATTCAATCACCATGAGACTCATGCTATTAATATTGTACAATTGCTAATCAAAAGAACAGCTTTCACATCAAAGATCACATTTTGGAAACATTGGTATGGGTGCCTTTTAAGACTCATGAATACGAGTATGTTTGTATGTGTTCACATCTGTTTTTCTATGATGTTATGTCTTGCTATTGGGTCTAGAGCCTGTAATAAAGTTATATACATCACTTTAAGGATCAACATGCCACAACAAACATACATGAGACTGACCCTGGTGATGTTGCTGGCTGTTCACAAACACAGCTGAAAAGTGAATCTCAGGTAATTGTTCACTGTGTAGCTTCATCTGGAATCCCATGAAATGCTAAAAAATTCACTTGAAAAATGTAAGCAGAGATTTCTCTGTCTTTATTTTATATTTCCTGATATCATTTTTCAGAAGTCCAGTCCTACAGCCAGAGGTGCACACAACCGACCCACATGTGGAGAGAAGGCAGGCATTCAGCAGCGAGGTACAAAGCAGCAGTACAGCTGTAGTGAAATTACAACCCCTTATGTTTACGGTTTCTCATATGATTGCAAAAAATGTATTTTTTCTGCTATCCTGCTCTGTGTCATTCAGGTTCAGGCTTCAAGAAGGACGACTACTACGCCACGTAGTATGACCGTGTCTATTACATAGGAAGGGTAGTAGATCACTGTCTCTGTGAAGGTGTTGACGTCCCTCATGTGAAGTTCAAGTTCCTACACAAGGACCCAGCATGCAACTCCTTCTCATGGCCGAGGAGAGATGACATTGAATAAGTTCATCCCATGTGGATCTTTTATGGACCTGTTACCATTACAGGACATAACCCATTCAAAGTTGCTGACTTGTTTCAAGTCGTTTCAGTATTCCAGGACCGCAGGACACGATCGCAGTAGATTAAACCGACTGCCATGATTGTGACCAGGCAGATGTCAGGTTCACCCAATTGCTGCTTAGCTGACAAAATCTGCCGCAGAATGCCTGCCATTTACTTCTAGTTAATTGTCATTTACTTTTAACACATATTGAAGGTTACTTTGCTTAAAGACATATGTTCTCTATTCAGCAGAATTACTAATTTTATCACACGTTGTTTCATTTATGATCTTAAAATTTGATATCAAATTTCATGCTGAATATCATGATTTACTGTGTTATGAACATGTTCTGAATATGCAAGTTTTCATGAAATTGTATTATTTTTTGTTAAATATGCAATTTTGAAGGATTGTTCGTTTTTATTCCGTCCACGTTACGCACGTTATAACTGTGCACACTTGTATGAGTTCCCTTGGCTTTTGCATTGAGCAAATTAATTAAAAAAAATAAAACTGGTACTTGTTAGTATGTTGCTGGCTCTCACTTTATTATCATACTGAAGCAAATATTCACCATCAAGTTTATAGGACAGAAAAAAATATATGGCCACCCTGCCTGTATGGAAGTCCTATTACCAGTTTTGTGAACGATATACAACTTATGACTTTTTACTGTAACAAATTAGGAACAAATTTAGACATGAAATGAAATACAACCAGAATTTTATTGAACTGAATTAGATTAAGTACTCTTTCTGCTAGAATTCTCATTGTTTTTCCATCCATGTTACATACGTTAAATTTGCCATCAACTCAACTTTGATCAAAATTTAGTAGTTTCCCATTGACAGATTGATCCTGGCTTTCATGAAACTACACTCCTGGCTCTTTGAAGATGTTAAGTTGAGCAGGAGGACCTTCTCCATGAAAGAAACTCAGAAACTCCTGAAGACACAGGTGGAGCCCTCAACAATCACCTGGATCAATGACTACCTGACCAACAGACCACAGTTTGTGAGACTGAAGGATTGTGGGTAAAACCAGGTGGTCAGCAGCACAGGAGCACCACAGGGGACCGTACTCTCACCATTCCTTTTCACTCTGTACACCTCAGACTTCCAGTACAAATCAGAGACCTGTCATCTGCAGAAATACTCAGATGACTCTGCAATTGTCCGGTGTATCAGAGATGAACAAGAAGCTGAATACAGAGAGCTGGTGGACCGCTTTGTGACATGGTGTGGAAACAATCGTCTCACCTTGAATGTGAACAAAACAAAGGAGAAGATTGTAGATTTCAGAAGAAACAGGGATAAGTCAAAAACTGTTTCCATCATGGGAGAAGAAGTGGAGGTGGTTGAGGAGTATAAATACCTCGGAGTTCACCTTGACAACAGACTGGACTGGAGACTGAACAGTCAAACCGTCTACAAGAAGGGACAGAGCAGACTGGACTTCTGGAGGAAGCTTAGGTCCTTCAAGGTTTGCAGCAAGATGCTGCAGATCTTCTACAAGTCTGTTGTGGAGAGTGTAATCTCTTCAGCCGTCCTCTGTTGGGGCAGCAGCATCAGACCCAGGGACTTAAAAAGGCTCAACAACCTGATAAAGAAGGTTCTGGTTCTGTTCTTGGAACAACTGTGGAACATCTGGAGATGATGATGCAAAGAAGGATTCTTCATAAAATCAAAAAAATGATGGACAACCCTGAGCATCCTCTTCATGAGACAGTCATACAACAACAGAGCGTCTTCAGTCGGAGGCTTCTTCAGTTTCGCTGCAACAAAGACCGCTACAGGAAATCCTTCCTGCCCACAGCCATCATCATCTACAACAACTCCTTAAAGAATTAATTATATGAGCTACAACACTTAATTTCCCTCTGGGATCAATAAAGTATTTTTGAATTTGAATGAAGATGGATTTTGCAGGTTATTGTCCTTGCAATTAGGCCTATACTTTGGTATGGCCCATCTCCTTTGTTAGGTAAGATGTAGAGAGGGGTTGCACAATGGGGGATGATGGGTAGAGGTGTTAGCCCCTTTCCCTTTTCTTTGTGGAGGTTTTCAGGGTTTTAGCCATAGTCATAGCCACAGTCAGCAAAACGCGCACTCCCGTGATGTTCTATAATTACCTCCAATGCTGCATCACTTACTGAAGACCGGATAATCCATGAAGTGTTATTCACGGAGTGGAAGTTTGGGAATTGGACTTAAAAAGAAACCTCAAATCATTCTGGCTTTCTGGTAGTAGATGAGAAATGCAATACAGGTTTCAAAAATACAACAAATGATCATTTTTCCAGGTTAAGTAGACCTCTAGATTTGTAGAGCAACATTTTCTCTCTAATTTCCAAGAGATGTGCTTTAAATTTAAAGCTCTGAATTCAACCAGGGAACCAACCTCCAATGAACAATCACCTCCTTTTTCATGGGGGCTACATTGCCTAATGCCAGTCGCAATGAGGAAGTAACACTATGAACAAAAACATTAATTTGTTAAAGGGTAGAAATTAAACTGTTACCCTCTGCTGTGTTTTTTTAGATACTGAGAAAATAAAAAATGGAACAGATTCTTTAAAGTTATTACAGCATTGTCGGACAACAATCTATCACAATGAATTTTTCTCTCAGACAGAATACTCAGATTTAACCAAAATAATATTAAAAGAATTTAGACAGAACAGGGTTATGAAGAGAAACTGTTGTATGTTCACACACTGCCATATGTAAGCACAAGGTCCAGAGTATGAAGACAGAACTGAGTAGATCTGCAAATCTTTTGAGCAAAGGACATCAAATCTAAGAGAACATTAAAGGCTATATTTAAACTACAATATTTCTTTTAGTGTCATCATGAATGTTAAAATCTCCACAGTAATATGATTATCAGTTTTTATACCTAAATCAGATCCGAAATCTGAGAGCTGAAGAGTAAAGGCCTGGTGGACAATACAAAACTACAAACAGGTTCTAGTCCTTTGACATTTGACAAATCGAAAGATCCAATACATAAAAAATAATTGCAGCAATTACTTGGCAAATGATAATCAATAAATCTGATTAAAAGATGGTTGAAGCTACTCGTTAAAAGTCAGTATTTTAAGGTGAGTGAAAATTTACATTTATATATTTTCACTCAGGAAGACACCGTCTCTGTGGGGTAACGGGTGGCTAACGGCTTAGCGCAGCATTAAGAGGATTGTCAAGCAGAATCCATTCAAGAATCTGGAGGTGCTTCTCCAGGAGTGGACTGATCCACTGCGCCCAGGCGGGTCCTACACAGGGCCTACAAGCGTCTTACCTGGGCTGAGGAGAACCAGAACTGGGCTGGTCCTCAGTGGTCCAAACTCCTCTTTTCAGGTGAAAGTTAAACTTTGACTCCATTTCACGTTGCATGCATGCAGTAATTCAAGCAAAAGGAGCCCCAACCAAGTATTGAGTGCAGAGAAATGCACAGACTTTCAGGAAGCCTGACATTCCCATCTAAAATATCCTATTTTATTGACCTTCTATAATATTTTAACTTTCTGAGACACTGAATTTGTAAGCCATAATCATCAAAATAATGAATAAAGGCTTGAAAATGTCACCTCATGTTTGATCAACTTATAGATACTTTTCATTTTCTTAAATGAGGGGGAAAACCCATTTAACAAAAAATCTAATTTTATGGAGGTGTGACCTCTGCACTACAGCGATGATTGGTCAGGTGATCAACACTCTTATTATATTTAATATGGATTGCAGTGTCAACAGTGTTAGCTATTATGGAGGTGGTAGTGGAATGAGCAACAAGGGAAAAGATTTTGTTTGCTCAGTTGTCATCCTTTGTTAAAATGTCTTAATGCACGCCAGACATTCATCATATTTGTTATTAGAATTGTGTCTTAAAAGAATGAGATGCAATTTCTTTGTTCAGTATTAATGTTTTTTTGTCAGTTTATTTGTAAAGTATGTTAATTTTCAGTGCTTGTGCTCCTTTATTAACAACTAATATATCCAAATATTATTGGAGGAAAATGTTGCCAATAGCCTAATATTACCCAGAGGAGTGAATTAATGCCTAGTTTACTCTGAATTTCACTTAAAATTGATTTAAAATGGGCAGGCTGTGAATAGTTAACACGTTTAATAAGAAACTAGTGAAATTTGGTCTCCGTTTGGAGCTTTTTTATTAAAAGACCAAAAATGAAACACTAATCTGAGCCATCAGAAGGACTTTTCCAAACTTGTACCGTAATAAAGTTTGGGCGGAGCCTGATTCCAGCTGCTGGTTTTACCTAAAAAAAGATACGATTTTCGGATCAAAACCTGCAGCCCTAGAAACTAAAATACAAAATCAGACATTGGATTCGCGAATTATACGAAAGCCGATTTTAAACTGTAGCTGGCGTCCATGCAGCTGGTTTAATAAATGAAAACATACCAACCTAATCTGTCCATCTGAACATCGGGGCTGAAAACAGCATCCATGTTTCTGTTTTTCTTCCTCTCCCGCCTCCAGTCGCGGTTTGAGCTGCTGTCTCTACATCTCTGCTAGCTTTTCTCTCTCCTAACCTTCCCTGAACAGTCAGTGAACGGCAGCAGGTCCGTTTTAAGCTGATTAGACGAACAAAAACCGAAGAAAACACGACGGTCGAAGCCTGAACTGCAGCCGCTGTGCTAAGGAGAAGCAAGCGCATGCGTACTGGCGATTGTGAGGTGAACCCGGAAGTTCCGCCCGGGAGGTTTAACGGAGCTGAAACCGCTTGCGCAGCTGGGACTTACGTCAACGTGGACGCCATGTTGTAAGTGGCCTTTTGTTAATCATTGATAGATAGATAGATAGATAGATAGATAGATAGATAGATAGATAGATAGATAGATAGATAGATAGATAGATAGATAGATAGATAGATAGATAGATAGATAGATAGATAGATAGATAGATAGATAGATAGATAGATAGATAGATAGATAGATAGATAGATAGATTTTTCAGTGATTCATACAATCTCACTTTGATCAATAATATCTATAGCTATTTTATCTGATTAATATCATTTGATATTGATTCAATATTAAATGAACCACATTAAATGAACCACATAAAATAGTACACATTACACACTACAAACACAATTTTATGTAAATGTGATTGAAGAATAAAACCTTTTTATAGCCTTCATAAAATTAAGAATAAAAGGTCACTTAACAGTGTTGTTCTTCTTGAGAAAAAAAATGCAGATCTTTCATTTGGGCAAACGTTTCAATACCGGTATAATCTTTCAAACAATCTCCTTTAAATTTATAATAATCTCTCAAAGTCAGTGTACGATGTTAAAATCCTCTAGCTGGTGACGTCGAAAATATTTAATTCCTAATTTTCATTCAAGAGGCAAAGTGCTAAAATTAGACTTGATCAAAAAATCTACTTCATTCTTTTTTTCATTTTGGTAGCTAGCAAGGATATTAGATGACTACACACTTCTATCCAACAGAATGTAAACGTGACATGTGCTATTCCGATATTTTAATGAGTCATGCTGCACAACCAACTTTTGCATTTGGCAATACTGGGCGCATCACTTCCTGCTTTGCTTTGATAGCGGGATCTCTTCTTCTGCTAATAAAGTTCCGGCAGACTGGATGCCAGATGGAGCGTTCCTGCCTTTCGGCATAGAGGAAGGTAGCAGGATCTCAGCTTGGGGCCGTGGTATTTGTGCCCCTCGGCTGTCTACTGAGCGCACGTTGGGCATGCCCACTGTGATTTCAGAGGTTAAACAAACGTTAAGGGGCCGGCCCCAATCACTGCTTCAAGAAGATTTAGCCTACTATTATATAATATTACTATATTGCTATATAATATATTACTATATACTATATATTATATGTATAATATATAATAATATATTACTATATAATATTACTCTGTAAAGAACGACCCTGTTCTACTGATTAATTTAAGCATGTTGTGTATATATCTCCACAGCGACATCTGGTGGGGCCCCACCGGCTCCTACTGCGCAGACACTAGGAAAGTGGAAAAGCTTTTTTAGAAGTACAAATAAATACATTTCATCCCTCGTGACCCATCCATCCATCCATCCATCCATCCATCATCTGTACCTGTCCATCCTTTAAAGGGTTGCAGGGGGGCTGGTGCCTACCTCCAGCAGTCACAGGGCGAGACGCGGGGTACACCCTGGACCGGTCGCCACTCCATCACAGTCCCTCGTGACCATTCACACAAAAAAACAACTCTTGTTAGTATCCACTTTTTCTTTTGCACCAGCAGACATTGTATCCTAAGGACAAATTAAGACAATATTCAGAATGTATTGTCATCACAAACATCATTCATGTATTTATTCAGTTTAAAGTTTCAGACGCCACATCATTATAATCACTGTACCTGTTTTACTTGTATTGTCCACTTGATGCCGCAGTAGAGCAAATGAAGTACCATAAAGCGTCGGCTCATGAGTCGAACCATTGGATGGAAAGCTTCAGTGCATCATGAGGCTTCATCTCACCATCATCACTTATAGCTGCAATAGATGGGGCTACTCATAGGCGGAGATCCCGGGGGGGACGGGTGGGACGCGTCCCCCCCTCACACAAAGTTGTCCCCCCCACAAGAGAAGTTATTGTAAACACATACATGCTATCAGTAAAACTGTATTGTCTTCTAAAACCACAACGTAAAAGTTAGTCTGCAAATACAAAACAATGTGTTTTTAATTGTTGAGAAATTATAGTCCATCCCCCTTATTCCTCAAGTTGGTACGGTCGGTCCACACACGCTGTTTCCAACGGGCGGGGCTGCCGGCTCTCCTCCACTTAAATCATCACAGCAGCCCGCAGGCTCACAGGAGGCGGGAATCAAAAGCCAGCGGTTTCCAGTAGTAAGTCATTTAATTATCACACGCTTGTTCTACAAATATGTATGTCAAATGTGGTCCTATTATGTCGAACATAGACACCGATTACTGGGCGATATCTTTAGATTTTGATCACCGGTCGGAGATCCCTTTATGACAGATCACCACCACAATAAAAAAAAATAAAAGTTGTCACTTCACGTTCGCTGCTCATTACAGGATTATTCCACTATTATTATTCCATTCATGTGTGGTGGAGGCACGTTGTTCAAAGCTATCTGTGTAAAACATAGAGCCGAAGATCCCGCTGGCCACACAGACCCAAACACACTATGAAAACTGAGAAAAGTGAGAGATCGATTAAATTGAAAGATAAACTATAGAGTATGTATATGGTTTGTGAATTTGTAAACGCTTTCTATTTTTAATTATTAAAAAGAAAGAAATATTTCAAGAATATATATTTAGATTTTGTGTATCTTTTCATTCAGTAGGACTTAGATAAAGTTATTAAATATAACAGAGTTATTCTCTAATAGCCTACAAAAATTTCTAAGGTTTATTAAAGAGATTTCAGTCATTTTGATACTTCAATTGATTTGAATTTTTTCTTTCTTGCCATATTCAGAAGCAAAATTTCAAATATATTAAAATCAATATGGAACTATTTGGATTTTAATAGCTTTCATTTTATGTTATTTAATAAAATTTTAATGACATTTTATCTTCACTCTCTTTGTTGTGAAAAAGTTAGATATGTTTTAGTACTTAAAATTAATGCTTTGCATCCGTCCACACATGTAGTTGTTGGTCAGCTAATAGCCATGTCATTTCAGGACATGTTGCTTCAACTATTAACAATCTTAAATCTTTATTCTGAATTGCTTATTCCGTTTTAGGGCACAGTCTTGTTATTGAAATGAAAACAAAAAGAAAGGATGCTTATGAAGATGTACAAAATTGGCAAGATATTATTATTGATCAATATCCTCCAGCTCTGTTCTAATGACAATATCCCATCTGTTTGTGTGTTGCTGTCCAACTGTCAGCAGACCAGGTCAGTTGAAATGGCAGAGAAACGAAAAACGGCAGACATCAGGTCTTTTTTTAATGCTCCAAAACGTCAAGTAAGTAGAAACTTGCCTTTTGATAAAGACATCTATAAGAAAGAAATGAAATGCCTATGAAATTGTTTCATAATGGTTTCATTAGGCAAAGTCCAGTCACTTGAGCACAGGTCGCCAGAGCCTGTCAGACACAGGGAAAGAGTCTCAGGTCAGTCTCTTATTAGGGCATACAAAGAACACACCTTTGTTGTTGTGTTTAATTGGGCTGTGGGTTATTCTAGATATTGGAAACATTTATTTCTATTCTAGGAGTCAGAGTGCTCAGAGTCAGGGAAAGTGGTTGAAGTGCGAGACAGAGAGCTTGAGACTTCACAAGACAGCGAGGACAGAGATGCAGCGGTCAGCAGCAGCACCAGCACAGGGATAGTGGAGGATGACACAACGGGCCACAATGACCTTACTGCCAGCACCAGCAATGATACAGGACAGCTGGATGCATGCTTTAGTTCAGATCTTAGTGACTGCACAAAACCATACCAACCACCATCTCAGTGTATAGAAACTCAAACTCTTTCAAAAAGGACATTGACTTTTCAGCAGAAATGGTTTCATGATTTCCCATGGCTACACTACAGCACACCATTGAGAGGAGTCTTGTGTTTTTACTGCAGCAAAGGGTTCTCACACCAGTCCACCTTTGGACAAAGAGCTGATGTTGCTTTCATCAGCTCAGGCTTCAGAAATTGGAAAAAAGCCATTGCAAAATTCACAGTTCACCAAAATTCTCAAGCCCACTGCCACTATGTCAGTGTCAGTGCACATCAGTCGAATCCTATCAGCGCTCAGTTGTCCAGCACTTGGAGTAAACAACAGGAGGTGGCTAGGCATTGCTTTAGAAAAATTGTTAGCTCTGTGCGTCTTGTGGCAAGACAGGGATTAGCTATAAGAGGCCACACAGATGACAGTGGAAATCTGCATCAGCTCTTAAAACTTAGGGCAGAAGAAGATGATCCCATTTTGTTAAAGTGGTTAACAGATCGTAAAACCATGTACACAAGCCCCAAATTGCAGAATGAAATTTTGAACATCATGGCCAATACAGTAATACGTGGAATTACAGCGGAAATCCAGGCACTTCCCATTTTGCAGTTTTCTGTCATTATTGATGGTACTCAGGATGTTACTGGTGCAGAACAGGAGAGTATCTGTCTGCGCTATGTGGACCATGACCTTGTCCCACATGAAGAGTTTGTTGGACTGTATAGGGTTTCTGATACAACAGGCCAGGGCATCGCAAAGGTGGCAGCTGATGTTCTGTTAAGACTTAATCTGCCACTGTCAGGTTTACGTGGACAGACCTATGATGGCGCTGCAAACATGGCAGGAAAGTACACAGGTGCACAGGCAATACTGAGGAGGCAACAACCATTAGCCCTGTATGTACACTGTGGTGCACACTGTGTTAATTTGATAACACAAGCTGGCTGCTTTGCCAGCCTGCTGATCCGGGACTGCCTTTCTTGGGTGCACCAGCTGGGCATAATTTTTGGACAGTCAGGAAAGTTCAGGAGCATATTTGAAAATATTGCTATTTGTGAACATGCTCCTCTCATCACCTTGAAACCACTTTGCCCAACAAGGTGGACTGTTCGAAATTCTGCAATAATAGCTGTGCTAGATCAGTATAAGAGAGTACTCGACAGCCTAGAGGAAATGACCAAAAGCTCATCAAAGACGGCCTCTACTGCCAGTGGCTTATTTCAGCACTTTACCAAAGGGAAGACTGTGTTGGGACTCACACTTGCCTCTGCTGTTGTTGGAGAGCTAGAATGCCTGAATGTTTCACTGCAGAAGAAAATCCAAACTGTCTCTGGTATGCTGGATGCTGTCAATCACGTGAGGACTTCTCTTAAGGGAAAGAGAGATGACGAGAGCTACCTTGCACTGTACAAGAAAGCTACAACAGTGGTTGACTCTATAGAATCCATTGAGCCCATCCAGGCGGCAAACCGTGTCACTGGGAAAGCAGTGGATTACTACAGGGCAGAGTTCTTCAAAGTGTTGGACAGCATTGATGTTCAGTTTGCAGAACGCTTTGACCAGGAAAGTCTAAATATTCTGGTAAAGGTTGAAAGTGCCCTCCTCACTGGAGAATTAGATGACTGTTTAGCTCAGTATCCTGAGCTAAACAGAGCTTCTCTTGCTGTGCAGTTGCCTCTCTTCCAGAACAAATACCCATGTACCCGTAATGGGGAGGCTGCAGGGATTCTCAGAGGACTCCCAGTTGAGGTACGGGGCTTGTTTGATCAGGTAGAGGTTCTTATCAGGATTTTGATGGTGGTGCCTGTGTCGTCATGTGAAGCGGAGAGGAGTTTCAGTACATTGCGTCGGCTAAAAACTTGGTTACGGGCAACTATGAACCAAAACAGACTTAACAATCTAGTTGTCTGTAATGTCCACAGAGAGAGACTGGACATGCTGAACATAGATACGATCTGCCAGAAATTTGTTGGATGTAGTGACGCCAGAAGGAATGCATTTGGTTCCTTTGTTTAGAGAACTGGTACTTTTGTGACATGGAAATGTTTCTGTTCGACAGACACTTTACTTTAGTTTTTTACAAATAGGCAGAGTCTTGCATATAAATCTCCATTATTAAGACAAACAGCTAAATGTGCACCGGGAATGTTCATGATAAAAGACTCCACTGCTGGGTTGAAGAATATTCTCTTCACTGACTAAACCTATCAAATACTGAAGTTTCAATTTATGTTCTAATGACTTATTTCTCATTCTCTATAAATGAAAAAGTTAAGGTACCCCTGGTTAAAAGGGTTGTTTCATTAAATCCTTTTTGTTAAGTTATAAGTCAAACAAACAAGGGCTGTTCATTTTTAAATAACTGTTAATGTACTTGTAAGTAAGCTTAATCTATGATGCATTTTTACTTGTCGACACAACACTACAATAAAAATGTTCGCATTTTTGAAGTAGTTTGATGTTATTAGCCTTGAAAGTGTTTCCGTAATAATGTTGGAACTTCTTCATGCTTACATTTTTGTAAATCTACTTTGACTGTAGTGGAAATTAAGACATTTTGTTAAATGTGGTCATAAAGGCATCAATTCATAACATTTTTTAACATGCTGAAGGCAAACTGTGCAAAACAAGTTGCAAAGAAGCAGGAGAGAGCTTTTTTTTTTCATGTCCCCCCCATAAATTACTCTCTGAAATTTTACTGTTTATTGTCCCCCCCAAAATTGAAATGGGATTTCCGCCCCTGGGGCTACTCCATGTTAAAGCCTGGGTGTTAAGAATGTGATGTCGGTAAACGACATGTATGTCATACTAGTTTGACCTTGTTGACTGTTGTTTTCCTGATTCCCTCCATCTCATGAGGATGCAAGACCATATCTTCACATGCTGCACAATGTTTAGTGGTGGGACACTGATTTCTACCTCGATTTAGCGCAGCTGGAATGTTGTGGCTTTTATGCAGTTGTTCATCCAACCATAAAGATCCAGTTAAATTCAAAATGTCTTAGAGCTATTGAACAACCAGGTTTGCTCTTTGTACACTTCTGAATAATGCAACTATGCTGGGAAACAGCTAAATATGTCTAAATGTGTTATACCTCTCTGAGTCACTCATTACAGTCACTACATTTTTGTGGAAACTGGATTTTTACACTATCCGTAACATGAAATGTATTTTCTGTATATGTCCCACCACCAGGTCTAAATGCCACATATTCAAACAAAGAGGCAAGAAATTATTAACAGAAAAATATTCCAGATTAAAAGCATGTTGCCATAGTGACAGTGACACGTTGGGGTTTTTTTTCCTCTCACCTCATAGCGACGCCCATCGCAAAATAGATATTCTTTGGCTGTTCACCATTACATCCAGTTCTGCTATCCAGAGCTGCTTGATCACAATGCGGTCATTAAACAGGTGGTCCAACGAGATGCCCGACCTCTCGACCCGTCCGACCTGGGGGTGGTGGGCTCTGCTCAGGGAGGGGCAACAGCAAGGAAACCATTTTGTGCTGCCTTCCCTTGCACTCAGACATCTGTCCATTTACACACTATTAATTATGTTTTCTGTGATTAATTAAATAAAAAAAATAAAAAAACAACCTGATAAAGTCCCAGCCCTAAAAATATTCCAACACGATGTTATTACCATTACATACCTCATATTCAATAAATTCATTTATCTGTTCCAGTGAGGCTCGTTTGTCAGATTAAAATACCCTTTTGAAAATAACATTACAGCAGGTATTAAACATGTTTTCATTAAGCCCACATTTCTGTATTAATTTTTTATTTAACTAATGTAATATTCAAATTATAAATGTTATTTTTTTTAAATTGGCTATAAGTGGAAAATCATCATAATTAACATAAATGAGTTGATAACATCCATCTGTGTGGAATTAATCTGTTTCATTTAGTGATGAAGTTACTGAAATAAATGAAGTTTTCAACAACATTTTCATTTATTGAATGAGTCTGTATGAAAGCAGAGTTGTAACCAGAAATATTAAATAACCAGAACCAGAGAATCACGTCCACTTTCATTAACCAGACGATCCAGAGGATGAGTCTGTGGTTAAAGCCAGACTGGAGTTCTGAGTTTTCTTTCATCTCTGTGTAAAACCTGGACTGGAGTTCAGGGGAAAACTGGAGAAGAAGTTGAATGAAACTAAACTTCGTCCGTTTTAGCTTCCAATTCATTTTCCAAGATTTGAAGGACACTTACAAACTTGGTTTATATTTGTACAAGAGTCACACAGCCCTCTTTCAAAAGGAAACCTGGACCCACCTGCTTGACATTATTTTCTTCGTAAAGTCCCTGAAGACGTTTGGGATTGGCCCGTCACTCAGTCCTGCTCAGCCCCGCCATCCAAACGCAAACGAACCAATAGCATTCTACCAGTTTTCCAAAACAAACAGACTCTGACATTCTCGCCGTCTTGCTCCAGAGAGAAGCATTAGGACCTGCAACACTTCTGTGGTTTTCTGGGCTTTATTTCTATTTAAGGTCACAGGTATGGTTAAACGATGTGTGTGAGGCACATGCTAAAGAGATACACGGTATCCCGGGAGGATAAGCAACAGACTTTATTTTATTCGGTTTCCCAAACGGAAACTGAACATGAACAAATGCCTCTGTTGGATAAAACTGTGTGGCAGACCATGCAGTCAACTCAACGTAAAACTATACATAAAGTATGTTTGAGGAGATTCTTGGTAAAACTATGGTCTTGTATAAACCTAGCAATCAGCTCGTATAACTTAATATCAGTCACATAAAGCCTAACAGTGATGAGCTTTCTTACCTAGCAGGCTATTATTATGCTAACTTAGTGGTTCCTAAAGTGGGGGGCGTTCAGGGGGTGCTGTATGAATGGATAAAAATTAAATGCTAAAATAACGGACAGCTTTTTGACAAGGCTCCGAAATAAACGCGAAGCAGAAAATCAAACATCGGCAAATAAGCTTCTAAACCAACTTCCTTCCAAGCCAAAGAGTAGAAAATATGATCTTGCCTTTGGTTTTTTTCTCACCAAACACCTGCCAATGCTCAAATGAGGTCACATAAAGTTTTGTACATAGTGGCACAGTGTGAAAAATCGCTGCGAGGATTATATACCTCCCTGCACTAGACATGGTTCCATCTATGATTCATAACAGAGGCCAACAAACTATGGGTTATTCCTCTGTCCAAAACGCATTTATAAAATGTCAAGAGACATATAGGGACTTTGATGATGGGGCAACGACTATGGCTGGGGAACTTGGCAAGGCAAGGCAATTTGAGTCCCGAGCTGAATGAACAATTGATGTCTTCGGCAACAGTCAACTACATCAGAACCCAACCTGTCAAACCCCTGATTTCTGTACTACTGTGCTAGAAAATAGGCTCCGACAGAGACAGCCGTTCTGTTTCACAGCGAGTCCTGATAATGTGGGAAGCTGTCCAGGGTCTTTAATCTGCCAGATGATATTCTCGTCTTTTGGAAGGAAGAGGGCAGCGATCTTGGCCACAACATCAATATTTTCATATAGAAGCATTCTTCTGAACAAAAATGTTCAGTGAGCCAAATTCAGTGATGCAGGGCACGAACACACACCTCCACCTGGCAGATAAAGTGACATCACAGCAGGCTCAGACCTGGTACTGAAAAGTTGATGATTGAAGACATCAGTTTTGCAAAACAACCTTTACAATTGTTTTCATTCTCTCTGAGTTCTTAATGTTCCAAACCAATTGTGCACAGAGATGCATTAAACATTTATTGAAAGCAATGTTAGATAATACTAGACAGTAAAATTCATATGAAATAAAAATAACAATAACAATAACACTGGGGGTGGACATCAACCAACAATGCTGGCGATTGATGCCAGATGACGTTTCTCCCTCTTGTTTTGTGATCTGAAGATCCGTGCCTCTAATGTCAATTTATTTTCATTAGGGCTCTTAAAATTAATGAGTTAACGCAGTTCGATTAATTTGTAGAATTAACGCAATACATTTTTAAACGCATTGTTGTATGCATAGAATGACCCGCACTGTTTGTCCCACAATTAATTGTTTACTCGTCGCGTAAACAACATGGCCGACCTGAACTGCATCCATGGTTCCATGTGAACGTCTCAGTCGCAGGCCGTGTAGAAGAATTATTGTCTAAGTCACTCCTTGCTCTACTGCGCGTGTCATCTGCAGAAAGAGATGCGATCATGTGTTGTTGTGCTGTTGGGCTTTGATAAAAACAACAGAATTTGCAAGTCCTATAGAATTCCACTGACTCGCGCCTCTTCAAGGCAAACAAGAAACGATTAGAACGATGATTAAACATGCAACAATCTGCAACGGTCACTTCATATCAGTTAAGCCTCCTTGGCTAAAAAACAAGCTAACATTGCTAACCAACACTGCAGCTGCAAGATTACCACAAACAATGCTATGTAAAGGACCTGTGACCCACCATTTGCACACATATCTGCTGTGTTGGTAAACAAATAATCCCTATATTGTTCAGAAGAAACTGTCAGCTTTACATTCAGACAATGTTAACCAGTTAGTTAGCCTTAGCAACTGGCTAAAAGAGGAATAGGTTAAAAGGACCGGTTTAGTATTTTATTTACACAGAAAATGTCATTTTTTCAGTCATATTTAGGAATGTTGATTAAACATAATTAATTCCCAGCTACGCTGTGATTAATTAGATTTAAACTTTTTAATCGTTTGACAGCCCAAATTTTCATATAACTCTACTTTGAAATTGCGTCCACAGCCCTCTAAGCCGTGATGCCGACCTTTCTGAAGGCTCCTGGAAGATATGAACTGTTGTTGCCTCTAAAAGTTGTCATGAGCCTCTTGGGGAATTGTTCCGGCACTCACCGATCTCATTGTAAACATCCAGTAAGCTGGACAGCTTGTCCAAGTTAGCAACAGTAACTAAGGAGGGCGGAGCTTAGCAGGACTGAGCGACAGGTCAATCTGCAGAACATGAAATTGAAACAAAGAGGTTATGACAGGAGGAATGTGCATATTAAACACTGTAAGGCTAAATATTCACGGTTTAAACAGGAGCTCCTCTGTGGGGTTCCTGATTATCCTCCTCTCAGCACGCTCCCCTCCAGCGTGGATTCTCATGTGTCGGTTAAAATGGGACGTCTGAGTGAATATTTCTCCACACACGGCGCAGCAGAATGGTTTCTCTCCTGTGTGGATCCGAGTGTGCGCGTTTAAATTTGACAGCTGGCGAAACCTCTGGCCACAAACATCACAACCAAAGGGTTTTTCTCCTGTGTGGATCCTCAGGTGCGTTTTTAAACTCCCCTTTAGGCTGAATCTTTTCCCGCAGGCGTAACAACCAAACGGCTTCTCTCCAGTGTGGATCCTGATGTGTTTCTTTAAGGTGGACTTATCACTGAATCTTTGTCCACAGACCTCACAACCAAACGGTTTATCCCCCGTGTGGATCCTCATGTGTCTGTTTAAACTGGTCTTATCACTAAAGCGCTGTCCACAAACGTCACAGGCTAAAGGTTTGTCCCCCGTGTGGATCCTCACGTGTTTGTTTAAATGGGACTTATCACTAAATCTCTGCTCACAAACGTCACAACCAAACGGTCTCTCTCCTGTGTGAATTCTGGTGTGAATGTTTAAATGGGACTTCTGGCTGAATCTTCGGCCACAAACGTCACAACCGAACGGTTTCTCTCCCGAGTGGATCCTCATGTGCACGTTTATGTTATTTTTCCAGTTAAAACTTTTACCGCAGTCATCACAGGTGAAACATTTACCACCCGTCTGGACTTTCCTCAGCGGCTCCACAGTTTCCTGGTTAACCAAACAGCCTACAGGCCTGGCATGACATGCGGCGTGTCTCTGAAGGGAGCGCTTGTTACCAAACTGCTGACCACACTCTGAGCAGCTCAGCGACGTGTTGACGGCGTTTCCTCCTGACTCTGGAGCTCTGCTCTCCATCCAGTCAGTCTCACTGTCCTCGGTTTCAGAACCAGAGTCTGGCAGATGTTTCACATCATCATCCTCTTCATGATCCTCACTGACTTCAGTCTCTGTAGAGCTGGAAGTGCCTCCATGAGGACTCAGATCTGGGTTCCTGCTGGATTCATCGTCCTCTTCATCAGTTTCTGCTTTCATCAGGTCAGCTGAGCTGCTGGTTGGAGGATCTCCGTCTTCTGGTTGGTCCTGATGAAGCTGTGAGAACAGAGGTTTATCTTCATCATCTTCACTTTTTACAAGAACTACATTTAGTGGAAGCATGGATGGATCAGTCTCCTCCTTCACACCGAGCTCTTCGTCCTCCAGCCTCCAGAGATCCTCCTCTTCCTCCTTGATGTGAAGAAGCTCTGGGTCCTGCTGGTCACCACCAGGACTCTGTTCCTCTGGAGCTTCTTCTTTAATCAGCAGCCCCTCCTGAACATCTGCAGGCGACACAAAGACAACGTGAACAACGTTAGTAGCCAGAATAAAAAAGCTAAACTGAGACTTCAAACTAAAACCAGTGAGGCAAAAAAAGCAGGTAGGACTTTATTTCTACAGCACCGTTCAAGACAAAGGTCAAACAATGCTGCACAGAAAACTTAAATCATTAAACATTAGATTATCTAAATAGTTCGACAGACTCCATAGACCTCTAGTTAAAGGGGAGAGAGGTCCAAAGTACTGGGGGTTCTGCTAAGAAAGCACCCTCAGTTTTCATTCTCATCCAACCAGTAGCAGGGTTCTGCAGAACCCAAAGACAATCCGGTGACACTTGGCTCAGGCTGGTGAATAATGAGTAGTGAGGTTCCATCTTGGCTGCCTCACAATTCCATTTCTAACAATTATTTTTGTTGCATCTTTCAGGGGTTTTTATTTCTTCATTCCTTCCATGGCTACTTTCTACTCTTAAATCCATCCAGTTTCCATTAATTGAAGCATCCAAACCAATTGATGTTGTCTTTTGTTCATGTCAAACCACAAATAAACCAACACCTGTCCAAAATATGTTTCGTAATCATATCAAGTTCATATTTCCAATGAAACCTAAAGGAAATGTGTGTTGTTAATTTAAATATAATATAGGGTGACAATATTTTGATTTCCATAAAAGAGGAAACTTGGTCCAATCCTTAAACACGCCAATCATTTTCTGTTACAAAAAGAAAACTTTTGATTTTAACATATTTAAAGTATTCCTGCTCTATGTGGTCAAAAAGAAAAAATCAATAAACTTCAAATGAGCTTTTACAATTCAACCGTTACAGAAATGACTTTAAAATCTAAATAGAAATAATTAATCTCTTTATTAGAAAATAAACCTGTGACAATAATACCTACTTTTAAAGTCATACAGGACAAAAATTACACAAAAATCGGAAATTATATTCTGAGAAATAAGATATTTCTATTCAAAGTAATAGAAAATAAAAAGCAGAATTCTCCCAAAGACACTTAAAAGTTTTTAATCCAGTCTTTGTTTTTTTTGCTGTCAATTTAATCCAGAACTGTAACTTTGCAGCATTTTCATCGTTTTTGTGTCAGTTTCACCAATGGGATGTTTCCCACCCGTCAGACACAGAAGCTAATCTAGCAGCTATGAGTACGCTGCTCTCCGCCACACATTAGTCGCCACCAGGATGGAATGAAGGACATATCTTCAGCGGTTCATCCGTAAAGCTACAGTTGAGCTGACGTCTCGTAAACACCAGCCACCCTGCTCTGCAGCTCGGGGAGGACGCCCCGGACAGCAGGGGAAAAGTGGACGATGCTGCTGAAATAAAACACAACAACAAAGACACTCCTTTTACAACTAAAGTGTAAAATATTTGGGTTAGTTTGTTAATTTCGTGCTGCATAGCTGACACTCTAGCTGCAGCCATGATGTTTCCGCTGGTCTGTACCCTAAAAATGTCCGGGTGGCCCAAACTTTTATGTTTTTCTCATTTTATTTATTATAAAAAAATAACTGATTTGAAACCCCTTTTAATCGCGATCGATTTGGCATGTTACACTTTGCGATTGATCAATTTAATAGTGAATTGCCACGCCACTACTAATGAGCTACAGTGATCTAATCGTGAAGAAAGTGAACCGATTTCTGGCCTCTTGAGAACGCTGCAGGTCGGTGAGGAGTAGAACCAAGTCACCTGTGCCTGTGTAGGTACCAGATCTGCTCGGGGGCCCTGCGCTTTTGAGAAACCCAAAAAGATGACAAATATTTAACTATAGGCCTACATAAAATCAATATCAGACTATCAAGAAAAAGGCTCTCAAAACTATTCATTTACGTACATTTTTGCATGTACAGTATTTATACAACACCCCTGGCTGTTTGTATCTGTTGAATTCTTCCGTATACTTCATTTGTTCGTGTGTTGTATACTGGCTATTTGTTCATTAAAGTTCTTTTAAAAAATGCACAGTACCTCAACATGCTAACATCCAGCCAATCATGTAATACGATGTCATAATTAGGCGCAGGCCCCCGAGCAGATCTGGTACCTACACCTGAACAGAGGGAATTTAGCAAGCTCTGTAATGCCTGATTAAAAAAAACAAGCAACAGCAGTCTGCAGCATCTATCAATGAAGCTCTTGGATTATGATTGTAGGGAATTATGTGAAAGTTCACAAACTACTCAAATTATATTTATTAGACACTGTTAAACAATCCTCACATTAATTATAAGTAAGTAGAATATGTTTTATTGTTATTGAACATTATTATTGACATTATTTTAATAAAAGAATTTCCTTTTGAAGTTAATATCTAAATCATAACAGATATTAAACTCTAGACTGGGGACACATTCATGTCCATCTAATGTCTCTAACCTGCTTGTCCTCAGTCTCCAGTCCATCACAGAGACACACAGTCATACCTACGGACAACTTAGAGAGACCAGTTAACCTTACTGACATGTTTTTGGACTTTGGGAGGAAACTGGAGTACCCAGAGAGAACCAATGCATACATCCAGGAGTAAAAAGGCTCTCAGAACATTTCTACCAATTAGAGTAATAACCTGAAACCGTCTGGACTCTCCTATTACTGGGATTGAATTAAAACTTATGTAGTTCTCTTTACTTCTGGCTATGACTGGACTAAAATATACGTCTAAAATGACATGAGAAATTAAATACATACAGTAGACCCTGGTATTCGTAGAGGTTAGAGACCACAGCAGTCTGCGAATAGCTCTAAAAAAGCCTATTTTAATGGTTCAAATACTAAATATATGTTAATATGCATTAAGATGCACTGTGGCTAACATCTACAATCTTCCTGATCTTTGCTCTTCATCAATCAGCACCAAAGAAAATGAAAGGCACTCCTCGATTGGCTGCTTTGTAAATGCCAGCCAATAGCGTGTCAAGCAGCGTTGTTTATTTGTATTTTAGATTCCTAACTTGCCGTTTCTTTAGATTATTTTAGATATTTTGTACAGTAAAAGCCCACGAATAATTCATTATTACTTTCTAAAGAAAAATAAACACTGAACCAGGAGTAGGCGGGGCCCCACCGTATATGTCCCACCAATCTGTTTTAATGGAGGAAAAAAAGCCCAAATATCAAATAAAATTTAAATCAGTGTTGTTTCATTTACATTCCATGACAAACCGTGTAGCCAGTTGACAATACATTGTGACAGATTAGGAACAGAAGGTATAATAACTGAACCCTCCTGATGTAAGATATTGTTTACTGAAACATCATTACTGGACATCGTCGGTTATCAAAGCGGGAAAAGAAACGTCCTTATAACGGGTTTGAAATGGCGCATAGTCGGTATGAGGGATCCATTTGGTTCCCCTAAGAGTCTGTGATCAAAGCTGACCAGCAGGAACCAGAGACAACAGCTCCTGAACTCTGACTGAGATCCAAACATGAAAACATACAAACCTGAAGGTCGGTTCGGCTGGACCTCGGGGCTGAAAGCTGCCTCCATGTTTCGGTGTCTCTCTCCTTCTTCTTCTTCTTCTTCTTCTCCTCCTTCTTCTTCTTCTTCTGTTGCTGCCTCCTGCTGCCTCCACATCTCTGCTAGCTTCTCTCTCTCTCCGCTAACAGTGATCAACAGCTCCAATAACCCGCCCGATGCCGAACCAGAACCGAAGAAAACAGAAGGACGAGGCTCCGACTGGATCCGATGTGCTGCTGATGAGGCGCCGAAAGACCCGGAAACCCCGCCTACGTAGGGCGACCAATCAGTTCCCAGTAGAAACGTTACGTGAGCGAGTCCGCCATGTTGTGAGTGGCGTGTTCCTATTAACAACCAATAACACGATATAGAATAGAATAGAATAGAATAGAATAGAATAGAATAGAATAGAATAGAATAGAATAGAGTAGAGTAGAGTAGAGTAGAGTAGAGTAGAGTAGAATAGAATAGAATAGAATAGAATAGAATAGAGTAGAGTAGAGTAGAGTAGAGTAGAGTAGAATAGAATAGAATAGAATAGAATAGAGTAGAGTAGAATAGAATAGAATAGAATAGAATAGAATAGAATAGAATAGAATAGAATAGAATAGAATGCACTTATCCATTTATAGAGCACTTTAAAAACAACACAGTTGACCAAAGTGCTGTCATTGATAAGATGAGGAGGATCAACATACAATTAAAATAACAATACTAGCCTACTAAAATAAAAAAAATAAAAAAGCTCCAGTCAGAGTTAAATGCCAGCAAGAAAAAAATGAGTCTTAAGAGAAGAATAGAATAGAATAGAATAGAAGGGGAGATTTTGCTCAGTGAGTTAACACATGACACGTCATTTAAATCAACCTTTAAACATGCTAAAAAAAGCAAGTAAGCGACACAATCTTCATCAAAGCTCAGTTAACCTCAGACCATATAAATACAGAAACAGCAACATTCTCTGCAGCTCTTTTCTTCCCTGCATACTACTTAATTATGATTTAACGATTTCCAACTCCTGAAAGGAAAAAACAACAAATAAATACATATTTGACTCAAACATTACCTTACAAAAGAAACATTAAAGTTCTACCATACACATGCAATAATTCCTGTTCCTTTTAGTCCTATGATGGCCATCACTGGGTTCAAATGTCGTCAAGTCAGACTAAGAGAGGATAACTGTAATAGAAATATAAAATGCTTAATATGCTTCTAAACATTAAGCTGAAAATAAATCAAACCTTTTGATGCTATTTTTTGTTTACACTACACTTTTAGCTATGCTTTTTTTAAATTCTGGCAATCATTTATACTCAAAGGGTGGAACAGCAACCACAAAACATTCTGACAAAGTTAAAGTGACACTCAACCCCAAATCAACTTTTTTTTGCTGATAAACTCTATGAATGAGTGTCTAATAGTGCTCCCAACATGTGTAGCCATTATTTTGGCATTTTAGTGCATCAGTAAAAATGTTAATTTTTACTGATGCACTAAAACCATTAGTGTGGCGCCCTCTTCAGGTTAAAACTCTATACTGCACTTGAATTTGAATCGGGCATTGCTATTCGCTTTGCAGTGAGGGCTGACGTCGGCCACCTACAATCTCCACCTTGCTCTCACATTTTGACCTGCTCTCAGATGATGATGACTTGACTTGGACCGGAAGATTCTTTTTGGGACTTTGACTTGGCCTGCAGGACCTAGAGACTTGCACTTGTTGTCTGACATCATTTACAGTAAAAATCGCTTTCAATTCAATTCAGTTTAAATTTACAACCACAATACACAACACAACAAAAAGAACCGAAGAAGAATCTCCTTTTATTGTTATCCTTGAAGCAGAAACATTCCCTTTTATTATCAACATTGTTTTATAAAATGCTGGGGGAAAAATGACAGATTTATAATCTGAACAATATGCATAAAAAATATCTTCAGAGTTACCTCACTGAACAATTAATGCAGTGTTTTTCGACCCTGTTCCTTTAAGCACACTGCTCTGCATGTTTTAGACGTTTCCCTGCTTCAACACACCTGGTTTCAATTGGAGGTTGATTAACAAGCTTTTGCTGAACTGCAGTCATCTGGATCAGGCGTGTTAAAAGTATCTAAAACAGTGGTGCCAAAAGTCGGGCCTCGGGGCTCGATGTGGGGTCCTACATGTTTTAGATGTCAGCCTGAGTCACCACAGCCGGATCAAATAATCAGTTAATTCCCAGGCCTCTGGAGAACCTGAAGATGTGTTGAGGAGGTAATTTAGCCATTTCAATCAGCTGTGTTGGAAGAAGGACACATCTAAAAGCTGCAGGACACCACCCCTCGAGGACTGGAGTTGGACACCCCTGATCTAAAACATGCAAGACAGAGTGCGTTGAGGACCAGAAATGGAAAACATTGATTCAATAGTTATACCTATACCAGAGGGAGATCAGCCATGCCTGGGGTGCTCAAGTCCAGTCCTCCAGAGCTTCCATCCTGCAGCTTTTAGATGCATCACTTCTCCAACACACCTGAACCAGGTGAATGTCTCATTGCCAGAACTCTGCAGAGCCGAATGCTGATTAGGGAATTCAACCATTTGGTTCACGTGTGTTGGAAATCTGTGTATTGTTCTTTCCATTTTCAACTCACAAAATGAGATTATCTTTTTGTTATTTGCTTTGAAATCGGATACAAAAAACAAAAAAGGTCTTGTTTTTCATGTTTTAAATTTTAGTCGGATAAAAAGTACAAAATTAAAAAGCGGGCCGCATGAGAGAATTAGATTTTAATATTTAATTGCTCGCGTGTGTATGAACCATTTTCTGTGACCATCAGATTCTTTGCCTCTGAGTGGCGCTGTTCCACTAATTCCTCCATAGGTCCCCAATTGTCACAGCAGATGCCCCAGTCATATTATGTGACGGAGGATCACTCATGAAAGAAAAGTATTAGAGGGTTGAAACGTTTTTAGGTGACAGTGTGCATAATCAAATGAAACAATTCACAGTTTTTGAGCTCAAAGGAGACAGAAGGTCAGTGGCTCATAGGTCACCAATTCTAACAGCTCACATATCAAATAATGTGACCTTTCATAGTCTTTGCAAAAGATATCCTCATATCAGATTTTAAAAATGTCATAATTGATCATTACAAAGTGGCATTATACTCATTTAGGAGGAATCAATGAAAAAGCGCCCCCTAGAGTCACAGAATCTGATAGTCATGGAAAATGGTACATCTGGGAAATTGATTTGGTTTTTCAATTTTGCATTTTTGATCCAAGACTAAAATTTAAAATATATATAAAAAAAATGTTTCTCTTTCTGTATCTGACTTGAATAAAAAATTATTTGCCAGTCAAAAATGGAAAGGACAAATGTTACGTGGTTTGTTGGAGCCAGGATGCATCTAAAAGCTGCAGGATAGTAACTCTGGAGGACTGAAGAGGGGCCCCTGGGCTAACCCTGCATAATATAGAGGATCGAACCCCCAGCATGGGAGGATAATGACCGCCCCACCACTGCACAAAAAGCAGCTCAGCCTGAAACACAAAGACAGAACCAAAAATCAGAAGAAAAAAGGAAAACCAACATCAAATTATGTTGGACGCTTAGATGCAGATTTCACACAAGAATGCATGCTGTTATGGTGAAGGGGTGATTTAAAGACCAGAAGAAATCTGGAGGGAAAAAGAGAAGACTTGGTCTATTTTTCTGTTGTTGGAAGTTAACCATTAAACAAGCTGAGAATCCAAATACCTTTTCTCTTTCATGTCAACTTCCACAAAATGATGCTTAGAAGAAGAGCTCATGCGTTTTGCACTACTTGTGGATGATGTAGAGAGGACTGATCAAGCCCTGCATAATCAGGGCAAAGGACAAAGAGAAGTAGGCCTGCTGATAACAGCCGATGTGGGATCCGCTGCTGACGTGGCTGATGGCTGGCCATAACAGGCAGCATCTCCATCCTGTCTGAGTAGATAGATAATCCAGTTCTTAGGCTCTGATCAAAGTCTGCAATGTCCATACAAATGTTTTTGGGTTAGAGCTTCGCTATTATCTGGGTTTAAGAGAAAGTGTAAATTGCTTTATGTTCACGTCATGTCCGGCTTTCCGACCAGACTACACCCTGACATGAGCAAAGAGTTTCAAATCAAGCAGATGGCATGATGGAACAAACTTAGGTATCCAGAGCTCTCATAGGACATCCTACCACCCGCAAGGTAATGGACAAGCGGAGAGATTCAGCTTCACCATGTTGTCCATCATACAGACCCTGGAGGATGAAGAGAACAATGATTGGAAGGAGTCACTGGTTAAACTTGTCCTTCTGTACAACTGTACGAAGAACAAGGCAACAGGCCACGCCCCATATTACCTGCTCTTTGGACATTCCTCATATCCGCCCGTTGATCTGCTCTTCAATCAAAAAAAGGATGAAGCTCAAGTGGAAAGTGACGACTATGTTAGGTGCAATGTTCCCTCTAAGCCGCGCGCGTGCGCAATTGCGCACTGCTGACAGTCTTCGCGCACAGAAAATCTGCTCGGCGCACAAACAAAAAAATCTAACCTGAATTGAAAAAAACAACAACAAACAAATAATTAATTCTGTGCTATGTTGCAGTATGAATCAATGAGCATATGCACCGATTTACAGTTCCACCGGTGCCCCTGCACCGGTCCAATTAGAAGAAAAAAAACACTCGCCCGAACCCGTTATCCGTGGTCATTGCCATATCAATGCGGCAGAGAGCCGCACACTGACACAACACAGATTAAAGATAGACACGGGTATGCAAATAAGACTACGGTTAAAACAAATCAATTAATCCAGGTAAAAACTCCGATCCTCCAGTTTATATAGGAGCGGAGCGCTTTCGTCTATGCGCAGAGCGGCTGACAGCGCCAAGTTCGTGCGCTGGGAAATGTGCTTGATTTATTTAGAAAGTCTGAAGCGTTTTGATGGAATTTTCTTTAAGAAAAGGGGGATTATGGAATGTTCTAAAAACACCTGAAGTTTTCGTTTTATTCCTCTCAGAAACGGGCTCATTATTGTCAGTCTTCGTATGTAACTTTATCACTGGGTTGTTTCAGCCGCGACAAAAGAAAAAATAACTTTGAATAGGAAATTGGATTTGAACAAGAAATCAGAATTGAGCATTTAACCTGCAATGGGAACATAGCAGAGCTGCTCCTGCTCCTGTCAGTCAGCAGGGCTGCAGTATGTGAATAAATCTTTTAGTGTTTGATCTCGCTGTTTGAATTTGCATTTGGGTTAAGACAATAACGTTTATGTCATTCAGTGACCAGCGGCTGGCTGCTCCAATGATGCGATTCACATACGCATTTACGCAGCTAATCAATCGATATCTGTGCTACATTTCAAGCATTCAGCGCAGACTGTGAAATAAGCTTTAGTTTAATGAATCGTATCAAAACAGCATCGAGAAATCGTCTTGAAGTGGAACATTTGGATCAGCTGATGCGCATAAAGTCAAAGCTGCAAGCAGATGAGACCATCAACCTGGACAACGTGTACAACCACTGGATATGTGAGAGGGACAGACGGAAACAATAAAGGGAAATTTAAGTCCTCAATCAGATTTGTGCTTATCTAGTGTCATTTATTTACAATCTTCATTTATGAAAATTGATCATTAAATACTGTCACCAGTTTACTGTAAGAGTAGCAGAAATACAAATAATCGTGTGATTATATACTGTACAGGAGAGTTACAGGACTCTCTTACCCAGTCCTCAGCAAGATCTTCACACAATGGCTCGTGCTTATAATACAAGACAGACCTTTATAATAAAAATGTTAAGTGTGTTTTCAAAATTTGAGTTCAGAGTTAGCTTGGCTTACTTGGCAGTTCATGTTTCTCCACAGTTATAATGAAATATTTATACTTACAATATTGTTAACACACTACACAGGTCATGAATACGATATTTGTCATTTTCATTGTAGGTTGGATAATGTACTTAATTAAAAAGTATTCTCACAGAAATTTAAATGCTGTATTTTAATAATTTTAATAAACTATTTAGACTGGATGGATGCGATGCTGGCATGACCACAGTGCACACGTCTAATGTTGCTCACAGTGGTCAAAGGGAGCGCTCAGGGGATTAGTTGTTTGCTCAGACACATGAAAAATTAGAGGGAACATTGGTTAGGTGATGGAAAAAAGAGAATGCAGGAGGCCTACACAGTGGCTTCTGAAACTGTTACCAAGGAACCTTCTTGATGGAAAACCTTCTAAAACAAGAAAGTTAAAGGGAGTGATCATCGACCCGGTGATAGATTTCTCCTTCAAAATCTCACTTCTAGAGGCAGACCCCCAAAGATGCAGTCCTATTGGGAGAACCATGCCTACAAAGGGAAGGTTGAGGAGAGCAGATCACAGTCCACCTACCTGCATCTGGATCCCCACCACTTTAAACCCTTAACACAAGTTGAAGAAATGTATTTGAATCCCAAGCCAGTTCCTGGGTGTCCAACAAATTGTTGGATTTTGAGTAAGGGTGATTTCCTTTTTCTTTGAGAGTGCATGATTGATACTCAACCTGCTGTTAAGTGAAATAATTTACATTCAAAGAAGAACTGAAGAAAAGTCTCCTTTTATTATTATCCTTAAAGCAGCAAAGCAGAAATATTAACTCTTATTATCAACATTATTTTACAAAACGTTCAATTCAGTTTTTTCAATTCAGTTTATTTATATAGCGCCAATTCACAACAGATGTCATCTCAAGGCACTTAACAAGAAGTCATTTCAATACATTTATACAAACATTCCAATCAGTTAAAAAGTTTTCTATTTAAGGAATCCCAGCAGATTGCGTCAGTCATTGGCGTGAGGTTGGGCCCCGTTGATGCAGACTTTCCAACCACAGCAATCCTTCAGCAATCCCTCATACTGAGCAAGCATGTAGCGACGGTGGAGAGGAAAAACTCCCCTTTAACAGGAAGAAACCTCCAACAGAACCAGAACCAGTAGGAGCGGCCATCTGGGGGGGTTTGAGAAGACAGAGCAGAAACACAGAAGGAACAGAAGATCTGATATAAGAGAACTTTCTATGTTACAGAAAGTAAAAAGTTGATAACAGGACACAGTGGATGTTCAGTTACTGGGAGGATCATCCCAGTCGATGCCCCCCGTCCTACAGGGCATTGCAGCCAAGCAGGATACCAGACCAGGTATATCTTCTATGGAGAGAAAAACACTGAGAGAAAACAAAGTTAACAGTCGAAATAACAGAATGTACTGTAATACAACTGGAGAGTAGTAGGAGAGAAAAGGAAGTAGCAGAGTGAAGAAAAGTGGTAAGTCTGTCCTCCAGCAGTCTAAGCCTATAGCAGCATAACTACAGAGATAGCTCAGGATGACCTTAGCCACTCTAACTATAAGCTTTATCAAAAAGGAAAGTTTTAAGCCTGGCCTTAAAAGTAAACAGAGTGTCTGCCTCACGGACTAAAGCTGGGAGCTGGTTCCACAGGAGAGGAGCCTGATAACTAAAAGATCTGCTTCCCATTCTACTTTTAGAAATCCTAGGAACTACAAGTAAACCTGCAGTCTGAGAGCAAAGTCCTCTGTTAGGAACATATGGAACAATTAGATCTCTGATGTATGATGGAGCTGATTATTATGGGCTTTATATGTAAGAAGAAGGATCTTAGATTCTATTCTGGGTTTAACAGGGAGCCAATGAAGGGAAGCTAAAACAGGAGAAATGTGATCTCTCTTTTTAATATTCATCAGAACTCTTGCCGCCGCATTTTGGATCAACTGAAGGCTTTTAATGGCATTTTGTGGACTTCCTGATAGTAAAGAATTACAGTAGTCCAGCCTTGAGGTAACAAATGCATGGACTAGTTTCTCAGCATCACTCCTGGACAGGATGTTTCTAATTTTAGCAATATACCGGAGGTGAAAAAAAGAAATCCTAGAAACCTGTTTAATATGGGATTTAAATGTCAAGTCTTGGTCAAAAATAATGCAAAGGTTCTTTTCGTTATTTCTGGGGGCCAATTTAATGCCATCCAGATTAAGTGATTGACTAATCTGTTTCTGTTTTAGAACTTCTGGTCCAAAGACAGCAACTTCTATCATGTCAGAATTTAAAAGCAAAAAGTTTAGGGTCATCCATGCTTTTATCTCTTCCAGACATGCCTGTAATCTACCTAACTGACTGGGTTCATCAGGATTTATGGATAAATATAGTTGTGTATCATCGGCATAGCTGTGGAAATTTGTCCCATGCTGTCTAATGATTCCACCAATTGGGAGCATATATATGGTGAAAAGAATTGGTCCAAGCACAGAACCCTGTGGAACTCCACAAGTAACCCTTGAGAGTGAAGAAGATTGATCATTTAGATGAACAAACTGGAATCTGTCAGATAAATATGATTTAAACCAGCCTAGTGCTGTTCCTTTGATCCCTGCAACATGTTCAAGCCTTTCTAAGAGAATATTATGATCGACTGTGTCAAAAGCAGCACTGAGATCTAACAAAACCAGAACAGACACCAGTCCATTATCTGAGGCCATGAGAATATCATTAGTAACCTTCACCAGTGCTGTTTCAGTGCTATGATGAGCTCTAAAACCTGACTGAAACTCTTCAAACAGCTCGTTACTGTTTAGATGTTCACAGACTTGATTAGCAACTATTTTCTCAAGGACTTTGGATAAGAAAGGAAGGTTAGATATAGGTCTGTAATTCACTAAGTCATCTTGATCAAGGGAAGGTTTCTTGAGTAAAGGTTTAATTACAGCTATTTTAAATTCTTGTGGTACGTATCCGTTTGCTAAGGATAGCTTCATCATATCCAAAATGGGGCCAGGAACCAAATGGAACACTTCTTTAAATAATTTGGTTGGGATTGGGTCCAACATACAAGTTGAAGGTTTAGATGAGGCTAATATTTTTGATAATTGATGATTTATTCGCCTCTATTAATGATGAAAAATATGCTGTTCTAGCTTGTCGAAGGGTCTTTTTATACAGCAGTAGACTGTTATTCCCGGTTAAATAGGAATCCTCTAGATGTGTAGAGAGCCATTTTCTCTCCAACTTTCTAGTATTCTGCTTTAAAGTATGAAACTCTTCGTTAAACCAAGGAGTCAGCCTCCTATGGCTAGCCACTTTCTTTTTTAATGGGGTACACTATCTAATGCCAAACGCAATGAGGACGTAACGCTGTGAACCAGACCATCAATTTCTGAAGGGTTAGAGATAGAATTGCTGCCATCCACTGTGTTACTCTGAGACACTGAGGAAAGTAAGAATGGAACAGATTCTTTAAAAATTGTTACAGCATTGTCTAATAAAGCTCTACTATAATGAAATTTTCTTTCAGATTTAAGATGGTCAGTTAAAGTAAATTCAAAAGTTATCAAGAAGTGGTCAGACAGGACCGGGTTATGTGGGTGGACTGTTATTTCCTCATACTCAATACCGTATGTCAGTACAAGGTCCAAAGTGTGTTTACCCGACTGGGTCGATCCCTGTACTTTTTGAGTAAAGCCAATTGAGTCTAAAATAGCTTTAAAGGCTGCATTTTGGCTATCACTTTCAGTATCCACATGAATATTGACCTCCCCCACTATAATGACCCTATCAGTATTTAATACTAAATCAGATAAAAAATGTGAGATATGATCCAAGAATTGAGAGTAAGGGCCTGGTGGACGATACAAAACCACAAACAAAAATGGTTTTAATGTTTTGCAACTTGGATGAGGAAAATTAAGGGTTAGATGTTCAAAAGAACTGTAGCTATCAATTGGTCTGGGACTAATTAGTAAATCAGAACGAAAAATGGTTGCAACTCCTCCTCCTTGCCCAGTACTTCTAGGAATGTGAACATTTAAATGACTGGAAGGAGTTGACTCATTTATACGGACATAATCCTCCTGCTGCAGCCAGGTTTCTGTGAGACAAAGCAAATCAATGTGATTATCAAAAATCAAGTCATTTACTAACAAAGTCTTTGAGATCTTGATCTTATGTTTAATAAACCAGATTTAATAGATTTATTTTTCTGTTCAGTCAAAGTTGTATTTATTTTTATGAGATTTCCATAATTTGCTTTTGTTGGCTTAATTTTTAATCCATTTAATTTTGGCCGTGGGCAAGATACTGTTTCTATAGGGTAATGGGTGGGTAACAGTACAGAAGCAGCAGAGAGGTGGGTTAAACTACGACTCTGCTTCCTGGTCTGGACCCTGGGTTGTCAGTGTTTTGGAAGACTAATAAATTCGGCCATATTCCTAGAAAGAAGAGCTGCTCCATCCAAAGTGGGATGGATGCCGTCTCTCTGGATCAGACCAGGTTTTCCCCAAAATGTTTTCCAGTTATCAATGTACCCCACATCGTTTGCAGGACACCACCTAGACAACCATTGATGGAATGACAGCATGCGGCTAAACATGTCGTCACTGGTCCGATCAGGCAGGGGACCAGAAAAGATTACAGAGTCTGACATTGTTTTGGCAAACTTACACACCGAAGCAACACGAATTTTAGTGACCTCCGATTGGCGTAACCGGGTGTCATTACCGCCAGCGTGAATAACAATCTTACTGTATTTACACTTATCTTTAGCCAGCAGTTTCAGGTAGGATTTGATGTCGCCCGTTCTGGCCCCTGGCAAGCATTTGATTATGGTCAATGGTGTCTCTAATGCCACGTTTCTGACTATGGAGCTGCCAATTACCAGGGTCGGCTTCTCAGCGGGTGTGTCGCTGAGCAGGGAAAATCAGTTAGAAACACGGACAGGTTGGTGGTGGCCAGGGGGCTGGGTCCTAGAACTATGCTTCCTACGTACAGTCACCCAGCAAGCCTGGAGTCCCGGCTGCGCGGGCTCTACCAGCGGACAGCTAGGGGGTTCTATCCTTGTTGGCTCCGTGGTGGCTAATGGGCTTCGGCTATCTGCTGGTTTTTCAACAGCACAGAGCCTTGCTTCTAATTCTGATACCCTCGCCTCCAAAGCTACAAAAATATTACATTTATTACAGTTACCATTATCACTAAAGGAGGCAGGGAAGTAACTAAACATCTGACAGAGAGAGCAAGAGAGAAGAGAAGAGTTAGAGACAGGAGAAAGAAGAGTAGCCATAGCCGCAATGAAGCTAAACGTTGGGGGAGAAAAAAATCACAGGTTTATAATCGGGACAATTTGCATAACAAATCCTTTCAGTGGACCTCCCTGAACATTAAGCCTGCATAAGAGGGAACAGTCAGGTCAGGGGTGCTTAGGTACAATCCTCCAGAGCTACCATCCTGCAGCTTTTAGATGCATCCATTCCTCAGCACACCTGAATCAGGTGAAGGTCTCATTGCCAGACCTCTGCAGAGCTGAATGGAAGAATCCAGCCAATTGGTTCAGGTGTGTTGGAACAGGGATGCATCTAAAAGCTGCAGGATAGTGGCTCTGGAGGACTGGGAGGGGAGCACCCTGATCTAGGCTAAATCCTCAGAGTTAGGAGGAGTGAAACCCAATAAGACAATAATCACCCATCCACTGCCCTGCATTGAAACTTAAACTAAACAGCTAAAATGTTTGATTACAGAATAATTTGTAAAAATAATCTGAGAGACAGAAAAATGCACAGTTATAGAAATAAACCAGATAGGCAAGAAACAATCAAACATTTCGAAATAAAATTCAAAAACAGAAATGCTACCACAAGGTGGCAGTAAAGCACCAGCTGAAGATAAAGAAGCCCAATATTTAAAGAGGCTATATGCAACCTTTTCCCCAAAATAAACGTAACAATAGCCTTTTTATCTGACCATTTATGACTCAAACATCTCCTGATGAGCATACTGACACCTTGTCAGCTCACAGTGGGTGCACCTATAAGCCTGTGTCCGATTTTCCCGCGCTGTCTGCGGATGTGACGTCAAGCGGGTTCATGTTAAATGTTTCAGATCACTCTGCCACTACCGGTAGTCAGCACTCACAAGCAGTTCAATGGATTGTGCGAATACACAGAAGAGACAACTGTGGTGGAAAATTGTTATGCAATTAGGAATAAAGTGTATATTCTGTTTAGTGAATCCATCTAGGGTAAAATGACAAGGTTATTGGTCCAACTTAATGTTTATGATATATATGTGTCAGGTGACCAGAGAGACAGACGCCGGGGCAGTAAGATAACAGTCTGGCCTTCGGATGAGCTGCTTTATGCGTTGCTATGAGTCGCATGAAGCAATTACTCTGGAGGCGGGGCGTGAAGGTTGGAGAAGACATCTACAGAGATAAACAATGATTGCTGAATACTATTTAAGCGGTTAGTTAGAAAGGTTGGTTAGGGTGATGCACGAGTAACTCTGTCCCCTCCATTGTCTGGCCAGACATGTTTGAATTAAATACTTAAACGCCTTCTGGGACTCAAGTCTTCTTTATTATGGAAACCCTGAGATACTTTAATTATCCATAACACTTGGCGCCCAACGCAGCCTCAGCGAACGGAATGGACCGACAGGGACAGGATCAAGGGAGTTGCTGGCGTCCTGGGAAATGTTCTCCCAGCCTCTTACCTCCAGTAGCTGTTTGGGAGATGGAGGCCTTGAAGCGTCTCTGTCGGCCCTGCCGTCGCCTGAGACAGAACCTGGTAAGACTGAGTCCTTTAAATAAATAGTGATAACAGAATTTTATTTGCACTCAGGAGGTGAAGTATTTGCTAGCGGTTTCGTGTTTATTTACTTACACGCGGTTGGTTGATTGATTGATTGATTAATATAATATATATACTTATATATTAGGCTTTTGTTTCACTTAAGGAAACTAGAAAGCGATGGGGGAGACGTCCTTCATCAATACTGGGTACCCAGGCAGACAATCGGGTCTGTATTCTAGCAACACTTCACCTCCAGACAGTCCAATATGTCGACATAAAAATAAAAATAAAAGAATTAATGGGCCCAGGGGAGGAATTTGGATAATCTGAAAGAAAATCTAAAAGTTATGTAATTTATTTGTAATTTATTTATGTGTTTTGTTTATTTCTCTTTTATTTACTCTTGTTTGCTTCTTCCAGAACTGGAGTGTTTGAGCATTAAGATCATTTGTTTGATGGCTTGGTATAATGCAGAATGCCACACACACACACACTGTTATTGTTACACATTCCATTGTAGGACTGCTGATGAGTTTCGCTGAGTTGTCCTGTGTTTTTCTTCAGGCTGGTTGGGACCCCTGCCTTCGGTCCAGTGGCGCCTGGGGAGGGCCACAAGGAGCCCTACTACCTCCCCCACCCTTGGAATAAGGGGTTTGGCAGCCATAACAAAGGCGGAGGCTGGACTCCGGCCTGAATGCGGGCTGACCAGTGGGCAGAGGGGAAAACTCTTGCTCAGGTGAGATGAGTTATTTGGGGGCTGTGGTCCCTGAAACATGGCGATTGGCTGGATCGAGAGGGGGGGGGCCCTGGGCCGGCCAGCCTGCAGATGACCCAGCGAAATTCAGGCAGGACAAAATACACACAGCTCAAATGCAATTAAGAAATGCTTGCTGACTGATGTAGCTGTATTATATCTCTGTGACACCTGCTTATGACACACATACTCACTCCCTTAGGAATGTAAGTCTTGTTTTGTTTTTTTGTTGTTTCTGCCAGAGGACCCTTAGAGTGAAAGGGGTCTCGATGGAAGCAGGCCATAATTTCTGATTCTTTCCATTTTTTATGTTGATCTAATTTGTTTTGTTATTGTGTTGTAATTTGTAAGGGAGAGTTGATGTGCAACTAAACTTAATTTGTTTGTCCTAGAAGGACGGGGTAAAGCAGACAACGAAACTGCTACGACTCTGAAAAGGTGATGATTTGTCATCCGGTAAGTTTAGTCTAATCAGAGCTTAAAGAATGTGTGGCACATCTATTTTTTTTTAGGGCAAGATAGTAATCTTCTCTCCTAATCCTCTCTGTCAGGAGAGTCCACATTTATTTCATTTTGGTTGAAAGTTATTTGATGGAATTGTTATTACTCTAAGTACAAGTTTCCTTAGCTAACGCAGCTTGTGTGCACTAACTTAGAAACGGAAACGTTCCCATTTTACGACTAGAACAAATAGCAAAGAGTTCATTGGGGCATTTAGAGTAGGTTGTGAATTATACCCTGACTGGCTTGATTATTACTAAGCTTACTGACAGTAAAAAAAAACATTCAGTAAAGAAACATATTTTCTTTCTTTCTGGGATAATTGGGGCTGAATTCTTTCCTTGTATTTTGGGGTTTATGTTGTAAGAAAGTAATAAATCTTAGATCTGTGAACATTAACTAAAGTAACTTGGACCTTTACAGAAACACTGCTTAGATTTCGCCACAGCTGTGAAGGACACGTTTTTTATCAGCTTGCAATGCGCTAATGTAAACAATCTCTTATTATCATCAGAAAATGGCGAGACTAAAAAATAACAAGACTTTGCTGTGAGAAACAACAGTAAAACAACATTGTTTATAATTTGAACACAACTAAAAAATCAAACTTTAGGTTTCTGCTGGGTAACATTAAAATAAAGATAACTAGTCCTTAGGCTACTTAGGTCTTAAATAAATGGAAAAAGGTAAATACTAATCTTATCTGGGGAACATTCAAGCGTCAGAGCAGTTAGTGGGCCTTATTAGATATTTTGCTTGGAAAATTACTGAATTGATCTCAAGCTGTGAAGTATTCTGTGTCTCCTTCCAGGATAAGGGTCAAGAGGTCAGGAAAGGTTTGATCCTAGAAATCTGATGGTTTTGTCACTCTGGTGGGTAAACACAGGAAGTTATATAAGTGGGTCTTAATATAAGGCACCTGACTTTGTAATTAAAGGGAAGTCGTCTCACTGTTTTAAGTAAATATTAATATACCTGAAATGTTTTTTAGGGCCCATCAAGTATAGCAATACAGTGGTCCTGTGAGTTTGGAATTTTGCTTATGACAACCAATGCAAGTTTCAATTTCAACTGAACCAGAATGCAAATCAGGCTGGTTCTCATTCTTTTTTGTTTTTTTTCTAGAATGGACTGACCACTTTGTCCACAGGGGAGGAGTCATGTTGGAGGTTCGGCCAAAAAAGGTATGGACAAGTGGCTTGGGAGGTTACCTGTGCATACCTGACTTTGGGGGGTGCTTATGTATTTTGGCTTATTTGGGGCTATGGTGAAGGGAATTCAAATTCTAACATTCTTAGACCTTACAAGGGAGGCTCAGAAGTATGATCCCCTGTAGCTGCAAAAACACTTTAAAATAGTAATAAATAATAAAACGCAATTGTTCATCAACAGTGACGTATCACTTTTCAAACTAAGAAAGCAAATGATATATAATCACTTGGTATTTAGGGGTAAAAGTCAAATCCTGAACTATAGATTTCAGTTAGTTTTGTTGTAGCTCTCTTGGCTTTTATCACAGCCTAAATTATTTGAGGCCTGTGGTGAGGATTTTTCTGCGTAGCATTTTTTATAAAAGAAGATTTGAAATGCTTAATGTGGAAAAATATTTTGATCATGTTAAAGGTCAAGTCTCTGTGTTAACTGAGATATGTATTGTTATGTTGAACCAACATGTGAGAAGCTCAAGGATACTCTCTGTGTCTTGGGTCACCAATTGTGAGATGTGTCTGCATGCTGACTGAAGGACGTGGAAACCACTCCATAATTTTTTCTCATCCTTGTTAAATATTATTTCCATAATAGGCTTTTTAATGCATTTGACATGCATTTAGTATTAGTGGATTGCTCAGGATCTCAGGATTATAAATTCTGTCATCGCTCTATCTGAAAAACTAAACGCAACAGATCTAGGAAACTGCAATCTTAACATCAAGTGATCTTAGATATAAATAGATCAAATAAAACAGAGAATATGCCAATTTAAAGCATAATGAATGATCGATGATTATTATGATCTATATTGGTGCATATGAGTAAGATTTAATGTCTAAAATAAATTATATTATCTTGAAAACTTGCTATAGTTTTAATGGTGATAATATAATAATGATTAATTATCTAAACGTGACTCAGTGATTTACTGGAGAATAAATTCCTACATCATTTTTGAAAACATATTTGCTGGAACACATTTCCAACAATCATTAATAATGATATTTTTCTGCAAATATGAACAAACATTCTTTAGTCTATTTGATTTATTATGCTGGTTTTTCAAAGCAATACTTCAAATTAATGTGAGAGATGGAAATTACATTTACCTCATCAATCTAATATTTGAGTATTTTCTAACCTGAATCCATATTAATTTTATAGCCTATTAAATGGGTGAGCTGTCCTCAGTGAGTTACAGCTGTTAGATTTGCGCTAATCAATAAAAGCCTCGGGGGGAAATGATGCACAAAGGTAAATGGTAATATGAAATTTGAACTATTGTAACTGATTAAAACTGGTTCGACCTAAACCTGTAACACTCTGTGTTCATGAATAAGGGGCGGCCGCGTTTGACCCGGGAACCTTAGCTTGAAAACTTTCTTTTAAGATCCTATGAGAAACGATGCAATTCAGCAATAAACTAGATGAATGATGGTTTCTATGTTTAAATAATACTTTTGATAAACGTAGCCTACTCCGCAGTAAATAGAAATAACACGGAAAACGCACGGTTAGAATCGGACATATATTGAAAACCAACTCCAGTTAATACAAATCCGAGTGGCAGTATGAAAGTATTTCAGTCTTTTGAGTTATTTACAGAAAAACCACTTCCTGTTTCAAACATGAGCTTTCCAAATTAAAATACGGTAATGCTTAACTTCATGAATCATGCTTTTATTTTCCCAAGAAGGGGAACTTCTGCTGTACCGGCAGCAAAGTGACAGATAATAGAAGCATTTAGATCATAGACCGTACATAAATTTAGATTCACACAAAGGAGGTATAAAGCATAAAACAAATTTAGGATTAGAACATGAAATGATAAAGAATAAAGCTTTAGCCATACCTCGACCAAAAATAACTTTCACTTATAGTAATGTTTAATAAAAATGTTAAATAATAAGGAAGCATTTGGGATACACTAGGCTACCTGTTTCAGCTGCATATGTGAAAATTATGCATTTAGTGCGATCTTTAAGCCAACAGGTGTGACCTACACATACACAGTGGAGTTTAAAATTACTTGGTTTCTATTTTAAAAATTTAGTTTACTTCATTAAAACAAATGATGATAAAAATAAATTCAGAATTTCGGTCACTGTTCTAAAGACGGGACAAATGTGGAAAATATTCAGTTAAAACCTGTGCACATTATATGCTATAGATCGCATAAAAAACTGTGTCAGAATAATAAATGTGAGACCGACTGTCAAACAGCAGTTAAATTCTATTCAGTTGTAGCACTTTTTGATGCTTGAGGGTTTTTTGTGTGTTCCTTTTAATAAAAGACTAAATGAGACAGAAGTAAAAAGGCTAATTTTAAAATATAAGCAGTCTAAAGTACTGAGTACCGGAGTAATTATCTAATTTGCCTACTTTTTACCTCTAAAGTATAAAGTATAACTCGAGTCCTACACACAAACTGCAATGAAGAAAAGTTTCTTTCTTAAGCAATAGTATCAGGTACAGGTAAAAAGGTTACTTGACATCGTTGTTATTAAAATAGAGTGGCATACTCAAATCTGAATGTGCAACTGAGTTAGATAAATTGAAAATAGAGATGTTTTACAGTTGTACAGGGTTTAAAATTGTGCATTTAGAATAAATGTATTATTTGTTTCAAGGAGTTAACAGAGAATAAACTGTAAGAAACAGATGAGCAAATAACAGCAGCAGAGATATTAATTAGGTCAATAAACTGTGTCCTGAGTAAAACAGCGGCAGCAGCAGCAGGATCCACAGGTTCTGAGGTTATGTCTTATGCACGACCTTTAACCTACTATGTTTCTTTTCTTGACACTGGAGAAGCGGTTGAAGTTATTGTTTCCTTGTTTCTTGATTTTTTAAGGCATGTGCAAGACGATGCCTTAAAAAAGGGGGAATTGGATTTGATAGTAATTGTAACAAAATTTTCAGGGATTACGAAGAGAACTGTAACTGGCAGGTTTAATTGAGTTTCTTGTGAATCATAGCTCTGTCATAAATTAATGGTTTTTTTTACTACCTGGACTTGACGTTTGACTTCATATTCCATTTCGGTTTGGGTTCAGACTTGTAGTACATATTGTATCTGTGAACTTTACAAAGTTTAAATTTGATCTGAAAACCTTCTTTACTTCTTGCTGGGAGTAGTTGGTTCTTGGGATATTTTGCTCTCACAAGTTGGAATGGTTGGTTGTCTTTTTCTTGGCATGGATTTAGTACAGAGTGATCTGGAGACATTTTACCTTAATTATAATCTAGCTTCAGTTGATGAGGTTTGGCTCATTAACCAGGTTGTGAGTTGTTTAGAATTGCTTTTGCACATAGTTGCATCAGGTTTATCTGAAACCATACTCAGAGTGTGTGGGTTTTACTTGTCATAATCATCCTATTCATCTTTAGTGAATTGGCTCACCTGTGTTTGAACATCAATGCTCTAATACCTAATTAGCTCAGCTCCCAAGGGTCGCATTGGGAGGTTCTCACTGGAGGACCTTCTGAGGAGTGACCACTCTCTCCTTTCTGAGGAAGGACTGATCAGTGGCTACGGGTCACTGGATGCGGGCGGAGGATGACTTCACAGCAACAGACAACAAACAGCACAAGGGAAGAGTACACATTTCAACACCTAGTGTTGATGTAATACCCTCTGAAGTGTACTGGAAGATGCTACATTATTTCTCCTTTGTTCTGTGTTTTTATCTAGAACATCCTGACCGATGACGAGACCTGTGGATGGCCGCCCATGGGGCGAGGGGCTGTTGAGATGACATTTTGCCCACAAGAAAATGGCGTAAGAAGACCCCGTGGGTTTTCGGTCTCAATGCACAGGAGTCTCAGCAAAGTCATCTGGAAGGATCTAATATTTGTCACTGTGAGCTAATTCCATGGCCAAGCATGTCTCATGTCTGATTGTAATTTGTGTTTTGAACATTGTCTTTTTTTGGATCAACCTACCAACCTTTTAGGGAGATTTGTGATAGTACTTTAGAATTTTCCCTTTATATTTATATTAATTAAGTTAATAAAAGCAGGGAATTGTGGTGGAAAAATGTTATGCAATTAGGAATTAAGTGTATATTCTCTGTTTAGTGAATCCATCTAGGGTAAGATGACAAGGTTATTGCTCCAACTTAATGTTTATGATATATATGTGTCAGGTCACCAGAGAGACAGACGCCGGGGCAGTAAGATAACAGTCTGGCCTTCGGATGAGCTGCTTTATGCGTTGCTATGACTCGCATGAAGCAGTTCTCTGGAGGCGGGGCGTGAAGGTTGGAGAAGACGTCTACAGAGATAAATGATTGCTGAATACTATTTAAGCGGTTAGTTAGAAAGGTTGGTTAGGGTGATGCACGAGTAACTCTGTCCCCTCCATGGTCTGGCCAGACATGTTTGAATTAAATACTTAAATGCCTTCTGGGACTCAAGTCTTCTTTATTATGGAAATCCTGAGATACTATTTTTTGCCACAACACAATTTTGACACCAATAGTAACTCCACATAAGACTAAGAAAGTTAAACCCCTGACAAGTGCCCGGAAAAGATAGAAGATTGAGAGGGACCGGCGTACGAGCGGGCGCTGCGAGAGCGAGCAGAAAGTAAGTGCAGTTCCGTTTTTGGCCACATGGGGTCAGTCGTGAGTTTAAATTTCAGAAAATTGCATATAGCCCCTTTAAGCCATAAAGCTGAGAGAGTTTAGAATGTCTCTATTTTAAATCCATTTTGTTTCTTCTCTTGAGCTTTTCTGATATTACTTTTAATTAATTTTAACTTTATATTTTTTGTCTTAATTATAGTATGTTAACGTTAGCAGTTAGACTTTTTTATTGCTGTGAATTTAACAGTTTTTAACCGGCTGGAGTGATATTTGATTACTGGTTGTTTGTCATGATGTTAGCTTCATAAAAAGCAAATAGGATTTATATACATATTTATATGCAGACCCAGCAGCTGTTATCCTATAGGTGATGATCAGGCTGTGGTAGGAGACCTGCAGGTAGTTCCTACAGCGCCTCCTTCAGGATGTTCTACAGAAACATGATGGTCGGATGCTGCTTTGTTCTAACTGGTTATTGAGCTCATTCTGATCCTTTTTTGGATAATGAATAGACAGTTTTAGCTAAGCATTGCCTTCATTAAGATAAATGTGATAACTTCATGCTAATATCAGATTTTCCTTTCCTCTGGTTTTTAAATGTTCTCTCTTCATCCTCCTATTTTCTGTGTGCATCATTTTTTCGTATTTAGGTAGTTTTGCCTTCAATAAACTATGAACAAACGTCTACATTTAAGTCAATGCTCTCAGTGACTGAACCTAATCTACTGTTTTATATTTGAATTATTTAAAACAAATAGTTTCAAAAAATATGGAAATGTAACATAAATGATAAAATCCCTGTTAAACATAAAAACAGATGGGCTATAACTCTTCTATAATTGTATTTTTTTTCTTCTTCTTCAGGCAGTTGTCTTTGATGAGCAGAACCAGAATTTAGGTGTGAATCCAGGGTCTCATGTGGGTCATAACAGTATTTATAGGTACATCTTAAAAAAATTTGAACATTGTGAAAAAGTTCAACATTATAAACTCCTGTTGTCCCACCTTAATCCAAACACCTGCAGAGGTTTCCTGAGCCTCTAAATGGTCTGAGTTTGGGTCAGTAGGACACCATCATGGAGAGGACAGCTGAGTGGATAGATGTCCAGAAGGCATTCACTGACAGCCTCCATAAAGAGAGTGCTGCATCCAAGAATATTCATGGGAAGTTCAGTGGAAGGAAAAAAGGGTGTTAGGAAAGGTGCGGCAGCAACAGGGATAACTGCAGCCTTGAGAAGATTGTTGAGCAAAATCCATTCCATCCAAGACTGACTGAATTTGGGTTTTTATTCTTTCCAAGCCAGAATTATGAGAAATAAAGGCTCAAAACCGATCTATATAATATGTGAGTTTCATCTGAAATGTTTAACTTTTTCACAATATCCTTACATTTTTTTTAGCTGTACCCGTATATGACCAGTTCTAGTTCTGGTTCTTGCTGTCAGGGTCAATGTTCTCGTAAATCAAGTCTCCAGAGGTGTTCTGCTGGTAGGCTAGGTTCTAAAAAGAACAATAATGAGACATCAGTCAAACTCAGCCTTCATACGCCAGATGCAACATTTTACATCACGTTTTGTTGTTAGAATAAGTCACCTTCATTGGTTGGCAGCCAGAGCTCCCTGTTATCTCAGCACCTGTGGAACAACAATGTCTTTATGGTGATGAATTATTAAAACCACAGATTAGATCAGCAAATCTGAACTTTTATAGAAAAACAGTGGAGTAAAAAAGCCACAATAACGATAAAATTAAAAAATTAAAAAATTTATTTAATGAGACAAAAAGAGGATACCAAATTTATCTTAATTTACACGAGAAACAGAAGGTATTTAAAAGCATCCTTTCCTCATCATGTTTTAAATGTGATAAAAACAACAGAGTGAAAGAAAACATACGACAGACAGGAAGTAATGATGACCAATCGTTCGTGGTAGATGTCCGCTCACACTGAGCCAGGTTCTGGTTCTGGTTCTGGTTCTGCTGCAGGTTTCTTCTTGTTAAAGGGGAGTTTTTCCTCAGCAGCATTCACTCCTTCATGCAGCGACAGTAGACAGTCGCCTCTGTTGTGTCGTTGACTTCCCAGCAATCCCTCATACTGAGCAAGCATGTAGCGACAGTGGAGAGGAAAAAGTCCCCTTTAACAGGAAGAAACCTCCAACAGAACCAGAACCAGAACTAGGTTCAGTATGAGCGGCCATCTGTCACGACCGTCTGAAGGTTAGAGAAGACAAAGCAGAGACACAGAAAGAACAGAAGAAAAGAAGATGGACTGTGTGGTCTGTAATCCTAAGAATGAAATCCTGATGCAAACATCCAAGGCTACATTCACTCTGCAGGCTAAAGAGCATCAAATCCAACTTTCTTTGGCCATATGTGACCCATATCTGATTTATTTTGTTCTTTTATAACAGCCTGAACAGCACAAATCCAATTTTTTTCTAATCCGGCCCAGGTCACTTTTATAAGTGGTACTAAATCTGATGCATGTCTGAGCGACTTCAGTCTGAATGGTCACTGTGTTGCATATAAATCCGTCTTGTACGTCACTGACACGATACAGACGTACTAATCTGTGCAGGAGGCCGCGGTGGTAACAGAGGTTTTCTAAGGTCTGTATTGACATTCTGAAATGGTGGATGAACTCTGTGTCAGTGAAGCCATTCACATCACAACTCCACCACAGACCATCCACATATACCTCTGTATGGAGGTAGCAGGCAGAGCGCCACAAAAAGCCTTTGTTAAAATCTGGGCTCTCTTTTCTCTCAATGTCCATCTTTCTCTAGTTATTTCTCACCACTTTGTTGATTCCAACTGTGCAGGAATTGCCAAACTGTTTCACAAACACCAACATCTGTAGCCGCCATTTTTTACTTCTGTAAACAGAGCGCGTTGTGTGTGACGTCTTGTCTTCTTGTGCGCATGCGAGCCGCTTTAGGGCCGTGAACTGTATACACTGGAGAGTGTCTGCTGTCGCATTTTAATGATAACGTGAACAACCACACCAAAAATTGGATTTAATACAAAAATGTTAATTGATCAATAATGTATTTTTTATCTTAATTTATAGTATACGTTTTTTTGTGTTTTTTTTTAAACTTGCAAAATATAACAGAAGAACACTAAACTATTATACCCTCAGTTCTTCATGAGGAGATGTGTGTTGGTTGTTATATGGAAATCAGTAATGTTGTAGAAATAATCTTAGTGACTGCATTTCTCCTCCTGGATAAACTAGAAAGGGTACTACAAGCCTGAGACAAATTTCCCTTGGGACAATAAAGTTTTTAATACAATACAGAGATATGTGCCAGATCACCGGCCAACAGACGTCAGAGCAGCAGATGTCTTCGGGATATTCTGACTTTGTGTGACTGCTTCATGCTTCACTATTATGGATAATCTGGGTGATGTGGGCCAGACGCCGCGACTGAAGTAGACGTACTGGAGAGGATAATCTTTGATTTCTAAATTCTATATGGTGAATGGGGGGAGCTGGTCAGCTTATTCAAACCCTCTGTGTATGTTGTACCTCCGTGTCTGATCAACGTCTTAATTCAATTCTAAAATGACTAAAGGACTTCAGTCTACTCTTTGCTTCGGAGATGTCTATTTTTTTTCACTATAGTTGTTTTCTCACCTCTCAGAGATCTCTTCTTGCAGGAACCCACCAGAGCGGCTGATAACAGGACGACGATGAGGGCCAGAATCCCAATCATAATCAGAGGAAGAGCTGCAGAGGTTAAAAATGCTGGTTTTTATATACAATTAATTTTTATTTAGACACCAGACATGTTTGTCAATTTGTCTAGTTTCATTTCAGAGATCCTGGTAGTGGTAGTCTTCTTGGAGAACTTTGATGATGGCATTTTATTACTGTATCATTCTGCAACTTTTTTTAAATAGTTTAAAAAAATTGTTTATTTGTTCAGTGCTTTGGAGATAAAAACAATTTCAAGCCTCCAACCACAGTAACAAATGGTAGTGTTCATAATCGATCTACAGAGTAAACATCTTTAACAGACAGTGGACTCTCTATGTACCTCTAGATGTTGCTCCTTTATTCTGAACCAGGGCTGGCTGATCAGCATTTACAGAAGAAACTGTTGGAGAAAAATACATATTGTGTAAGAATTACATGTGTACATATATATACACACACATATACATACACACACACACATATATATACATTTCCCTTCAGGATTCCCTTCAGGATCTTGCTCATGTTGATATTTGCTTATCAACATGAGCAAGATGGTGTGGAACCAAATCTTTACATAACTCTTGTTCCAACTATTATTATTTATAGTTTCTTGAAGCTGCTGCATTGGTTAGTTGTTAGATTGTAAGCCAAGAGTTGTGAATTTATCGCTGCAGATTGTTGCATTTTTAATAATCTGCTCATTCCAAATGTATATATATAGTATAATAATTATATATATATAATAATTATATATATATATATATATATATATATATAATTATATATCAGAGGTTGCATTAACAAAATATTTTCCATATTTTGACTTTTTTATCTTTCTTTTTTTTTACAGATTGCAATTCACCCCCCTGACCACTTGGTGCAGTCGAGCAGATATTTTCAACGTTACGCATGGAGCTCAGGTAACTGCATTAATCAAAAAATGATTCCCATGAGACCATCTGAGTATTATCTCAGAACTGGACACCTTATCCAATGCATCTCACTATCTGGGAGCTGACAGCGCGTTGAAGAGTTACTGAGGCTTTGGAGTCCATCTGTCACTCCACCGGAGATAGACCAGTTACAAATCGCTGCAGCTTTACTACTGATGCAAAAGTGGAAGCGCAGTTCAGCTCCATGCAGAGTGTTCAGGCCGCAGCAGGTGAAAGGTTCATAATACCTGTAGCTTATTAATCTGCTCGATGTGTGATGGCACAATGTGGAATCTCTGTTTAGTTCAGATTGAATTTGAATTAAAATGAATGACAATGTTATTATCATGTTAAAAACTGAAATAGGTTGTGACTAGATTTTTTTTTACCTCATCTGTCAAAATGACCTGTGTGTGTGTTTTATTTAAAACTCACCATCTGAGATGCTGATGTTAAAATCCACATGTGAATTTTTCTCAGAGTCTAAATATGAAAAGCATCTGTATCGTCCTGAGTCAAACTGGGTCAGATTTTTAATGGTCACGTAAAAGACTTCTGAAGATGTGCTTTTGTCATGTCCAATGCTGTATCTGCCACTCTGAGCTCTGACTCCATTGGTGTAAACAAGAATGTTTTCTTCTTCTCCACATTCTCCTCTGCAGAAATATTTCGATGTTCCAGAGAATTTAAAGGAACAGGCGACTGTGAGCGAGCTGCCAGCTTCTTTATAGAAGTGATGATCTTTGCTTCCATCCAGCAGAGCTGTTAAAACAATCATCGGTTACTTTCTGATCTCAGCTTGATGCAGTCTGATCACATTAATCCCAGTTTCACACTGGGAGCTGCCCAGTTCAACCATTCTGAGGCCAAACCAGTTAGTCCAGACATTTATCATTTTAACTCACCAACATTGTTTGGTTAAAAATAACAAATAAAATAATTATTTCAAAATAATCTGGTTCAGGTGTGCATAATGGATATGAATCAATCATTTGTTTCTAGCATGTTCAGATGTTTTTACTTGAGCAAACTTCAGTACAATACAAACAGCAGCAGCTGTGTGAGCGACAGGAAATATCCTTTAGAGACAAGAAACAGTTTTAGTAGACACTCACCTTCTGCAACAATCACTTTGAATTTACATGTAGGGTCTCTGAGACCACTTTTGTACAGTCCTGAGTCAGAGTGGGTCAGATTGGAGAGGGTCATTGACAAATTGTAGGACTTGTCAGAAGCTCTTTCAGAATATTTAATTCTGCTTCTCCCACTTGCTGCTTCATTGGCTGTTGTGTTAACAAGAAAGTTTTCTCCTTTACAGTTTTCTCTGCAGAAAATCCTCCATGGTCCCGGTGCGAGATTGTAGCATATCATCTCAAGGTCAGCCCCAGGCAGGAAATGGAAATGGTTAACTTCTTTGAAAGAGCTGCTGTTCTCGACCTGCAGAGCTGCAGGAACGAGTTAGAGAACTGTTAACATCAGAGTATCATGTAAGAAACTGGCATATAACCTCATTTTTTGCATCTGACTTAGTCAAGTTTATTTGCATAGCACATTTCAGCAAGGCAGTTCAAAGTGTGTTACATGATAAGATCATAACACAATAGTCAGACAAAAAAAGGACATTCCAGTCACAAAAACTGCAATCCAGTCTAGAATGAATGATCCTGCTGCACAGTGCTTGCGTCCATGCCAAACGATGCTGGTGTCTCCATGTCCCCACTGACGGAGAAATACTAACTAGTCTTTACACAGTTTGTGTGACTCTGCACACAGTCTTACTAAGTGTAGACTTCAATGACATGAAGCAGCGCCCACAAAAGACACCTAAAAGTGATTTACTTTAAAAAACTCACAAGTGCGCCCTGCTGCGCCTGGCTTACAGTCTTACGTCTTCTCCAATCTTTACGCCCAGCCTCTGGAGAACTGGTTCATGCCACACTGATAGCAACGCATGAACATTAAGCTGGAACAATAACCTTGTCATCTTACCCTAGATGCATTCACTAAATAGAGAATATACACTTAATTCCTAATTACATAATAATTTTCCACCACAGTGCTTTACATGATTTGGTGATTTAAAAAACAAAACAAACAGACATGGAATATAACATTGGAAATTAACAGTAAAAGAAAAACACATTACACATGATACACAATAAAGCAAAAGAAAGATCAATAAAGCAAGAGAGCATGAACATATTTCATAGATATGACATCATTTACTCAAAGGTAATTCTAAACAGATGGTTATTAGTCTCGATTTAAAGCAGTTCAGAGTTTCAGCAGCTCTACACTCGTCAGGAAGTTTGTTCCAAATGAGGGGAGCATAGAAACTGAAAGCTGCTTCTCCATGTTTAGTTCTGAGTCTAGGGATGTTTAGTAGGCTAGAGTTGGAGGACCTGAGTGGTCTTGGTGGTTGGTACCATGACAACAGGTCTTCAACATACTTTGGTGCTAAGCCATGTAATGATTTATAAACTAGTAGACGTATTTAGAAGTCTATTCTCTGAGCTACAGGGAGCCAGTGTAAGGACTTTAGAACTGGGGTGATGTGCTCTACTTTCCTGGTTCTAGTGAGGAACACGAGCAGCAGCGTTCTGGATCAGCTGCAGCTGTCTGACTGACTTTTTAGGCAGACCTGTTAAAAATTACTCAATGATGATCCTAATCTTATGATTTTTGCACACAAAAGGCTAGCTGTTACCATTCACTTACATTGTTTATGCTAATAGACTGCTCCAGATTAGCAGAATGACTGGGCTGGTTACAAAATGTTTTTTTCTCAATTCAATTCAATTCAGTTTATTTATATAGCGCCAATTCACAGATGTCATCTCAAGGCACTTAACAAGAAGTCATTTCAATACAATTATACAAACATTCCAATCAGTTAAAAAGTTTCCTATTTAAGGAATCCCAGCAGATTGCGTCAGTCATTGGCGTGAGGTTGGGCAGATTTCCAACCACAGCAATCCTTCAGCAATCCCTCATACTGAGCAAGCATGTAGCGACGGTGGAGAGGAAAAACTCCCCTTTAACAGGAAGAAACCTCCAACAGAACCAGGCTCAGTAGGAGCGGCCATCTGCTACGACCGTCTGGGGGTTTGAGAAGACAGAGCAGAGACACAGAAGGAACAGAAGATCTGATATAAGAGAACTTTCTATGTTACAGAAAGTAAAAAGTTGATAACATGACACAGTGGATGTTCAGTTACTGGGAGCATCATCCCAGTCGATGCCCCCCGTCCGACAGGGCATTGCAGCCAAGCAGGATACCAGACCAGGTATATCTTCTATGGAGAGAAAAACACTGAGAGAAAACAAAGTTAACAGTCGAAATAACAGAATGTACTGTAATACAACTGGAGAGTCGTAGGAGAAAAGGAAGTAGCAGAGTGAAGAAAAGTGGTAAGTCTGTCCTCCAGCAGTCTAAGCCTATAGCAGCATAACTACAGAGATAGCTCAGGATGACCTTAGCCACTCTAACTCTAAGCTTTATCAAAAAGGAAAGTTTTAAGCCTGGCCTTAAAAGTAAACAGAGTGTCTGACTCACGGACTAAAGCTGGGAGCTGGTTCCACAGGAGAGGAGCCTGATAACTAAAAGATCTGCCTCCCATTCTACTTTTAGAGATCCTAGGAACTACAAGTAAACCTGCAGTCTGAGAGCGAAGTGCTCTTTTAGGAACATATGGAACAATTAGATCTCTGATGGATGATGGAGCTGATTATTATGGGCTTTATATGTAAGAAGAAGGATCTTAAATTCTATTCTGGATTTAACAGGGAGCCAATGAAGGGAAGCTAAAACAGGAGAAATGTGATCTCTCTTTTTAATATTCATCAGAACTCTTGCTGCCGCATTTGGGATCAACTGAACGCTTTTAATGGCATTTTGTGGACTTCCTGATAGTAAAGAATTACAGTAGTCCAGCCTTGAGGTAACAAATGCATGGACTAGTTTCTCAGCATCACTCCTGGACAGGATGTTTCTAATTTTAGCAATATTCCGGAGGTGAAAGAAAGAAATCCTAGAAACCTGTTTAATATGGGATTTAAATGTCAAGTCTTGGTCAAAAATAACGCAGAGGTTCTTTACGTTATTACTGGGGGCCAATTTAATGCCATCCAGATGAAGTGATTGACTAATCAGTTTCTGTTTAAGAACTTCTGGTCCAAAGACAGCAACTTCTGTCTTGTCAGAATTTAAAAGCAAAAAGTTTAGGGTCATCCATGCTTTTATGTCTTTCAGACATGCCTGTAATCTACCTAACTGACTGGGTTCATCAGGATTTATGGATAAATATAGTTGTGTATCATCGGCATAGCTGTGGAAATTTATCCCATGCTGTCTAATGATTCTACCAATTGGAAGCATATATATAGTGAAAAGAATTGGTCCAAGGACAGAACCCTGTGGAACTCCACAAGTAACCCTTGAGAGTGAAGATGATTTATCATTTAGATGAACAAACTGGAATCTATCAGACAAATATGATTTAAACCAGCCTAGTGCTGTTCCTTTGATCCCTGCAACATGTTCAAGCCTTTCTAAGAGAATATTATGATCGACTGTGTCAAAAGCAGCACTGAGATCTAACAAAACCAGAACAGACACCAGTCCATTATCTGAGGCCATGAGAATATCATTAGTAACCTTCACCAGTGCTGTTTCAGTGCTATGATGAGCTCTAAAACCTGACTGAAACTCTTCAAACAGCTCGTTACTGTTTAGATGTTCACAGACTTGATTAGCAACTATTTTCTCAAGGACTTTGGATAAGAAAGGAAGGTTAGATATAGGTCTGTAATTCACTAAGTCATCTTGATCAAGGGAAGGTTTCTTGAGTAAAGGTTTAATTACAGCTATTTTAAATTCTTGTGGTACGTATCCGTTTACTAAGGATAGATTCATCATATCCAAAATGGGGCCAGGAACCAAATGGAACACTTCTTTAAATAATTTGGTTGAGATTGGGTCCAAAATACAAGTTGAAGATTTAGATGAGGCTAATATTTTTGATAATTCTGAAAGCTCGACTGAATCAAAACAGCCTAAGCACAAATGAGGTTCTACAGTTCTTTCCGATACTGACTCATTTACTGAGGAAGAAGTAATCATGTTTGGGAGGGTGCCAATGATTTTATTTTTAATAAAATTTATTTTATTTATGAAGAATCTCATAAAATCATCACTGCTAAGAGCCGGGGGAATAGTTTGCTCAACAGAGCTATGACTCTGTGTAAGTTTGGCAACTGTACTAAAAAGAAACCTAGGATTGTTTTTATTCGCCTCTATTAATGATGAAAAATATGCTGTTCTATCTTGTCGAAGGGTCTTTTTATACAGCAGTAGACTGTTATTCCAGGTTAAATAGGAATCCTCTAGATGTGTAAAGCGCCATTTTCTCTCCAACTTCCTAGTATTCTGCTTTAAAGTACGCAACTCTGCGTTAAACCAAGGAGTCAGCCTCCTATGGCTAGCCACTTTCTTTTTTAATGGGGCTACACTATCTAATGCCAAACGCAATGAGGACGTAACGCTGTGAACCAGACCATCAATTTCTGATGGGTTAGATATAGAATTGCTGCCATCCACTGTGTTACTCTGAGACACTGAGGAAAGTAAGAATGGTACAGATTCTTTAAAAATTGTTACAGCATTGTCTGATAAAGTTCTACTATAATGAAATTTTCTTTCAGATTTAAGATGGTCAGTTAAAGTAAATTCAAAAGTTATCAAGAAGTGGTCAGACAGGACCGGGTTATGTGGGTGGACTGTTATTTCCTCACACTCAATACCGTATGTCAGTACAAGGTCCAAACTGTGTTTACCTGAGTGGGTCGATCCCTGTACTTTTTGAGTAAAGCCAATTGAGTCTAAAATAGCATTAAAGGCTGCATTTAGGCTATCACTTTCAGTATCCACATGAATATTGAAGTCCCCCACTATAATAACCCTATCAGTATTTAATACTATATCAGATAAAAAATGTGAGATCTGATCCAAGAATTGAGAGTAAGGGCCTGGTGGACGATACAAAACCACAAACAAAAATGGTCTTAATGTTTTGGAACTTGGATGAGGAAAATTAAGGGTTAGATGCTCAAAAGAACTGTAGCTATCAATTGGTCTGGGACTAATTAGTAAATCAGAACGGAAAATGGCTGCAACTCCTCCTCCTCGCCCAGTATTTCTAGGAATGTGAAAATTTAAATGACTGGAAGGAGTTGACTCATTTATACTGACATAATCCTCCTGCTGCAACCAGGTTTCTGTGAGACAAAGGAAATCAATGTGATTATCACAAATCAAGTCATTTACTAACAAAGTCTTTGAGGAGAGAGATCTTATGTTTAATAAACCACATTTAATAGATTTATTTTCAGTCAAAGTTGTATTTATTTTTATGAGATTTCCATAATTTGCTTTTGTTGGCTTAACTTTTAATCCATTTAATTTTGGCCGTGGGCAAGACACTGTTTCTATAGGGTAATGGGTGGGTAACAGTACAGAAGCAGCAGAGAGGTGGGTTAAACTACGACTCTGCTTCCTGGTCTGGACCCTGGGTTGTCAGTGTTTTGGAGGATTAATAAATTCGGCCATATTCCTAGAAAGAAGAGCTGCTCCATCCAAAGTGGGATGGATGCCGTCTCTCCGGATCAGACCAGGTTTTCCCCAAAAAGTTCTCCAGTTATCAATGTAGCCCACATCGTTTCTCACTTCTCTAACTCTAGGGAAGATGGAGACAGAATACATTTTACTTAGAAGTGCAATATGTTGTTTACAGTCAACATTTATCTGAAATATGTTTCCTGTTTTTGATTTAGAGATTAGTTAGAGGAAGTAAATGGACTGGACTTATACATGCTGAGCACTCAAAGCGCTTAACACTGGAGCTACATTCACCCACCGATACAAGGCTCTGTAGGCAACTTTGGGTTAAGTGCCTTGCCCAGGAGCACACATGTCACAGGATGAAGCTGGAATTGAACCTTGACAAATACTTTACCTACTGATCCACAATCGCCCCAAAAGGAATGTCGTTTTTAATCTCACTTCCTGTTTCCAACATCTAAGATTGTGAACTTTTGTTTGCAGAAGATGAATATTTGTTTTACATACTGAAAGAACCTGCAGAGTGGACAAATGTCCTAGTTCAAGTTTACAAAACAAATAACGGTGCTGAGAGGAAAGTTTCCACAGCACTATCAACATTCAGCTAAATGTTAATATAAATATTTGGATATTCAAACCGTTTGTACAAGATAAAAAATGTCAACATGGGTTATTTTATCGATCTCTGCACACTTAAACCTGTTCAGGCTGAAGGGAACACTGGTGCCATCCATCTCTGTTCCAACACAGATATACAGAGAAGACGTTTATGCACATACTCTCAGACCAAATTAACAAAACGACGGTTTCACTTTGAGAACACGAACACTATCTGAACCCAGGATCTTTCTGCAGTGAGACGCCAACCACTGACCCACCATGAAGTTAGACGGAACCCTCTAGTGTTTACCGGTGATTTACTGATCCAGTTTCTGTTCCTTTTATCACTGGTAACAGTTCTTCAAAGTTCTCCGTCCAATTAACTTATCACGTTTGCAAGATTGATAGCTACGAAAAGAAAAAGAAAATGTACTCACAGAGGAAGAAGAAGCAGAACCCGACGTAAAAGAAGGGAACCATGTTGAAGCTTTGATGGTTCCTGTTGCTGCTTTCTTGTATCAGAGCTCTACTTCTCTAAGTGAAGGAGGTCTTTCTTCAGTTGGAGTAAAATATCACTCCTCTTATTCTCTAAGCACAGTTTTTAAGTTCCTGCTTTGACCCAAGACTCCTCCTCTCTCTGTTTAGCTGAAGTCTCGTGTCTTCATGACTTTACAAAGTCGACTAAATCTCGTGTTGTTTAAAACAGTTTAACACCTGTTGTGAAATGTTGGGCCTCTATCCATCTCCTGCAGGACTGAATCACAGTGACGACCAAAGGAACTCTTCTTTGTCCTAGATCTACTCCACAGCCTTCTTCTAGTAGGAGATGTCTGAAGCTCTTCTTTTGGAAGGAGAGCATCCCCACAAGAGACCCCCTACCTGCCCAGGTGGCTTCATTCAAAGCTGAGGAGGAACACACCATCAGCAGCTCTGCAGCATAAGCTCACTTCAGTCGTTTAAACTTGAAATGTCATTGACTCGGTCAGTAACCAGAGCTTAGGTCAGCAGCCGAGGGTTGGAGCATAGATCAGTAGGTTAGCAGTCTGTGGACTCCCATTAGACTCTAGAATATGGAACACTGAGGTGGTCATGGTCCAGATGTCGACTCCAATGTGCCCGGGTTCTGTGTTGGACGGTGTCTCAAGTACAACTTTTTTTTATGTATTTTTAAGTTTTATTTTTTAAATTTAAAATAGACAATGCATATTCATGAACATAAATGTAAATACGCCAGAGTCAGCCCGAAGGCTATTCTTCATCTGTTGTCCCTGGCAGGTAGGAAATAGAAACAACATAGAAAAATACAGTTTCACACAATAGAATAGACATAAGAACAAACTGTCAAAGACAATTAATAGGACAAACATAATAAAAGGAGCACATTAAAACACAATCAATACATACAACACCAACATTTTCATAACAGTATAACATTAATGACCACAGATCTGGTTTCATCTTAAGCCACCGTTTAATTTTGAATATATTAAATGTTGTGATATCTCTCATTGCAGCTGGGATCTGGTTCCAGATTTCTGCACCTTTGACTGAAAACACCTGCTGACTGAATGCTGTACGTCTGTAAAGTATTGTACAGTCGCCTCTATTACAGGCTCTCGTTACCCTAGTACTAGATTTGGGCATAATAATCTTAACCAAGGGCAGTGGGGCAAGTCCATTTACAACCTTATATACCAAGCAGGCTAGTTTAAATTTTAAAACTTAAAATATTAGATTTCTGAAGTATTAAGCAATGATGGAACGATAAAAGTTTTTTTCCAAATATTTTTGGAGCTTTTTTAAAAAGTGATTCTATTGCTTTTAAAACTGAGGAGGCAGCAGATAGACAACAGAACCACAGCTCTCAGAATGACCTACACCAACGAGGACATGACCAGGAGCTGACGAAAACATCAGGAACTGAGATAACAGAAAACCTTCATCTTATTCCACATTTTGTTTTGTTCTTCCTCATTCTTCTGATTCATTGTTTCAGCCGAGTTGCTCTACAGCAGGGGTCGCCAAGCCTGGTCCTCAAGATCTATCATCCTGCAGGTTTTAGATGCAACCCTGCTCCAACACACCAGAATCAAATGAATAGCTCGTTACAAGGCCTTTGCCAAACCTGATGGCATGCTGAAGAGATGATTCATTCATTTGATTCAGCTGTGTTGGAGCAGAGGTGGATCTTAAACCTGCAGGACAATAGATCTCAAGGAGCTGGGATGAAGAGTATGATGAAGAATAAAGACATGTTGGAAAAAGTCAAAGACTGAATCTTTGTTTCACTTTTATCTGGTGGGTTAAAAGAAAGAAAACAAGTTTAATCAAAGAATAAACCAGCATGTTTTAAAAATGGTACATTTAAAGATCAGTGAGTCTGTGAAAGGTCAGAGAAGAGGTTCAGCTGATCAAAAATGTCATATTTAGCTGAACGAAGAATTAACATGCTTTCAAAGCAGCTTACGGAGAACTATCCCAGTTACAGAAAAATAAGACTCAGCTTGTGATTCTTGTTTTACAGACTGTGCAGATTATTTTAAGGAAGTAAAACATCTTAGACTGAACTTTAGTTCCTGTTTTTCAAGCCTTGATGAAACTATTTCCCTCGAAATTTGCTGGTTTCCGCAAGAATTTACTGCAACGTCTTGAACCTAGTAAAACCACTTTCTCAGAAGCCCGCTGGCCTCCAAGAATTTGTTTTTGTAGTACTATGCTGTACTATAACGTTTCTGTGCCTCTGTGAGTTGTTTTTTTTAAAGCACTATATAAATCAACTTTTTAGGAGGCACCTGGAGAGACATCTATGCAGGCTGAATTTTAACTAGTTTCAGGCTGTATGATTTCTTATTTTCTGTATGCTTTAAACCTGGTTTTCTTGTGAAGAACTTACCATTTACTTTCCACCTCCGAAATATAATTAATGTTTTTTGGGGGGTTTTGTTTTCATATTAGCTTATAATTTTTTCTTCATTAGCTCCTCCCACTGAGTACAGAACTCTTTAACAGAAAACAATATTTAAATATTTAGCATTGGTTCCATTCCATTTACAGAAACCACGATATTAGCCCAGGTTGAATGTGGTGGAAGCAGTCTATAGGGCTGAATCTTTAAAAAAACTGAGCTGAACCTCCATCTGCAGCTGGTTGGTGCTGATGTTTGTTGTTGCCAAGCTTCAAGCTTCCTGTTGATCGGTGAGGCTATACATGGCCACAGCACAAGTTATGGTGGAGTACAGCGGCTCGTCCTGCCAGCTTCCATCCTTCTGAGGCTCACCATAGATTACATCAGTCACAGTATCACAGGAAGTTCTGGGAGGAGACGCCACCTTTCTGTTGAAGAATTTTACTTCTGCATAGAGGACTTTAGTCGAGTCATCTTCAGCCTGAAGAAGAAAAAAAAAGTTTAAACTAAGTGGTGAAGCCCTCTGCTTCCATCTTCCTCCCTCCATCTGATTGTCTCCTCCTCATCTCTGATCCAGAGGACACAATCTATACTTCAGCATCATTTTAATCAGCCTATGGTGAAACCATCTGTTAATAGTGGTGCATCATCGTCTGTCCAGGCTGTGTTTTATTACCCTGATAGTATTAATATTCAGACCTTATGCATTAATGTTGATATTCCTAATTTGATTATCTTTCTGTTTTTTGTAAATGATTTCAGAAAAGAAGGATTCCCTTGCATGTTTGTGTTTTGGCTCTTCAACAGGATGAGTCACATCAAAGTTTTTAAGCGTATCACAAAGCTTTTTTGCCCCTCTGTTCGGTGCTTCTCAAGGACGGTGTGTTCAGAGGAATTTTCAATGCGAAGCTTTGGGAACCACTTTTTCTTCAAATGGACTGAACAGACTGCATTTCTCATCATTCGTACTATTTGGCTCCACAGGTGCTGATGTCACAAAGGTTATAAGTGTAGGTGACCCTCTTCACTCTTTGTCTTCCATACAAACTCTGCTTGTAGACAGAGGCACATTCATGCTAGATATTTTCTTCTAACCTGTGGAACAGGAAGAAGACTTTTAAACCTTCCACTGGGCGATATGGCCAAAAAAATGAAATCTCCAATTTTTTTCACACCAAATCCGATTTTAATCGATTTTTTTTCTTTCTCCCTTTACTCCCTTAAACAGAAATAACAAATTACAGAATATATTTTTTTAAACTCTTATTTTAATACCTCCTTTGGGATTCTACCTGAATTTAAAGTTGTGTGCAAAGTTGGTAGCACACACCAGGCGTCCAAAGTTTTCAGTAGGTAAATAAAGTCAGGCTTTTTCACTGTATAAACAGGCACCATATCTTTGGCAATATGAATTGTGATGGCATCTGTGATTGCTTTCCTCTGGACACCCGTCTTATCATAAGGGACACAGTGTGTAATGGCTGTTAAACAAGAACAGTTCAATTTAAAAAGGATAGTTGACATCTTATAGTGCTTTATTATGGAATTTCCGCTTAAACCGAAGGCATTTTATTTTGAAGCACACGTATGGTTACCAGGACGGAAGTAGATAACAAACGAAGCATGGTGCAAGCAAAATCAAAGTGGAATAAAAGGTTTAGCACCGGTCAGAAAGGAGGAACAAGGTAAACAAATGTTTAATGGTTTTTAGAAAGGGTGTCTTCTTGATTGTTATTAGTGTAATTTGCTGTAATTTGGAATTATAGAGATGGAAAAGTGACACTTTGTTATTTTCTTTCATGTGTGCTAATTCAGCTCTTACGTTGGTTGAAGTTGGAATACAAAAGGACAAGGTTCAAATAAAATCATACCGCTAAAACCATCAGTAAGGCTCATCTTTGACTGGGAGCTACAGTAAGAGCTTGATGCCAACCATCACGGCGTTTCTGAACTTCATCGTGCAGTTACAAAGAACAGACAGCAGAGGGCCGAGATTGCTCTAATGGAAAACCATGGCGGACTGTCAAAGAACACAAGATTCATCCAGTTCTTCTGTGAGTACTGAAAACATTGAAGAACATTTTGCTAGTCCACAAATGGAAAAACACAGTGACAAACCACTCATTGAAGGCACAAATATAAGCACAGAGAAGAAATTGGACAAATCCGCTAAACACACAGAAAGGGCAACAGAAACCCACCCAGAGCAACTACGTCGTTCTGAACGTACTAAAACGCCGACAGAAAAAATGATTTCCTACCAAAAGGAAGAATTAGACAAAAAAGAAAAAAGGCTGATCAGCTTCTATGAACAGTGGAAAAGGATTGCCAGAAAGACTAGAGAAGAATTAAAGGCAGACATTACAGAAGAGGATATGTCAGCACTTGCAGACAACTTAAAGAAAAAATGACGTCACAGAACTTTACACTGAAATAATAAATCAAGTCACACCACCACCAGATTTAAGAAGAAAAATCGACGCATGTGAAGCTGTTACCCGAGACATCATTAAAGTCATTCATGAGAGAATAACAGGCATAGATGGAGATTTTGAAGCTGAATATGAGCAACATCGTCTTAGAGAGTTATTAAATAGAGACTATGCATACTCCATTTATGGTTCTACTGCTGCTCAGTCTCACATCTCATACTGCTCTTCATCTTCCCATACTACATCCAAACGAGCAGATCTTGCTGCAGAGGTGGCAGCAAAGGAAACAGAATAGTACAAGAGGAGAGAAAGCAAAAGGAAAAAATAAAAGCTCTAGAAGAGCATCAGAGAAAAGAACTCGAAAAACTAAATGCTGAACTTGATAGCCTGCATGCTGAAAAGGAAATGGAGTCAGCTCGAGCCAGACTTCAAGCTTATGATAAAGAGATAAGACATAAAACGGAACCACTGCTGATCAACATGCAGCATGATCAGGGGAACCATAATCCTGCACCTCAAACGTCTTCAGTGCATTCTTCACACGCAGCAGTGTTATCTGCACCAGTAACTGTTAGTGAACTGACTCAAGCCATGCAGGATAACATAACATTAAATAGGCTTCCCACCCCACAACCAACAGTATTTGATGGAGAACCTCTTCACTTTATCGAATGGAAAAAATCCTTCATGTCACTAATCGGCCAAAGAGGAATTCCTCCAGCAGACAAGCTGTATTATCTGAAAAGGTATGTCAGTGGCCCAGCTCTCAAATGTTTAGAAGGAACGTTCTTTAGAAATGATGAAGCAGCATATCAGGATGCCTGGAAAAAACTAGACCAACGATATGGACAGGCATTTTTGATCCAAAGAGCCTTCAGAGAGAAATTGACAAACTGGCCAAAAATACACAATAAAGATGCGGAAGGACTAAGAAGTTTTGCTGACTTCATAAGTGCCTGCGATTCAGCGATCCCTCATGTCAACGGCCTTGAAATATTAAATGATTGTGAAGAAAATCAAAAACTGACACAAAAGCTACCTGACTGGGCAGCTGCCAGGTGGAACCGCCAAGTTACAAAGGCACTAATGAATGGTCAAGAATTTCCAAAACTAAGCGAATTTGCTGCATTTCTACAGGAAGACGCTGAAGTAGCCTGCAACCCTATTACTTCCATCCATGCTCTTCGTGCCTCTGAACCATCCAGTGAGAAAAGAATTTCAGGTGACTATAAAAGAAATAAGGCAAGTGTTTTAAGTACAAAGACTTTTGTGCAATATGACAAAGGGTCAAATGCCAGACTCCAGTGTATGCTGTGCCAAAACTCACAGACTACATCAATGTCCGGACCTCCTGAAAAGGCAGCTGGAGGAAAGACGAACATTTGTGAAAGACAAAAAACTATGTTACGGCTGTTTGAATCAACATCATAGTGTGAGAGAATGTCGTCAGCGCCTCACCTGTGAAATCTGCACAAAAAGGCATCCAACCTGCCTCCATGATGACAACTACAGCAAAGACAAAGCTGCAGAAAGACAAGTGAGTAGACATAATACTTTACAAAGGTGCATATCAGAGACAACGAATGCTATGGCACTTAATGTTGCTAGAGAAGGACAATGTGCTACTTCAATGATCGTTCCTGTATGGGCGTCATCCGCTACAAACCCACAGGTAGAAAGACTTGTCTATGCTTTATTAGATACTCAGAGTGACACAGCTTTTATTGAGAAAGACTTAAGTGAGGAACTACAAGTTGAAAGCTACCCAGTGAAACTAAAGTTAACAACAATGATTGGAGAAAATGCAATTATACATAGCTGTAGAGTAATTGGTCTCCGAGTGCGTGGTTACAATTCTGCCACACACATTGACCTTCCTCCTACATACACAAAGGATCATATCCCTGCCAACCGAGAACACATACCAACTTGTGACACAGCTAAGCAATGGGGCCATCTAACAAAACTCAGAGATGACATACCTCCTCTTCTCAGTTGCGAGGTGGGTTTATTGCTAGGCTACAACTGTTCAAGAGTGTTGGCACCCAGGCAAGTGGTTTTAGGCAAGGAGGATGAACCATATGCTGTCCAAACAATTTTAGGATGGAGCATAGTGGGCACTTCAGGAACCTGCAATCAAACAAACAAAGTTAAAAGCATCTCTCATCGTGCCTCTATTAAAGAGATGCCACCAATGACCCCTTTTGATGCAGTCTGTGCTTTGGAGAGTGACTTTAAAGAAGCAGCTGTAAAGGATAAAACTGTTTCACAGGATGATCTTAGCTTTCTCAAGAAACTTCAAGAATCAATAAAAAGAAATAAACAAGGACACTATGAGATGCCATTGCCCTTTAAAAAGAGGCCATCCATGCCAGATAACAGACTGCTTGCAGAAATTCGGCTTGACCAGCTCAAACGAAAACTCTCAAAAAATGACAACTACTGGGAAGATTATGTTAAATACGTGTCAGATATTATAGAGAGAGGAGAGGCAGAAGAAGTTGTAAAGGAAGCACCTACTGCTGAAAAATGGTATATACCACATCATGGTATTTACCACCCAAAGAAACCAGAAAAGCTTCGGGTTGTTTTCCATTGCTCAGCCAAGCATAAGGGAACCAGCCTGAACGAGCATCTGCTCCCTGGTCCAGATATGATAAACAACCTCACAGGTGTCCTTATACGCTTTCGAGAACATGAAATCGCCTTGATGTGTGACATTGAGAAGATGTTCCATCAGTTCCAAGTATCACAGAGTGATCGTGATTACCTCCGCTTCCTGTGGTGGAAAAATGGAGACATGCACAAACAGCCTCAAGAATACAAAATGGCTGTGCATCTCTTTGGAGCTGTGTCTTCTCCCGGATGTGCCAACTATGGCTTAAAAAATCTTGCCAAAGAGAACAGTATGGCTTACCCACTAGGCGCACAGTTCATTGCCAGAGATTTCTATGTGGACGATGGAGTCACAAGTGTGGAAAAAGCAGAAAAGGGCATTCAGCTGGCCCAAGAGGCACGTGCAGTATGTGCTGAAGGTGGCCTGCGACTACACAAGTTTGTGTCAAACTGTACTGCAGTGCTGAACAGTATACCACCATCAGAACGTGCACCAAACATTGAATCAAAGAACATGGCTTTAAGTGAGACACACACAGAACGAGCATTGGGTATCCACTGGTGCATAGATAAGGACTGCTTCACTTTTAACATTACACTGAAAAATCAGACTTTCACGCGAAGAGGAATGTTATCTACAGTCGCATCCATCTATGATCCCTTGGGATTTGTAGCCCCATTCCTTCTTAAAGGAATATCCATGTTGCAAAAAATGTGCAGACAGGGAACAAGTTGGGATGAATCGCTGCCCCAAGATCTGACACCTCAGTGGGAACAATGGAAAGAAGATCTCACTAACCTGGAGCAGGTGAAAATATCCAGGTGCTACAAACCTGTATCATTCGGGAAGGTGGTTAAAAGGGAAATCCACCATTTCTCAGACGCCAGTGATATGGGATATGGACAGTGTTCATACTTAAGACTCATAAGTGAAAAGGGAAATATACACTGTGCTTTTATCATCGGAAAATCTCGAGTCTCTCCCACAAAGATCACAACCATTCCACGGCTAGAGTTAACCGCAGCCACAGTCTCTGTGACAGTGAGTGACATGCTCAGAGAAGAGCTACCTTATAAAAAGGTTGAAGAATTCTTCTGGACAGACTCTAAGGTTGTGTTAGGGTATATAAACAATGAAGCAAGACGTTTTCACACCTTCGTGGCAAACAGGGTGCAAAAGATAAGAAACAGCACAAATCCCAAGCAGTGGGGTTATGTTTCCACAATGGATAACCCAGCAGACATTGCCTCAAGAGGCGCAACAGTGAATGAGTTGCTATCATCCAGATGGCTCAAAGGACCTACCTTTTTTTGGGAAAAAGAAATCCTTTTCCCTGAAAAGGAAATAGTGGAACTCCCTGTCGGAGACCCAGAAATTAAAAAGGTACAAACATTACATACTAACACTGCTGCACACTTCTATCTTGCAGACCGTCTAATCAAGTTTTCCTCTTGGAGTCGGGCTCTCAGTGCTGTTGCACGTATCAGAAGAAGACTACAAAAAGACAAATCCAATACTCATTCCACTGCAAAGGAAAGACAAGAAGCAGAGATCATGATCATTAAAGATCTCCAAAAACAAGCATATCCCGAAGAAATGAAAACTCTGTGCAAAGGAAATGCTCTTCCACACAACCACAAACTACATTACCTGGATCCCTTTCTCTCTTTTTTTGAACTCAGTTTTTATTTCCATTTTTTCCTTATTCAAGCAGCAGTGCATTGCATTTACATACAGTATGCTCTCTTTCTTTACAGCTGTATCCATTCACAATTATGGGTTATTAGTTCAAATAATTACAAAATCCTTAGGTTATTAAAGGATTACTCCAGTATACATGATGCTCACTCCAGGACATATAAAACAATCCCAAACATCAGGAAGAAAAAAAAAAAAAAGAAGGCGAAGGGAGACAAATGGAGGAGAGGTGAAGAATATTTCACTCTACTGCATCACCAAGGGTACAACTGGGCTCCATCGCCCCTCAAAAGTAGTTCTTTGAAGCCTTAGAGTGTATGTAATCTGTTCCATCTGGTAGAGGTCCCACACTTTCTGGATCCACATATTATAAGTAGGTGGATCTGACTTCAGCCATTTAATGGTTATACACTTTAATGGAGCAGTAAACAGTATGTTTATTAAGTATTTCTTGTCCCTCCCCTCTATTCCTTCAGGTATCACCCCTAACATCACCACAGCAGGTTCTTGTGGAATATTTTGTTGGAAAACCTCTTTGAGTGCATCAAAAATCTCCCTCCAGTAAATACTTAATTTGGGACAAGACCAAAAGATGTGTGTGTGATTAGCGATATGTGCCCCGCAACTCCTCCAACATGAACTTGTGACAGCTGGACCCAGTTTGGATATTATTTCTGGCGTCCTAAAATATCTAGTGATTATTTTCCACTTAAATTCTCGCCATGTATTTGAGTTTGTAGCTAGATGTGCCTCAGTGCACACCTGCCTCCATGTGTCTTGTGGTATAAGTATGCTCATTTCCATCTCCCATCTCTGTTTTATCTGCATGGAGTTGTGTGGGTTCATAGATAGAAACACATGACATAGTTTGCTAATCATCTTCTTGCCTTTCCTCCCCGATTGTAGTTCTACTAAAAACTCCTATGGGGGTAGGTGTTATCAGTTTTGTCCATTCTTTGTGTGCTGTCAGGAATGCTCTTAACTGCAAGTATCTGATAAAGTCTGTCTTCGGTAGGTCAAAGTCACTTTTTACCTGTTCAAAAGTCTTAAAAATCCCATTATTAAATAACTGTCGCAAATACACCAGTCCATGATTTGACCACTTTTTAAAGCCAATATCCAGGTAATGAAATTGTCTTTGGTAACCCAAAGGTTGATTGTATCTTCTTCCAGATTCTAAGAGTTACCTTTGTCCAATCTGCCAGTTCTTTCATGGGCGTATCTAGGAAGGGTAGAGTTTCCATGGGTTCTGGGCACATACTTTGTTCGATGTTGAGCCACCTAGTGTGTGTCTCGTTTTGTATCCATGCTTTCAGAGGCTTCATTTGTGCAGCCCAAAAATAATACTTTAGATTTGGAAGCCCAAGTCCACCTTCTAATTTAGATAGTTGTAAGGTTTTAAGTCTGATTCTAGGGCGCTTTTTTTGCCATATGAAATGTGATATCAATTTATTCAGCTTGTCAAAAATTAACTGTGGGATCTCTACCGGAAGCATCTGAAACAAGTAAAGCAATTTTGGTCGGATATTCATACGAATACTTTCAACACGACCGATTAGAGATAGGGGGAGCTCAGTCCAGCGTTCCAGATCATTAGTAATACTTCTTATCATCTTATTATAGTTACTGTCATATAAGTCATGCAGGGAGGGGGGAATATGTATGCCAAGGTATTTGATACCCTTTTCAGGCCATTTGAATCCACTCTGATGTTTCATGTCTCCTGGAATGTTACCACTTATCTCCATTGCCTCCGTTTTATCAACATTTACCTTGTATCCTGAATAATAACCGTACTGTGATATTAGTTCCTTTAAGCATGGTATTGTCAAGGTTGGTCTTGTCAGGAAAAGTAAGACATCGTCTGCGTATAATGATATTTTATGTTCCTCTTTGTTTATAGTAATTCCTTTTACATTATCACTGTCTCTGACAAGCTGAGCGAACGGTTCAATGCTAATGGCAAATAGAGGAGATAGGGAACAGCCTTGTCTGCATCCTCGTTCTAGTGTGAACCTGCCCGACCTGTATCCATTCACTTTGATAGCTGCCTGTGGGGATGAGTATAGTGTTTTAATCCAACTTATAAAATTAGGGCCAAATTTAAATCGCTCTAGTGTCAGGAAGAGGTATTGCCATGAAACCCGGTCAAAGGCCTTCTGTGCATCTAGAGACAAAATCATTGATTCTAATTTATTTTCCTTTTGATGGGATATTATATTTAGTAGACGCCGTAAGTTATCTCCGTAGTATCTTTCGGTTATAAATCCTGTCTGATCAGGGTGTATAATTTGGGTAATTATCTTATTAGTTCGTCTGGCCAAAATTGCTGTGAGTATCCGTAAATCAGTATTTAATAATGATATTGGTCTGTAGGACTGGCATTCAGTGGGGTCTTTACCCTCTTTGTGAATGACTACGATTGTTGCCTCTGTCCAGGATGGAGCCATAGTTTTAGATTGCAGTGCATAGCGATACGTTTCTAATAACAGGGAGGACAGTAGGTCTTTAAACGCTTTGTAAAACTCATTAATATATCCGTCTGGTCCGGGACTTTTGTTATTTTTAAGTGTCGAAATCACCTGCTTGATCTCCCATTCTTCTATTGGCTCATCTAGCTCCTTTGCTGCTACTTCGGGTAGCTCAGTCAACTTGATATTATTTAAAAATTCAGAAATTTCTACATTGTCAGAGCATGTATCAGTATTTTTATATAAGGATTCATAAAATTCTGCAAAGGTTTTGGCTATACTATCTGGTCTTGTGGCATAGGTACCCTGTGATTTTATTTTTTGTACTGTATTAGTTGATTGTTGTTTCCTCAATCTAAACGCTAGTAGTCTACTTGCTCTGTTGCCATATTCATAATATTTTTGGTTGGTGAATCTCAGATTTCCCTCAATCTTATCTGTTAGCAGACTGTTAAGTTCTCTGCGTGCAGCATTCAAGTCCTTTGTGAGACTGGCCGAGGCAGATTGTTTATGTTTGTTTACTAGCTCTGTTATCCTATCCTCTAGCCTGTGTCGTTGGGCATGGATCATCTTTTTCTTAGCAGATGCAAAGGAAATTATGCGCCCTCTAATGTAGGCTTTGGCGCAATCCCATAAAATAAGGGGCGTTGTTTCAGGTATGGCATTAATATCCAGGTAGCTCTTCAGTTCCGTTGAGATAAAGGAATTAAACGTTGTATCATTAAGTAAAGAAGCATTAAGTCGCCATTGTTTAGATGTTGGCCTCTGACCTATATCCCATTTCTTTAAGATAGGTGCATGATCAGAGATGGTAATTGGCAATATGTCAATGTCTAATCCTATGTAATTCGGCCTTGGGCGTAAAGAGGAGATCAATCCTTGAATAGGAGTTGTGTCTGTTTGAGTAAAAGGTGAAATTTCTAATTCTTGGGAATTTGCTCCTCCATATATCCACAAGGCCTGTTTCTGTGGATTGGTGCTTGAGTATTTTACTCATTCTAGACATTGGAGCCTTAGAAGCAGGTTGTCTGTCCAATAATTGTGATAATACACAATTAAAATCCCCTCCCATTAATAGCACCCCTGAGCTGTGTTTCAGTAGCATGGTGAATATTGTTGTAATGAAACTAGGGTCATCCTCATTGGGCGCATACACATTTATAAGGGATACCTGCATGCCATCGATTAGACCATTAATCAAAATAAACCTCCCCTCTGAATCTCTTTGTAATGATGTTTGTGTGAAATTTATTTGTCTATGTATAAGGATGGATACCCCCCTCCTTCTGCCCGATCTGTGTGATGAGTAGTAGATTTTGTCTGCCCAAGATTTTTTTAGTTTTTCATGTTCCATGTCAGATAAAGGGGTTTCCTGTAGAAATGCTATTTGACATTTAAGGTGTTTTAATTGTTGCAGAATTTTCTTCCTCTTAATAGGACTATGAAGACCTTTGATGTTATAACTTACTACATTAAGGGTATTCATTATTCACAACTTGCGGTTGATATCTGAATGGCCTGGTGGTGTACGATAAGGGAGGTAGCAAAATATCTATTCTGTAGTGGCATTGTCACATGGGTTGTAGGGAGTGGGGTCAAATGATTAGGCTGGGATGAGTAGAGTGAGCATAAGTATTTACAGCTGTACCAATATTTTTTAACATCAACTAAAGTAACAGGCTGAATAAGAAAAGAAAGTAATAACATTGCTGTTTCTGCATACCATGGAGGATCCTCAGGGAACAGGAGGATCAAAACAATGAGAACATAAAACACAAAAAAAACATAGTTATCTAACATTGGTAGTAATAATACAGAGGGACCTTGTCCCTATAGCCACTAAATGAGCAGCCAAGGTGTACAGTCCAGTTGGAGTTGACCGTATTCTTAGTGTGCTAAAACAGTTAGTAAGTCAGGCTCCTGCAGGTGAATTTATAAAACTATAACAGCCTGAGATAAAAAAAAAAAAAAAAAAAAAAGCATTGCCTTCTTTAATTGAAACTTTTAGAAGGTTGCCATATAGTACTAAATGATAGAGAGAAATTAAACATTAAAGCTGATAGTTTCATGAATCTGTATAGGCGACACGCATCCGTACACTCGCGTACACAATTACGAGTGCGCCTATAGCGGCAGGCATATGCTCATGTGCGCGAGCGCGTGCACGCACGCCAGGGGAACAATGTGCGCAGGCGCACACGCCAGCGCTCAAACTATCAGAAGTTCGCTACATAGCCTACAAAAGAAGAACATAAGCAATTTAGCTGTTCCTTATATCTAAGAACGTGTCCAAACAAATCAACAATGAAAAGGGAAGAGGTTGGAAGTTGTTTCCAGGTCTACAATATTTTCAAGGCTAATTCTGATCGGCATACAGATAAGGATACTCAGCCTTCAGTCTCTGCAGAAGAGACGATGGACTTCTGCGCAAACTCCATGGCCTTTTGGGGGTCCAGAAAGTCTCTGTCTTCACCTTTGTATGAGATCCGAAGTCTGGCCGGATAAAATAGTCCGTATCTCACTCCTTGGCGTCCTCGCAGTACCCTTCGTACGTCTGTGAATGCAGCTCTGGCTTTAGCAACGCTGGATGTGTAGTCTGGGAATATGGCGATGCGGCATTGTAGGTGAGGGGAGCCCGGTCTCGGGCTCTTCTTAAGATCTCCACAGCATCTCGCTCGTGGTGCAACTTTGCTATTATCACCCGTGGTCGACCTCCCAAGTTCCGGGGAGCAAGGGTGCGATGTGACCTATCTATTTTTATGTCTCGATCCATCTGAAGCACTTCTTTAATAACTTTGGCCACTGCTTTAGGGGAACTAGACTCCGGTTGCTCTTCAATCCCCACTATACGGATGTTCCCCCTTCTCATTCTTCCTTCCATATCCTCGCATCGGTCTTTTAAGGTCGTCATTTGGCCTTGGAGGTCGGTTACCGTAGTCTGTAGCACAACTACTTCATCGGACCATGTTGACAGTCCACCTTTTACATCGCAAATATCCGTCTTCATGTTATCGATTTCAGACCTGATTGCTGCCATGTTGTTTTTTTATCTCGGACCGTATAGCTTGCATTTCTGATTTTAAGGGCGTCAAAGTCCTCCGCCAGTGCGTTTTTAAGTTCCTCTCTTATGACTGTAGAAAGTTCACTCCGAAGGGAGGAGATAATATTCGTCTTAATCTCCTCAGGATCCATATCCGAGCAGTCACTTCGGGGGGGTGAAGGCTGTATTTGACTGTCGGGATTGCCCTGCCTCGTGTTCCTTGCGGGCCGTGGAGCATTAGCATTTCTGCCGTATTTGTATTTTTGAAGCCTCTCTGCCATATAGGCCTGATTTTAGCTTCGAAGGCTATAGTATATCACACTAAAGTGTGTTCTGTGAGACAACGAGCAAGTCTCTGTGGCAAAATAGCTGTTTTTAAAAGAAAAATAGCATGTATCCTGGAGGAGCTCTGAAGAAACGTCTTACTCCATGCTCTGCTCACTAGCGCCCCCCACCTGGATCCCTTTCTAGACAGCGAGGGTGTAATCAAGGTGGGAGGAAGACTGAACAGCTCAACTATGGCTGCTTCATTCAAACATCCGGCTGTTATTCCTGGACGTCATCATATAGCAAAATTAATCATCGGTCATTTTCATGAAAAGGTTAGACATCAAGGCAAAGGCTTCACTATGAATGAAATCCGAGCTAATGGATTTTGGATTCCAGGATTAAGTCAGAGTGTCACTTCCTACATCCGCCAATGTGTTTTCTGCAGGAAGCTGAGGAGACCAATGGAAGGTCAGAGAATGAGTGATCTACCTACAACACGGATGGAACCATCTCCTCCTTTCACAAACTGTGGGATGGACTGTTTTGGACCTTTCCTGACAAAAAACGGACGAAAACACCACAAGAGATACGGTCTGATCTTCACTTGCTTTAGCTCTCATGCAAGCCATTTGGAGATGGTAGATGATCTATCCACAGACGCATTTATTAATGGTCTGCGCTGCTTTATTGCACTCAGAGGCTCTGTAAAGCGAATTAACTGTGACCAAGGCACCAATTTTGTGGGTGCAAAAAATGAATTGCATGCTGCTCTAAGGGAAGTTGATTAGGAAAGACTGACAGCTTTTCTTTCTGAAAAACAGTGTGAATTCATCTTCAATGCACCTCATGCAAGTCATGCAGGAGGAGTGTGGGAGCGACACATAAGAACTGTAAAAAATGTTCAACGCCACCTTTGCTCTTTCCCCGGGTGGTCTCAATGATGCTTCTCTGCGAACCATCTTGTATGAAGCTGCAGCCATTGTGAACAACCGTCCTCTCACAACAGACAATTTGAATGATCCTAACAGTTTGGAGCCTCTTACCCCTAATCACCTTAAAGGCCACAGCTGCTCTACCCCCTCCAGGCAACTTCATAAGAGAGGATTTGTATGGAAGGAAAAGATGGCGTCAGGTGCAGTACATGGTTGAACAGTTCTGGAGTCGGTGGAGGAAGGAGTATCTTCATAGCCTAATGCTCAGACAACGCTGGCATGCACCTAAGAGAAACTTTAAAGTGGGTGATTTTGTGATAGACTCAGAAGACATCCAGCCTAGATCAACATGGCGACTGGGAAGAGTTTCAGACACTATGACAGATAAGGATGGACTTGTTAGAAGAGTTAAAGTTATGTCAGATAGAAATCTGAACAAAAAAGGTGAATGTGTTAACAGAGTCTCTGTGGTTGTAAGACCAGTTCACAAGTTAGTTCTGCTTCTAAAGATGCCTTAAGTATAGTGAAGCAGTTAAGATGTATTTTATTGTTCTGAAGTTTTCTTTTCAAAAAATCATTAATTTTATTTTACATAAAACAAAAACAAAATATAATTTTTGGTGGGAGTGTAATGGCTGTTAAACAAGAACAGTTCAATTTAAAAAGGATAGTTTACATCTTATAGTGCTTTATTATGGAATTTCCGCTTAAACCGAAGGCATTTTATTTTGAAGCACACGTATGGTTACCAGGACGGAAGTATATAACAAACGAAGCATGGTGCAAGCAAAATCAAAGTGGAATAAAAGGTTTAGCACCGGTCAGAAAGGAGGAACAAGGTAAACAAATGTTTAATGGTTTTTAGAAAGGGTGTCTTCTTGATTGTTATTAGTGTAATTTGCTGTAATTTGGAATTATAGAGATGGAAAAGTGACACTTTGTTATTTTCTTTCATGTGTGCTAATTCAGCTCTTACGTTGGTTGAAGTTGGAATACAAAAGGACAAGGTTCAAATAAAATCATACCGCTAAAACCATCAGTAAGGCTCATCTTTGACTGACTGGGAGCTACACAGGGTGAAAATGATTCCCCTATGGTGGCATGTCTTTTGTCAGTGTTTTGTGAGCTGCTGCTTGCTTGAGCATCTCGTAGAGAGCAGCACTTCTCCCACTCGACGGACTGCCTCTCTTTCAGGTGTTGAAACAAATTCGTCGTACTCCAACCTTTGGTAGCAACAGCTGTCAAACAGATTGTGCAGCGTGCTGTTTGTTGCTCCAAGTCTGAAGTCGCAAAACCGAACCAGTTCCATATATTGAAGAAACTGTCCCTTTTTTGGGAACAAGGTCCTCTTTGCTAGGTGCCATTTTAACGTCTACGCGTTACGAGAGACGGACTTGCTGACCTTGCTCCAAACTACGGAAGCCCAAGAGAGCAGTGGGAATGGGGGGTAAATCTCGATTTTCCCAAAAACAAATCTACTTAAACGGCAAATTCAAAGTAATCGATAAGATCGATTTATCGCCCAGCCCTACTTCCAAGTAAAGGCTCAGATAGAATTAAAACCTCTTGCTTGAGCATCCAGGGGGGTTCTGAAAGAACAGGCAACTTCAACCAGTGCAGTTATTACAGAGGAAGGCAATCACAAAATTTGACTCTCGGTTTCACCCAGTTTTGCAATCCATCAAACGGAATCGGCAAGTTCTGACAAGAACCCAGCTTGCCCGCTTTGAGACGATTTCTTCTCTTTTTCCTGGACTGGACTTGTACGCTGCTTTAGGACCGAATGAACAGCGAACCGCCTCAAAACAGGGCCGAACCTTGATTAATTCCTCTTTATTCTATTTTTCTCCTTATGTGTGTGGGCAGAGAGATTAGTTGAAGTTAGAATGATTGAGAGATTGTTTCATAGAGTTGGTTTGATGTGTGTTTAACACAAAACCTGCTGTTTTCACTGAAGCTGCTGATCACATGCGGTAAACATTTTTCTATGTGTTTTAAATGGTTGAATCCGGAGGAGAGTTATTACTGAGAATTTGTACAGCTAAACAAATTATTAGTCATGCTGGGACTCTCCTACTCTCTCCTTCCCTTCTCCGCTTATTATCACACACATACATGTTTTGGGACATTGTCCAGTCGCTGCACATCCCTTTAAGATCATATGCTCCTTTGTCTAGCTTCTAGACTAAGCCTTAGCACACACCCCTTCTGTTAGACCATGTGTTCTCCTTTGTCTAGCTTCTTACAGCTAAGCTTGTTTTAGCTGATTTGATTAGTTTGCATATTATCAATTTTCTTCAATTGGCTTGGTAGATTAGTTTGCATGTTGGTAGTGTATGTATAGAATTTTTTGACTGAATACTTTGGTTGTAAGGTTGATCTATTTGATTGATAAATTCTCATACTTTGGAGAGAAGTTGTTTGTGTTTATTCTAGTGTCTGCGTGCAATTATGCCATCCCATGGAGACGGGGTGTTTTGGTTCCTTTTATAAAAGGGTGGAGCACTGACCTCTTTAGCAAAAATAAACTTTTACTTCATTATTAATTAAATTAATATTGATCATAATTAATAATGTTTATGTCAGCTGAACATTTTTGCATTCCTGTTGCACCATAAAAGGTAAAAGGTTCAGCCACGAGGGCAGAACCAGAATTGTTAGACTCAGTTTATAAATTAGTAAATTATGTAAATCTCAAAATGTGAAGAATAAAGGTGGTTTGAATGTTTTTGCGAGGAGCTGCATAGTGGGAACCATCCTGCTTACCTGGTGCTGAAAAGTGGTTGCAGTTACAGAGCTGCAGCCTTGGTTGGTTTCAGCTTCTGTTGGTTTGGTGTTTGCGGTTTGGGTGTAAGCTGAGTAGATTTCCACATCAGAGCTCCACTCTTCATCTTCCTCTCTGACATCTTCAATCATTCTGGAGATCTTTGTTAGAAGAAGATGCAGTTTTTAATTTTTTTTATTAGTTTAGATATTTAAAGTGCATCCCCAAATGTCTTCATGCTGACCTCAGTGACAGGAAGGTTCTCTGTTTGGACAGGAGGGGCTGAAAAACATTTCAGAAATTAAACTCTATTTTCTGGGTCTCCTGTCTACAGATTGATATGTTATGCCAGGGGTGCCCAATTCCGGTCCTCAAGGGCTGGTCTCCTACATGTTTTAGTTCTTTCCCTGGTTCAGCACACCTGAATCAAATGATGGCTCATTAGCAGGCCTCTTGCAGAACTTTGACATGCTGAGGAGGTAGTTGGACCATTTGAATCAGCAAAGACACATCTTATTGGAACGACTGGAGAGCTGGGTCGGACTCTCTGGTACAGTACTTGGCTGGTTCGAGTCTTACCTAAAGAACAGGGACTTCTATGTTTCAATAGGAAACTTTTCATCAGAACGAACAGAAATCACATGTGGGGTGCCCCAGGGCTCCATCCTGGGGCCCCTCTTATTTAATATCTATATGCTCCCACTAGGCAAGATGATAGCAACCAATAACATTAGCTACCATAACTACGCGGATGACGCTCTACATTACAATGTCACCTGGTGACTCTGAACCCATTCAAACCCTAAATTAATGCACTGACCAAATAAATGGATGGATGTGTCATAACTTTCTCCAGCTGAATAGAAACAAAACTGAAGTTATTATTTTTGGACCCAAGGAGGAACGATCAACAGTCAGCACACAGCTTCAATTAATACAGCTAGAAACTACTGATCAGCCTCGAAACCTAGGTGTAGTAGTGGACTCAGACCTGAGCCTCCAGGGTCACATAAAGGCGACAACAAGGTCAGCGTTCTATCACCTGAAGAACATTTCTAGGATTAAGGGACTGATTTTGCAACACGACCTAGAAAAACTCATCCATGCGTTTATCTTTAGTCGGATTGATTACTGCAACAGCATCTTCACAGGTCTGCCTAAAAAGTCAATCAGACAGCAGCAGCTGATCCAGAACACTGCTGCTGGTGTTCCTCACTAGAACCAAGAAATTAGAGCACATCACCCCAGTTCTAAAGTCCTTACACTGGCTCCCTGTAGCTCAGAGAATAGACTTCTAAATACTTTTACTAGTTTATAAATCCTTACATGGCTTAGCAACAAAATATGTTGAAGACCTGTTGTCATGGTACCAACCACCAAGACCAATCAGGTCCTCCAACTCTAGCCTACTAAACATCCCTAGACTCAGAACTAAACATGGAGAAGCAGCTTTCACTTTTTATGCTCCCCTTATCTGGAACAGACTTCCTGACGAGTGTAGAGCTGCTGAAACTCTGAACTGCTTTAAATCGACACTAAAAACCATCTGTTTAGAATTGCCTTCAAGTAAATGATTACTGTCATATGTATGAAATGTGTTCATGCTCTTTTTGATCTTTCTCTTGCTCTATTGTGTATCATGTATAATGTGTGTTTCTTTTATGTGTTTTTTTTTTTAATCACCAAATCATGTAAAGCACCTTGAATTACCCTGCTGTTGAAAGTGTGCTATACAAATAAAATTGCCTTGCCTAAAGCTGGTAGGAGACTGGCCCTTGAGGACTGGAATTGGGCACCCAGGTGTTATGCTGTTCTGTTTTCCAAAGTTCATGGAATATTTCACCCCCTTGAATAAACTAAAGACACATATATTCATAATATATGTTACTTTCCAGGAAACTACATTTAACGTCTACGTTTCTTTTGTGGCTTTCTTAAGCTTGTTTTGGACCGATCCACAACCAACATTTGTAACATGTGTGATCCAGAAAAAGTCCTGCATAACTTTTTCTGTGTGTTTTCCGTTGCCTTACCTGTGCAATGTTTTTCAGATCTTTTTCTGCAGCAAACCAGCAGAGCCACAGTTGACAGGATGATGATCAGAGTCAGAGCCACAAGCCGCAGAACATCTGCAGACCCTGCTGGAATGAGAACCTGTTTGTTACGCAGGTTTTCATGGTGAGCTACGGTTCTGTTACTGGGAAACACGTCTCTGTGTCTCTATACTGAATGCATCTGAATGCATTCTAAAGCATGCAGACAGAACTGTGTGTTTCTGTGTGGTAACAGCGAATAATGGAGTTTCACTTCAACAATAAGATGCATGAAATGTGATCTTTAGATGAGCTGATCCCCACTCTGAGTTCTAAGTACTGCAGAATGACTGAACCAAAGGTTTTATCCAACACTCACTTTGGTTTGGTGCACCTTTAGTTGTTGTTGAATTCTCCTGAGTCAGAAGTGTGGTTTCAGAGGAAACTGAAGGTGTGAAGCTTCCTGAACTGAAGAATGAAATGCCTCTAGTTGTTGGTGTGGAGACTGATGGGCCAACTGTTGGGAGACAGAAGTAAAGTTTGGATTTAGAGTCGATTAAAGCTGCTGGGCAAAAAATAAACTAATTTCATTTTATTTTGATTTATTTTTTATTAGCCAGAAGGTTGTATCTTGTCAGTAAAGGTGATGAAGTTTGATCCCATTAAACCTAGTTTGAAGCTGGGATCTCCCCAGTTCAACCAGTCTGCATTTGTTAATAACAGCTCCCACAGCAGCTGAGTGTTGAAACTCAAACTGTTCCTCAAACCTTCAGAGAGATTAAAACATCTCCTTCAGTTTAACAGAAACTCACCGTCTACAACAAAGAGTTTGAAGTCCTGGTATGAAGCTGATGATGAAGAGTCGCCCGAACCACATTGGTAAAGTCCTGAGTCGGACTGGGTCAGCTCTGAGATGCTCACATAGAGAATAAAACCATTAATACCAGCTTCAACACATTCAGTGCTGTATCGTCCATTTCTAAATTTGTTTTTATTTGTTTTAATCAGAATCTTTCCTTCTTTACAGTTTTCCCTGCAGAACATCCTCCACCGCCCAGGAAAATAAAAACCACAGTTAAGTCTGATGTTTTCTCCAGGTGCTCTAGATATTTTGTTCAGTGCTTTGGCAAAACTGTTGTTTCTGACCTGCAGAGCTGCAGAGAAGAGCAACAAGTTGATGTTAGTTCTTCCTGTGAGAAACCACAGAGTGATCACATCTCAATGCATACTTGCAGGAAGAAAATATTTATTGTAGATGTGTTGAAAAGTGTGAGAGCCTGGACTCCGTAATAAGAAGCACAATGAGAAAACGCTGCAGTTTTAGATGCAAAATTAGCAGAGAAAGAAAAGTTAGAGAGAAATTGAACAGATGCAGCAACCTGGTCAAGCAAAGCTGCAAAAACCATTTCAGCAACACCTAACCTCCATGAGATGACTTCCAGTCAGAACTCATGCTTAAGATGTTTATATGACAGGGACTTTTTTGTGTCAATAGGTAACTTTTTATCGGAGCGACAGAAATCCCATATGGGGTACCCTAGGCCTCCATCCTGGGGCCCCTCCTATTTAATTATCTACATGCTCCCACTATCCCAGATTATAACAAGCAATAAGAATAGTTACCATACTTATGCAGATGAGCTCAGCTTCAGTTAATCCAGCTAGAAACTACTGATCAGGCCAGAAATCTAGGTGTAGTAATGGACTCAGACCTGAAGCTCCAGGGTCACATAAAGGTCAATAACAAGGTCAGCCTTCTATCACCTGAAGAACATTTCTAGGATTAAAGGATTGATGTCACAACAGGACCTAGAAAAACTCATCCATGCGTTTATCTTTAGTCGGATTGATTACTGCAACAGCATCTTCAAAGGTCTGCCTAAAAAGTCAATCAGACAGCTGCAGCTGATCCAGAACGCTGCTGCTCGTGTTCCTCACTAGAACCAGGAAAGTAGAGCACATCACCCCAGTTCTAAAGTCCTTACACTGACTCCCTGTAGCTCAGAGAATAGACTTCTAAATACTTTTACTAGTTTATAAATCATTGAATGGCTTAGCACCAAAGTATGTTGAAGATCTGTTGTCATGTATCAAACTTCCAGGGCCTTCGGGTTCCAGTCTACTCTGCATCCACAGAACCAAACAGAGAAGTAGCTATGCTCCTCTTATCTGGAACAAACTTCCAGAAAACTGCAAAGCAGCTTGGTTCCTTTAGATCAAGGCTAAAAACCATCTGTTTAGAGCTGTCTTTGATTAATAATAGCTCGGAAATCATACAATCTAGTCTGGATTGCAACTTTTTACTGTCTTTCCTTACTTTACCATTGCCCTGTAATGTTTGGCTTCTTTATATTTTTATGTTTTTATCATGTCAACTACCTTGAACTGCCTTGTTCCTGAAGTGTGCTATACAAATAAATTTGTCTTGTCAAGTTAGATTGTAGCTCTGTGCATCTTATTTCATTTTTGTTCAGTTTCTCTCTCAAAATCAGAGTGATCACCAAAAAACTTTTGTAACATTTTATAACTTTTTGGCCTTCCCGCTTTGCAAGTTCCTTTAAGTATCTCCATGTTTCCATCAGATGCCAGCTTCTCTTTTCAAAGCCTCAACCTCAGAGCTTTCTGGTCTTGTTTTGAAAAGTCAGCAGTATTAAAGATGAGGAGCAGCAGCAGCAGCAGTAGCAGGTATGAACTGATGCATAGTCGGTAAGAAACATCCCACAATAGATGGCACCACTTCCTGCCTAATTATGTCTGGAACACAGCGACCAAAACAGCAAAGACTTTCACATGCAGCCCATGCAGCAACTGCAGTGTTTAGCAACAGAAAATATGGATTCGGTGAATTTGTGTTGGAAATATTTGGCTATAAAGATGCGGATCAGAAACTGACGATGCGCCTGAAAATTAACTCAAAGGGAACTGTGAGCAAATTATACAGGCAGTAACTGGAATACCTATATTTAACAACATGTACAAAAATCATTCAGTTGCTCCGAGTCCCTGGTTAGCTGCTGTACATGCTGATTGGTGGGAATATCTCCCTCTTCATGTTAACTGTCATTTCGATGACTTTAGATGCCTCCCTCTGTTGCATATTTATTACTTGCTGATTAAGATTATTTTTCACTTCACATTTATTTCAAACTAAAAATATCTAAAACATGAAGTAAACATTCCTGACCCAACTGTCACCATATTTTCACACGTCTAATAAGAGTCTCTTCATTTCCTTCACTCTTCTTACTCTGCAGGTTTATCTTCAACAAGCTGCAAATACTAGGACGGAACCCATTTTAATTTCTAACAAAAGCTTCAGGTCTACGTGTGAAGGAGATGTATTATAAAGTCAGATAAGAACACTTTCATTGTGTGAGCAACGATTTCTGCAGCCCTTCAGAATCGAGAAGCGTCTAGAACAAAGTTTCTGTTTAAAGACAAATCTTTAAAAAGATGAAGTTCTGCATCAAACCGACTGATTATCATGCCTGGCAGAATGCAACAGAAAGATGAAGAATATTTAGTACTCACAAAAGAAGAAGCAGCAGAACAAACTGTGATTGATGTTCATCATTAGGCTGTGAGGATTTGCTGCTGCAGGTTGTCACACTTTTAGCTCTTGATATAAACGACTTCCTCCTCCAGACGTGATGCAGAGCATCACTCTTCCTCTGTCGCCAGCTGCAGCCACATCAACACTAAGGCTTTGAACGTTCTCACAAGAAAATTGTCTCATCTCAAGCTCAAATGCATAGATTATTTGAAGTGGGTCAGAATCTAACTGAACCAATTTAAAGTAGCGTATTTAGAAGAACCTGCACAATGCAGCAAAATTGGTTAGATCTGTTGGTTCCTTTAAGCTTCAGTCAGTTTTCAGTATTAGAGACCAGATATTTTTACCTAAATATGGAAAGCTAACGTTCTCCAGAGCAAATGGTTTAAGAGCTCGACACACTGACCTTCACTTTAAAAAAGCATTTTCTTGGGAGCAGTTCAGTTGAAACCTTTAAAAATATTTACCCTCCCCACCACATCCCAACTCCAACTCAGTAAACAAGCTGGTAGTTAATTCCCTCGTGAAAATCTCAGACATCATTGATTCCATTGCTCCAACTAAAGTGAAAGTAGTCTCAGATAGAAAGAAGTCTCCAAGGACAAGCGATCCACTGGTACGTAGTTACGAGCCGAGAGAAAATGGCGGAAAACTCGACTCCAGGATTACTGTGAGATCTACAAAGAGAGACTGAACAGATATCAGATATCTTTAAAAGATGTTAGGAAAACTTTCCTCTCTGGAATCATTAATAGAAACATTAATAATGCACAAACTCTGTTTGCAACAGTGGAAAGACTAACTAATCCTCCAGTGACAGTAGCCCTTGAACTAAACTCTACCAGGGCCTGCAATGAATTTGCAGCTTTTTCATTGAAAAGATTCTAACAATTAGACCGTCGGTCTGTACTGCGGCTCCGAACCCACTACCAATGTTATACCTAGTGTTGTATTCTACTTTTTTGAGGCTATTTTTATTATGCAGTACATATGTTTTAATTATATCTTTTTTAAGTTTTAGAAGTAATAGGCCTGTTTATATTATTCAGGGTAGTAAAACATGACTCTGTTACCAGTATTTTATAGGGTTGAAGGTTTTAAGTAAACAAACTCTTGAGTAAAGATATGAATTGAAAGCAGGGAGGATCAGCTATAACTCTAAGTCATGTTATAACCCAGTTCATAGTAAGGTCAAGAGACCTGGAGAAAATAAATGGCCTGTCAAGATGTAGAAGGAGGAGAGAGGAGTCACGTGATATGTTCTTTGTTCTTTTTGAAATAAATATGATATAGCCTTGTAAGAGAACGAGTCAGTCAGATCTTGTCTGGTTCCCATCTGCAGATGTGTCTTAAAATCAGATATCTGATTGTGTGTATTTTTGTTACTCTTTGTCTCTCAGCTTTGGGTCTTATTTTGAAACAGATTCCGCTGGGGTTTTGGAGTTCGGCGCCCCGCCTCTCTGAGCAGGAAGTGAGTTGCAGAGCACATTGTGAGAAAAAGCCGACAATATGGTGGAGGATGCGGGCATTTGATTTGGTTTTGAGTTTTCTCAGGGCTGGGAGAGATTGAGTGTGAGTAATGAGTGTGGAATAACTGATTGATACATGTTTTGTGGCAATTGTAGTGATTTTGTGTTTTTTCTTTGAGTTCAACAGAGAATCGGAGAGCGACTGGATTGATCCTTGCTAATCAACACCCGGGTGGTTTTGTATCAATCTGAAAAAGCGCTAACACCAAATTAATAGGTATTGATCGATTTAAACGTTCTCCATTTAATGTTGACGTGTTGTTTTTTCGGTTGAGGGTCGACCAAAGTACGGACCAGGGGGCTTGAGAGTTGGCCGCTCACTTTCGATGGGACGCTGTCGGAATCTCCCGGGCTGACAAACGGACAGGTCGACACTAGTTTTAGAGCCTGGGCGCTCTCTGTGTCGAGACGGATTACCTTGGAGAGGCCGGCGTATCTTCCAAACGCACGATTGAGCCACGTGAATTGGATTGTGTTTAAAGGTCCGGCTTTAGGTGGCTCCGGTAGAGGTTAGTGTTTGATGAGATTGTGAAAATTGTTGTTCTTTCTTTCTCTCGGATGTTTGTGTGTGTGATTGGGGAAGTCGCGGTGACGGAAAGAAGCTACCATATAGCTTCTTGAACTCCGGCCGCATATAAACTTCTCATTTAGGGGAACTAACCGACTGAATCTAAAACCATAATTCCTCTGCGAATCTTAAACGCCTAGACAATGCCCGCGCTTCTTGTACAGACAATAAGTGTAGAAGCTTGACATTGTAGAGGAATAAGGGAATATCATTTTCAGTCAGCTAAAGTACCACCATAAGTTAGCTTACGGCTAACGCACAGTTTGGATGAGTTTCGCCTGGAAATAAAGGCGTTCAACCTTGTGCAACTACGTAAACACGTCTAAAGCATTGTCTAACACATATATAGGACTGTTATTATGGATTACTGGTAGTAAACTCTATAGAATATATATAAAATAACTTTTTATGATAACGGAGCGGTCACGTTTGGCTTCCGGTTGAGCTAGGTTGCTAATGATGACAGCTAATCTTTGGTAGCTTAGCTTCCGAACCGTATTTATTTGGCTCGGTTAAACAGTCATTCGAGTATTGATGGCGAAGTGTGGTTTTGTTGGAGGCATTTTGTTCTTGGTTGGTTTACTTATGAGTACGGTTTGTTAGGTTTAGCATCGTAGTGCAGAATTAGCCATCTGTGCACCGGCGTATTCATTCCGCGGTGTGACACGGAAGTTTTATTGGGCCGGACTTTGATCTGTCAGTCCGGCTGAGTTTTTTTTTTTTTTGGAGCAAACTGTTGACGATTTTGTGCTGCAAAGCGAGTTTTAAACGTATTTCTTTCGGTATATGTTTTAATGATAAATACAAATTGCCTTATATTGGGAGAATTCTATTTTTTCGTGTGTTTCACCAAGTGTGCGTCCCGAGTTTTGGCGTAGGCCGGACTCTATTAGGAATTCTTTGATTTTTAGATGAAACGACAATAATCTCCGTATATAAATAAATTAATGATAAGATAAACAGTGCGTTATAAACCTTTTTAGCTTTCCTTCGTTTCGGCTTTGCCTAAAACATTATTAAGGTTAATGTTGCATGAATAAATAATATATAAACTCCTTCACTATAAAAAGAAATAAATTAAATAAATAAAAACGGTGCCTGCCTTTACTGTTAATTGCATTAATATTGGGATAAATTTGGGCCTACGAATTGATAGTTTATCAATTAAAATAAATAATTTATAGAGTTAATACAAATAACCTATTTTTTTTTGGTTTTTTTTGTTTAAATTTTAATCCATTTTGGATTTTTGTTACGAATATTCAATGGCAGCCGAATATAAATTACTTCCTGCTCCACAGGGACAAAACTGGCGTACTTTAGATGCCCAATTGTTAATATACATTTCTAAATTATATTCTGTTTTAGTTGATAAGCCCGGTAAAAAAAAATAAAATAAATAAAAACCAGTTCCAGGGCCTTATGACGGCCAGGTGGGCTCGTCATGGTGCCCGAGGGGAGTATAAGAGAAGTCTCTCACAGAATGTGTTCTGGGGAGGAAAAGTGACACCTACTAAATTTAGTTAGCAACAAATTAGAAGACACCGATAAATTGTTTTTGGCGTATAATGCTAAATTGATGGATGAGATGGAGCAGCACGAACACAGGTTAACTAAAGTTCAGCTACAGATGGATGGACTGCTGCAGAATCAGGAAAGATTAGCATCTGTGGTAAGGGGTCAAGCTGCAAACCTTTCAAGAGGTCCCAGCCCCAGTCAACGTGATGAATGTTAGCGTTCTACAGGTCAAAAATATGCAGACGTTGGGAGACAAGGGGAGTGAAGGACCATTTAAGAATACCAGATCTCAGGTGTCACTGGGGGCAAGTGGAGGCCCTGATTTAATGCTTCCTTTAGTGGGTGCATCAGATGGTTCAGTGATTTACAAACCATGGAAGATGGCTGACATATCTGCCATCATTCTGCAACTCCCTGCTTTGACTGGTGGAGGAAACTGTTGGATAAATAAATTAAATCAGTTGACTTCAGGGCAAACCCTAGCGGTGGGGGATTGGAAAGCTATTATGGGTAGAATGTTGACATTGACAGATTATAATGAGATGATGCTCCAGTGTCAGCTAGCATGTGTAATTGATGAAGCCCCATTCACACATTTATGATCAGCCTACATGGGAAAGACACGTAACATATTATTTACAAGATGTGCAAGATTCTGCGTTAAAGGACACTGAGGAGAATAAGAAAATGGAGACTGCTTTGTTAAAACTACAGTTAAAAGAGGCTCAGAATAAATTGACTGACTTGTATCAGTCTAAAAAAAAAGTGAAACAGATGGTGGCTGAAGCAGCACCTACTGTTGGATCAGCGACAGTGCTGCCTTCTTTTCCTGTGATGTATGCTGGAGCTGTGCCGAATCTGCCATTTACTGCTCCTTATAGGACATGGCAGCCTCGTGGCAGGTCACGTGGCGGGGCCAGGTTTGGGGATTTTAGAGGCATGGGGAGAGGGCAGCCGGGTGCTAACGGTTGTCACAGGTGTGGCTCCAATGAACACTGGGTGAGGGAGTGCCCACACCCACAAGGGGGCGCTATACCTCCCGGTCAGCCACCTCTACATATGGCTCCAATGACTCTCCCTATAACTCAACCATTGCCTGTTTCAGTGGGTGATCAAAGACTATCACATCCTTTTGTCATTGCTCAAACCACGCCTGTCAACTTGTTAGGCAGAGATCTGCTTATCAAACTTGGTGCTACTATTCTATGTATCCCTGATGGACTTATGGTGATTTTTCCGAATGGACGTACGCATTGCTGTGATACCATGAGTGGTCAATTTTTGCTGAAGGATGACACTTCACAAGTGGCTGATATTTTCTGGGCCAGATTGACTACGATGTCTGCACATGAATCTTCTGCGGCTGAATTTCTGAGATGCTGGAAGCCTTGGCTGCTTGAACTCCAGCCTTTTGTTCCACCGCCTGACCCTTTCCATGTTACCTTCCTCTATGAGAGGGGCGATCCTACTTTATATCAGGAACAATTTGAAACAGAACTTGAAGGCCAGAGTTGGTCTGTGGCTTCGGGTCCATGCGTTGTGGGGAGGAAGGGTATTTTACTGTTTGCTCGTCTGACTTCAGAGCAGCATAAATGGTATATGATGGAAGCTGAAGCGCTTCCACACATATCGCTTTTGTTGCATCCGAAACATCAAGCTAAAGATTTGGGGGGAATGGTTAAAAGGGGAGTTGAATTAAAGGATTGGGTTCACACCCACCTTCAGTCTCTTTTTCTCCTTCTACTCAGATGTACAAAATAGACACGCAGCTCTCTGATACTACCATTCTGGAACATTTGCAGCTTTCTAGAAATCATGGCAGAGAAAAAAACAGATCATCCTGATGCAGTGGAGGCCTTAAAGGTTGTGCCTGACTCTTTGCTATCCTCAATGCTGTCATTTCTGGGACTGACAAATTTTTCCAGACATTATGTGCCTAATTACACAAACCTTACCACACCACTCAGGGCTCTTGTAAATGCTCATGGTATGAAAAATCTGCATGCTAAATTAGAATGGGACATACCGGCTGAGGAGGCATTTATTAAGTTGAAACAGGCTCTAGCACAAGCAGCTGATTTAGCCACTCCTGACTATACATGTCCATTTTTTCTTAACACATTAGAAACAGATGGGGTGGTTAATGGGATTTTGTTTCAGAAAAACGGTGGTCAGAGATACATTCTTATGCATCTTAGCATAAAGCTGCAAGCTATTGAAATGAGACAGCCACCTTGCAAGAGACATGCAGCCGGAATTGCACACCTAGTGGAGAAAACTTCACACATTGTTAGGGGTTATCCACTTAATATTTTGACATTTCATGGAGTTATGGCATTGGTTAATTCTGAGACGTTTACTCTTTCTACTTTGCGTCAGCAGCGGATTAGCAGAGTTTTGGAGGCACAAAACATTATTTTTACGCATGAAGGAATAAACAAGGCTGAACAAATCACCGCCTCTGGGGAAGCAGCATGACTGTGTCAGGCTGAATTCTGTTGTTCAAAAAAAATACGTCCTGATTTACGGTCTGATCCTTTACCTACAGGTTTTGTGCTCTATACAGATGGTTGTTGTTTTAGAGATGGACAGGGCCAGTTAAAATCAGGTTTTGCAGTTGTTGAGCAGAATGGAGATTCACTACATACTGTCGTGTCAGGGAAGCTGGACGGCAAGCAGAGCGCACAGCGTGCTGAGATAAGGGCTCTTATTGAAGCATGCAAATGGGGAAGAGATAAAGATGTCACGATTTACACTGATTCGAACTACGGGTTTTCTGTTATACATTATGAATTACTACAGTGGAAGAGAGCAGTTTTGTTACTGCTACTGGGGTCACAGCAAGGCTGACACTGTTGACGCGTGGGGAAATAGGGCGTCATCGAGCGGTCTAATTCAACTTTAAATTTACAGCTGGCAGAGAAACTCAGGTGTCACCGCACCCTGACCCGGACCCTCGCAGTGATCATCAGCATCTGAAGGGCCTGGTCTCCTTTTTCCTTCCGACCCCCCTCCTGTCCCTCACGCTGCAGCAGCTCTCTGCTGAACTGGGAGAATCTCTTTGCAGCGGGTGGTGTCGGTTCTGACTAGGCGGTGTCGACTGCCGAAGCCAGGAGGTGGGGCCTGACCCACCCAGAAGATTGGTTGAAGTTGCTGTATTCATCCAGTGTAATCTATATGTGATAAAAAATTGGGCGAGATAAGCAATTTGGACTTGCTTTTCTCGAAGAGGGATTGTACCGAAGAGAAAAGATCGCAAGAAATCAAACACATGTCACAGCAGGTTTTGACCACCTCACAATCGGTGGGGGAAGCTATTGGAGGCGGGGCCTGTCTGTGCATTTGTGTTTATTGGGGGAAATGTTCAGTTAATGAAGTAACTGTCATTTCAGTGAGGGCGATCTGCATAAAAGACAGTAACTTTGGGAAAATAAAGAGTCCACTGTACTGAATCATTTCATCACTCTGGTAGCCACCTGCTGCCAGAGAAATAAACAAGAGCGAAGACTAGAGAACAAAATAATAAAGACTGAACACTTACTAATCATTTTTCTTGTATTTTACAGGTTGTCTAACCGATTTTTATTTACAGGTGCAGATTGCTAGACACTGTCTAAGAGGGTGTCAAATAATTTTTAAGTAGTCGATTTGTAAGATTTTCTTCTTTATATTCAGTATTTACGGTTTTATAAAACTTTTTTAGTAATAAGATAAAATATTTTAAGGAGTGTTTAAAGTATAATCAGGTTGACTGACTACTAATTTTTGTTTTACTTATTCTTTTTTCATTATGATGTGGTTTTTGTAGGATGTTTTTGGGGTTGGTGACAATTGCTAGAGTTTGCTTTTACTAAAAGAATATTGAGAATTAGGTTAAAACATAAAAAACAATAATAATAAATTAAAAAAAAATATTGCTTAAAGGTAAGGATAAAAAAAAAAAACAGACACTTCTCATTTTGAATGATCATGTTAGAAAGAGGGACAATTTGTTAAATAATATGTTTGGTAAAGGGAAGACTCTAGCAATGTCTATAATGGTTTCTTTAGCAGTATTTGTGTCAACTATGGTGTTATGTGGATGTTGTTGTATTCCTTGTATACGTTCTTTGCTCACAAAGTGTATTGAAAAAGCTGTTGGTGATAAATGTGCAAGGTCAATATCTGTTGCTTCCTCACATGGAGCCTGAAGGGGAAGTACAGAGGAGTGGTCAATCTATTTGAAATATAGATTGAAAGAGGGATTTGTTGTATTCTACTTTTTTGAGGCTATTTTTATTATGCAGTACATATGTTTTAATTATATCTTTTTTAAGTTTTAGAAGTAATACGCCTGTTTATATTATTCAGGGTAGTAAAACATGACTCTGTTACCAGTATTTTATAGGGTTGAAGGTTTTAAGTAAACAAACTCTTGAGTAAAGATATGAATTGAAAGCAGGGAGGATCAGCTATAACTCTAAGTCATGTTATAACCCAGTTCATGGTAAGGTCAAGAGACCTGGAGAAAATAAATGGCCTGTCAAGATGTAGAAGGAGGAGAGAGGAGTCATGTGATATGTTCTTTGTTCTTTTTGAAATAAATATGATACAGCCTTGTAAGAGAACGAGTCAGTCAGATCTTGTCTGGCTCCCATCTGCAGATGTGTCTTAAAATCAGATATCTGATTGTGTGTGTTTTTGTTACTCTTTGTCTCTCAGCTTTGGGTCTTATTTTGAAACAGATTCCGCTGGGGTTTTGGAGTTCGGCGCCCCCGCCTCTCTGAGCAGGAAGTGAGTTGCAGAGCACATTATGAGAAAAAGCCGACACTAGCTAACAGCAATGTAGAAAAAATGTCAGAATTCCATGAATTAAACCAACAACAACAAAAATTCTGAATAAATCATTAACCATTTAAGCTCCTCCTCTTGCTGTCTCTATATCCTACCCACAGATTTTGGATTGATTACTGCAACAGTGTCGTTACAGGTCTGCCTAAAAAGTCAATTAGACAGCTGCAGCTGATCCAAAATGCTGTTTCTCATGTCCTCAGTAGTGCACATCACGCCAGTTCTAAAGTCCTTAATCTGCGTTCACACCGCCGAAAACATCAACGCCTAGAACGGCAAGATTGCACACTAAGTCTCTGGTTGAGGCCGCCAGAGTCTCTGCGGTGCTTTGGCAGCGGCAATTTCTGAAACTTTTGCTGCTTTTCAAGCTTAACAGGGGCAAAAGCAGGCAACGCAGAAGTTATGTTAACTGAACTTTCGCCGCTGTCCCCTGAGTGTCAACCAATCATAGCAACTCACTGTAGAGACGTCACTACACATTTAAAGTAGCGCTGAAAGCGAACCTTATCCATACACAGCTCCTGGAGCGAATGGTTAAACTCTCCAAACTCAGAACACCTCTCAAGAACGGGGTGTATCCACAAACGGCGCTGATGCGCCCGACGTCGACGTCGAGCAAATAAAGCCAAGCTCTCTCGATATGATCCGCCATTGTTTAAAACATCCGGCAACAAAGGAAGTCCCGCCCACGCGCTCTTTTTGCTCAGTAAGTGCTTTGCAAGCTTCAGGCTTAAAAATGTATACGCTTCAAACCACTCACTTTTTGAGCGTTATTTTGACGGCGTCAAAGTGTGCGGTGTGAACGTGGCATTACACTGGCTCCCTGTAGCTCAGAGAATAGACTTCTAAATACTATTACTAGTTTATGAATCATTACATGGCTTAGCTCCAAAGTATGTTGAAGATCTGCTGAAAGTGTGCTATACAAATAAAAATGCCTTGCCTTCAGACTAATCAGTGGTTTAAGGAAATCAAAACTAATATTAAAAAACACGAACAGAGTTTCTTTCTCCTCTGATTCTCCTCAGAACAATCAGAGCTAAATACATTTTCATGCAGGGTGTCCTGAAGCTTTTGTCTGGTCCAAAGATCCATGTTGGCACATTTCAACTTCAGAGTCAAAACACCTGTTTCTTTTTAGACAAATGAAACAAGATACATGAAAATAACTTTGTCAAAAACTTAGAAATATTAATAAAGTGATTGATAAAACACTTTTTATGTCAACAACAGGGGTTATTGACATATGGTTTGAGCAACTCTTTGTTCCCAACGTTTTGTCATGTTTCAAGGTTATAAGGAGGACCCAAATGCAGCAAAATCCAAAAAGATGATTTAATAACAAAAACACAAGGAAGGGGAACTTACAAAACTCAGGAGGATCAAAAGGCAGCAAAACAGGGAAACAGGAACCAGACAGGCAACAAGGAAGGCAGGAACCAGAGAGGGAAGAATGACGGACGAACCAGCAAGTAGTGACTGAATGAGAACCGAATATATACTGAGGAGGAGAGTGAAGAGTAAACACAGGAGGAGCAGGAGACCAATTAGTAAAAGCGGTTGCAGCTGAGGGGAATTGAGCGGGTGGAACTGATTAGCAGCTGGGATGGAAGGTAGAATGGCTAGGAGACAGAAGACTCTAAAGAAACTAAAAGGATTCTTAAGAAACTAAGAGAACTCTAAGGGAAACGCAAGGACACACTGGAGAACAGAAGGAGGAATTAAATAAAGAGATAAAGGAAACACAAATGGGAAGGTGGACATAGACAAAGGTGAAAAAACATCTACAGAACCCAGGAAGTGCCGGAATACAAAAATTTAATTCAACTAAATAAGAAAAACTACTAACTTGAGACACAAACAGGAGGAACAAAACAAGAGGGCACCTTGGGGAAAAAAGGGGAAGAAAACCAAGTGGAAGGAAAAACTCAAACTTGCCACACAAAATACAAAGACCATGACACGTTTGTGTTGTTTAGCAGAACCTTTGTTCCCGGTTGGGTCTCCAACGGTAACCTGGTCTAAGTGGAATGGTCAGAACAAGAACATATTCATGCCCTTTAAATGCTGTTTCTCCAACAGACACATTCATTTCTATGTTGTTGTTTTTTTGGGTCAAAAATAGGTTATGAAAATGATATAAAAATGATTACAAAAATGAATTTGCACCAAGTCAACCTGAAACATGAACACTAAACATTTCCATCGTTATACCTGTTGCCGGATATCCAGAGGACTCACTGTGAGTATCGCACCTCTTAGAGATCTTTTTCTGTGGGAAACAAGAGGAACTGCTGAGAACAGGACGACCAGAGTCTCACCAACACCCAGAGGAACATCTGCAGAGGTTTAACAAGCTGCATTACACTGACACCTACTGGTGGATTGTAGTAATAATACATCATGGACATAAAGACGTCCTGTATAGTGTGTTTTAATACACAAGACAAAAAATTCAGTTAAACAGTGTCAGGACGAAGTTCTTGTAAAACCTATTAGGTTGAAAATAATTTTCTAACTTAAAATTACTGAAATAAGTAAATAAGCAAAACCAAAACGTGTTGACGTCTGAAGAAAAGCAGATGTTTGGTTTCTAGTCTTGACTGAAGATATAAACAAATGCATTTCAGATCATTTCAGACTCATATATACCTAAACAAACGTTTTGCTGTGACTTGGTGACATTGTTATTTAAACCACAGCTTGGTCCTTTGTATATTAAATATGTATATAAAAAACACAGAGAGAAGAAAACCTGATTTAAGTAACCAATGAAATATTACCTGTTTAACAGAGAGCTTATTTCAGGATCTGTGACATCAAGTCTCTTGTATAAATGTGCTAGAAAAGTTCTCTCCTCACACATAAAGAACTTCCTCCTTCACATCCAATGCTGTCTTTGCCTCTTCTGGCTCTGTTGTCATCATTCTGAACAACATTCAACCGACGTTCTCCGCTGCAGAGAAAACTACGGACCAGGATGTGCTGCCAGTTACTTTACAGAAATGATGATTATTGTTTCCATGTACCAGAGACGGAGTACCCTGAAATAACGTAGATGAACAAGGACAACCTGCCAACACGAACACGCCTGGCATGAGATACTATTTCGTCTGGCCTGTGGGAAAATGCCATATATTGTCAGTACAGGGCTCATATTAGTCGTACTATATATCCCATAATGCACTGCAACAGCTGCTCATACATGAAGACAGGGTTAGGGTGCACAAGCTGTGCCTGTGGGACAATCAGAGGCAACAAGGAAACTTCCCATGATGCCGAGTGATGACAAAGTCATGACCAAGTCAGTTCAGATGGGTTTCTACACTCACATGTTGCACAATGAGTTCTGACGACTATGAAGCACAAAAAAACGTTATGGAAGACTCTCTGGATCCTGCACAGTTTTCCGCCCTGCATCCTCCTCCAAGCTGTTCTATCGCTCAGCAGGTTTTAGTTGTGCAGACCTGTCAGAACGTTCTCGGCAAACGGCTCGGAAATAAATAAATAAATGAATGAACTTCAGATATCAAAGGTGAAATAATTAATTTGTGATGAATGTTGGAAAACTCTAAAGACATGAAGGACTCACTTTCAGTATATACATTTATAATTAGAACAATTTATTATAACAAACCAGCAGCAGAAATCTATCAAACTCAAAAACTTCTCTGGTTTAAAATCCCAGCTAGCAAAAAAAAAGGAATGCAGGGAGACGTTTACTTCTCGTGTTTTTAGTTTATTTACATCCTGATTTCTTCAGGTTTCGGCTTCAGAGAACAAATTGTGATCCCGAGGTCCAGAAACCGAATCCAGCCTGAATCAAGGGTCTCATGTTCACTGTGGGTCTGTAGAGTCGGTCCGGTTCTGATTCCCGGTGAGAGAGAGTGGTTACTATGACGACATTCTGTAAATAACAAACTTTTTTTTTCTGTTTGAATAAAAAAATACATCCTAAAGAGCCACAAACATCACCTCAGCTGGTTCTGATCCATCAGCAGTCAACCATCTGACTGCTGTACAACAACATCATCTCCAGTAAACAATGAGAGAAAAGTTACCTCCATGTTTGCTCCATCTGAGCTTCTTCTGCTCCTCAAACCTGAAACAAAAACAGTAGCTTTCTGAAAGCAAAGAAACAGATCAGAGATTCCAGGATGACCTGAGACATCTATTGTAAAACAACAAAACAGATCTATATAAAGCAGGGAGAGCAGACCTGAAAACCTAGCTGATTATCTTCTGTTTTAGTGCCTACAGCATCTGGGAACATTTCTCATGATGGACACAGTTCTTCTGCTGATTCTTTTGTTTAGAGTGAGCTCTTCATCCACATGTTCCAGATTAATCTGGTCCAGAATGGACGAACGGTTGGATTCTGACGTTTTGGTTCATGAATGAATCAAATTCAGAATCCTTCTGGAAAGAGAAAAGCTACATTTCCACTGAACAGTTTTAGTTTCATTTGTTCCTAAATGATGGGTTGATGTTCTCATTCAGTCAGACTGTGTAAAAATGTTCTATTGATTCCAACCAACCAGCTTCTTAGAGGGCAGCAGCAACTTGATGACAGGACCCTGCGCAGGTTTGCAGGGTCAGTTACGTGAAAACTTTCCAAAGTGAAATGAGCTTACCAGGTTGCCCTATCTCCTCACGTATATTCCTCCAAGCGTGGTCCTTCTTATTCCCGTCTCTGTAGAGAAAGCAGCTGGTGTCGTATAGCTCTGGGTGATTAGCCACGGCCGTTAACAGTATTTCCTCCATGTTGAATGAATGCATTTTGCCGGACCTGATCCCGTGAACTGGGTCACAGCATCACGTGACGCCACGTCACCAGGCTCCTGATTGGTTGACGCGGCGCGAATTGATGGAGGAGGTTCAGATTTTTCAACTTCAGCGGCAGACGCAAAAATGCGCGTGACACGTGAATGCACAAAATGCACCACATAAAATGACGCGCGTCAGAAAATACGCGAATTTGACACGCGAATGAGGCAGGAATCCGTTTTTGCAACGTTTGTTGTTTGTGTGCGTGTTTTTGCACGCAAAACGTGAGTGACGCGATGCAGAAAACCCTGAAGCGCGTCAGCACACTTCTACGCTGACTTTACATGTAAACCTGACGCCCTTGACGCTTCAAACGCGTTCGGTGTGAACGCTTGTAAGGCAAGAAATGCAGGCATTCATGGAGAATTTCCATTACAAGATCTTGTCATTTTCGGTGGATTCAAGGACCCAAATGCAGCAAGTAAAAATTAAAATCATTTAATTGCAACAAAAACAAGAACTTACAAAACTGGAGGACCAACAAACATACGAACATAGAGCGCTGTGATTGGTCCGGCCTACATTTAGCCGAGCCAATGGAAGACCTGCTGATGCTAGACTGTTGTAACTATTAATAATAAAAAATTGTTGTCTGGTTTTCTGAGCATCAATAATTATAATCAATAATTAAGCATTAATATAATTATTGATGACGTTCGAGTTTAATCTGTTTATTAAAGATTTCGGGGCACCAATCTCATAAATGAGATAATTTTAATTAAACCAGACTGTCAGTCTCTCTGAAAAGGCATAGAGTTCGTCCGCGGGGTTAAAACAAACTTCACAGCACACACTGAAATAGCACAGAAAACTTCTCGTTACTTAAGGGAATTTATTAATGAAATAGGTCAACCTTACAGATTACATTTCATTCATAATTTCTATCTATTCTAACGTATGCAAAAATATAGAACAAAGTTAACGTCAAGGGAAGGGGGCGTGTGTGTGTGGGAGACAGCGAGCGAATGAGGGGGGGTTCAGCTCACCCCTTAAATGCGATAAATAACTCAAGCCTTATCAATTGGCGCGATCGGTTCACAAAGGACGACAAAGGAAGACCGCGTGGCGATTCAACAAAGGCTAGTTTCATTAGCAATGGTGGCTTGGACAAAGGAAACGGGGCGACGGAGAAAGGGGATCTACTGATGCCACGCGACCTGTCTGAACTGACATGCACCGACCGCAGCAGACAATAACAAGTCAGGAAATAATACAATATAATATACTGCTTCTGGTTGCAACCAAAGTCAAATTATAAAACACAAAAAGCATGCACATTCAGGGTCGGTGTACAGCAACAGACGACCAAGACTAACAGTGGTTAACAAGTTGACAGACTTATTTATAACCACAGAAAAATGTATATATATATATATATATATATATATTTATATATATATATATATATATATATATACATATATCCAAGACCTAATTCTCTACCCAGACCAAAATAAATAAAACAGGTTTTCCTACTGGGTGATGATTCTCTCCACAGTCCACGATGAAACGGCAGCGCAATGAGTGCTGGGAGATGCAGTACGTTCAGTGGAATGATGCTGGGAGATCCAGTTCGTTGAGTAAAGGCCATAGCCTCAACATAGACCAACCTGCAGAGTTGCATTTTTGATACTGCTACGGTTTGTCTAGATTTCTAGGCTAGTAAACAACTGTTTTCAATTATAAATCGTGTTATGAATAGTTTTTATTCTAGAGGAATCTGTTATTTAAGGTTCAAAAAACTGTATATCCACTAATATATTTACTAACATTAGCATTAGGACTGAATATGCAGTGTGTAAACAGTGTTTGAAGATGAATTTATTGACTAATCAAAGAAATATATTTTATCTTAATGCTTCTAAAGTTGTTACAACCTTTGTGAAAAACAGGTTGGATTTGTGACTTTAAATCTCAGAGCTACTGTCTTCATCTCCCTCGGCTCCTGTTAGTCCGGTGTTTGGGGTTTCATCCCCATCCATATCAACAGCTCTCCACTCTCCGTCCTCACTGACATTCTCATAAATTGGCTTTGAGAGAAAAAAAGAGAGATGTTGTTGTAATTTTAGCACGTTTTTGAAATATTTTGGAGAGTCCAGAAGTTCTTCATCCTCACCTCAAGGGAAAGAGTTTCCTGTTGTTCCACAGCAGGAGCTAAAAAACATTTGGGAAGAAGGTTGAGTGTTGAAGGTGAGAAGGTGAAGAAGTCAGTTTGATGGCATAGAGATGGATTTAAAGCCAAAGTCAAACGATAGAAACAATTAAACGATTAATTCTCCTCAGGCCATGAATGCATGGAGTGTGTGTTTGTGTGCGTGTTTTCTGTTGTCTTGCCTGTCTGAGCTTTATCACACGTCTTTCTCCAGAAAAGCAGCAGAGCAACACATAGCAGGATGATGATGATGAAGGTCAGAGTCAGGACCACCAGCACAAAATCTGGAGATGTACAGAACTGGTTGGTTTGGTAGTCTGTTACTGGTCTGTTATAGCAGCATTGCATGCTGTTATGACAGACCAGTAGCGCCCTCTAGGCCCTCAGAGGTCTTAATAACCTTGAAATGGATCTAGTAAATGGATCTAATACTATTCAAAAAATAAAGCATTGAACATTTAGTTTAATTGCATTGTAACGTAATAAATCATCTGAAACAAACTGCTTAGTTAGTCGTAAACAGTTTTATTTAAACGCAGCCAGTTTTCATCCTATCAGAACTTCTCCAGCTCTGTTACCAGGTAGAAAAAGCTCTGTGATAGGAGGTTCTTCTAAAAACATTGTATGAGAACTGTGTGAATAACAATTAAATCAACAAATCACATCATACATTAAATTAAAATCAAAATTTTTTATGACAAGACGTGTAGAGATTGGAGGTTTTGGTTTTCTTTTCTCTTTGATTTTTTTTTATATGTAAGAGGAAAGATTCACGGATCACTGAGACATGGTCCATTACAGCAGGGTATGTTAGGCATAATTCATCCAAATGAAGGAACTAGGACAGATTCTACCTCTGAGTTAAGACTTCTAAGCTGCAGAGTAAACTAGTGTCTGTAAAGATCCTAATACAATATGTCAACAAAAAGTAACAATCTCCACTGACCTTCAAAGACAGATATCTGATTATTCCATACATTTACAAATTCCTCATCATTCTGGATAAGAAATACATGTCTAGATATTAAGATTAAGACATAAAAGTCCTTATGTATCACTGACCTGGTTTAGATTTACTGTCAGATGCTGTCAGGGTCTCCTGACTCAGTTTGGTGGTTTCTGAGGAAACTGAAGATGTGAAATTCTCAGAACTGGAGCTGAAACTCTGTGTGGTTGTTGGTGTGGAGGTTGACAGCTCAGTTGCTGAAAAAAATCAGAGACAAGCTGGATTTAGAGCTAAATTTGGGAATCCCAACCACACTCCACCAAATACAAAAGCAACCCTGAAAATTAGAACCGTTGTCAGCTATTAAAGGGGTCTAAGCCCCCTTAGGAGGTCAATGTCTGTTCTTTGTGAAGGCTTCACAAAAAACATAGTCTCTCAATTGTTTCCACATATTCTATGTACATGAATTAATCAGAAAAGAAACAAGAAATGTGACTCCATTTCTACCATCCATACAGTATCTAGTTACTTGTTGTCTAGGAATGTTTGAAAAGTACAAAAAATAAACAATGAAACATTCTAGTAATTATATTCACAATATTTTACTTTTAAAACCTCACCTTGTGTGACAGTGATGAGGAAGTCTCTGTATAGATCTGATAGAAAAGTTCTGTCCATCTTACATCGGTACCGTCCTGAGTCAGACTGGGTCAGCTGTGTGATGGTCACCAACAGAACTCCTTCTGATTTATGACCTTCATCATATTCTATGCTGTATCTGCCTCTTTCAGCTCTGACTACATCAGTCTGAACAAGAACTTCTTCTTCTTTACATTCTCCTCTGCAGAACAGTCGTTTTCTTCCAGAGTATTTAAAGGAACAGGCGACTGTAAGCGAGCTGCCAGCTTCCTTATAGAAGTGATGATCTTTGCTTCCATCCAGCAGAGCTGTAAAAAATAATCATCAGTTACTTTCTGATCTCAGCTTGATGCAGTCTGATCAGCGTACACCACAGTATCTCACAGTGTCTCGTGGTGCGCATACGTCAGCGTCAGTCAGCCCGCCAAGACCGGCTCCCTATCAAGCACGGTTTTTAACTGGTTTTAAACCTTTTAAAGACTGGTTTTAACGGATTTTTAAACACCACTGACTTATTAATAACCAGGACGTTTTTTACCGGATCGTTTTAATCGGTGGGAAGCGCGGACTACTTCTCCCCACCATGCCTCCACTCACCTGCAGTCCTGGGTGTGATGGCTGCGCAAAACTTCGCCAGAGGGTTCTGGAGCTGGAGCAGAGGATCTCAACACTCCACCAAATCCAGGACCATGAGCGCGACGTGGACATCATCTTCGGCCGGACTTTCGCCGCCGCCAGCAGTGCACAGCTGGCGGACACCATTCCCTGCCAGCCCGGCGAAGCAGTGGGGGGAGGATCCATCGCTGGGCCTCCAGGCGGACTCGGGGTGCCAAACGCCCACGTAACATCTGCAGCAGAGGAGGACCGCTGGTTCCAGCAGGGGGCTAAACCAAAAGCCCCTATCAGCTCCACTCCGGTGCTCCAGGGTGCCCAGTTAACGTTTGGGCCAGGCCGCGGTGGAGGCGCTTGGAGCAGCCACCACCGCTCTCCTCCAACCTGCCTGCCTCTATCAAACCGTTTCAGCGCCCTGGACGCGGATTTCCCTCCTCTGACAGCCCTTGGTCGCCGTAGCTCCGTAGGAGCGCCGCCTAATCCCTCCCAGCAGCAGGAGCAACGGCCAGACTCCTGCAGCCCCCCACGTCGCCCAAAACCCAGTTCTGGCTGCAGCCCGCTGCAGCCAGAACTCGCCGAGGAGTGCTCCACTTCACCCCGAACCCACGGAATGAGCCCTCAGCGCCGATTAAACATCGCTGCAGTCCTGGGGAAGCTTCTCCACCTGGCATACAGCAAGTCCTGGATGGTGAACGATCCTCTGCCCAGCGCAAACATACACCTACAGACCCGCCGCCCACCACACTCATCATCGGGGACTCTATCATCAGAAACGTGAGGATGAGAGGAGCCCTCACACTGTGTTTCCCTGGAGCCACTGTCACGGACATTACCGAACAGATCCTGCAGCTCATTGATCATCACAAATCTGTGAGTAAAGTTGTGATTCATGCTGGCACCAATGACATTTATAAACAGCAGCCTGAGCTCCTGAAGCATGATTTTACTCACCTTTTTTATCTTCTAGAAAACACACATGTCTCTGTTTTAATTTCTGGCCCCACTCCCACTACCGGCAGAGGAATTGGCCGTTTTAGCAGACTTTTATCCCTTAATACTTGGCTCTCCTCCATCACCGCCGTTCACAATATTTGTTTTATAGACAATTTTAACATTTTTGGGGGCAGGAAGCACCTGTTTGGACCAGATGGGCTCCATCTAAATAGACAAGGCACTCTTACACTGACATTGAGCCTGGCATGTCCACGCCCCCCCCCCCCCCCGTCAACTACACTGGCCACAGCTGCCCCTGCCCTCTCTGATTCCTCCACCACATCCTGATGTGCAAAGGGTCCCTGCTCCTATGAACTCACCCCTGATTTTAACAGTAACTCACATACTGGACTTGGACCTTGTTCTACCTCATTCACACCTGTTATTATCAGCAGAGAGCGGAATAAAAATCATAAACCGAACAAACGCAATCCAAATAATCTCAAAAAGTTGCCAAAAGGCCCACTTTCAGTAAATCATACAGTCCCTCCATCTCCAATCACTATTAATATGGCACTTTTTAATGTTCGCTCTCTGCTGAACAAAACTTTTATATTAAATGATCTGATTTTAGACCACAATCTTCATTGTTTATTTTTAACAGAAACTTGGCTGAGTGCAGATGCCCCTGTTGTTCTTACAGAGGCCTCCCCACCTAATTTTAACTTCACTTATTCTACGAGGAGTAGCAAAAGGGGAGGCGGAACTGCTTTTGTAAATTCATCAACACTTTCCGCCAAACCTGTTTTATTTGATAACTATTTTACTTTTGAATATAATGCAAATGTTTTTAGCACTCCTCAGATTTTATGTGTCACAATTTATAGGCCTCCTAAAAAGAGTGCACTTTTTATTCAAGAATTTTCAGTTTTTATCAATTTTGCACAACTCCTTTGAAAGGATAATTTTAGCTGGTGATTTTAATCTACATATAGATAACCTTTTAGATCCTTTATCATCAGATTTTTTAAACATCCTGACTTATATGGATTTTAGCCAACATGTCATGCAGCCGACTCACAACAAAGGACACACCCTGGACTTGGTCATCACGTATGGCCTGTCCGCCAGTGTGTCCTCTGTTGTTGAGTTGGCTGTCTCTCACCATTACTGTGTGTTTTTTAACATCACCAGTTTTATCCAGCAGGAGACCTCTGTGAGAACTTTCAGGAACCGCCATCTAATCCCTGAAGTGGCTGCAGGTTTTCTGGAAATTTTTTAAAAGAATCCTCCTATTGTTTTACCTGCCCCCTGTGATTTTAATGTCAAGGATTTTAACAGAAGGGTTCAGTCCACTCTTGACCTGCTGGCTCCATTACAAGTTAAAAGTTTAAAATCTAAAGCTGCAACGCCGTGGAAAAATGAAAACCTCAGAAAAATGAAGAGAAATTGTAGGGGGGCAGAGAGAAAATGGAGGAAAAGTAAAACCACAATAAACCATCAAATATACACAGATCTTCTCAAATTATACAACAATGCAGTAAGAAACTCAAGAAATTCATTCTTCTCCAAAATAATCTCGGAACATAAAAATAATTCCAAAATCCTTTTTTCCACCATTGATAAACTTTTTAACAGAGCTACTACTGCATTTCCTAACACCCCCTCAAACACTCTTTGTGAGGAGTTCGCAGACCACTTCAGAGGGAAGGTAGACACCATCAGATGTAAGATTTTATCTTCTCAGAGTAACATGGTTTTAGACAAATCTGAATGTGTGTCTCTACCAGAGGAAACGCTGGACAGTTTTGTCCTGGTAGAAGCTGGGACTCTTGATAAAGTTTTCTCCTCGGTGAGGCAACCACGTGTGTTTTGGACCGATTCCCACTTCCTTTTTTAAGCAATTTTATGAATCTTTTAGAGATGAGATTTTAACCATGATGAATTGCTCCCTTCAGACGGGGGTCTTTCCTGCCGCCTTTAAAGGGGCGGTAGTGAGGCCCCTGTTGAAGAACAACAACTTAGATTTTAATGATTTTAACAATTTTAGACAGATATCTAACTTACCTTATTTAAGCAAAATTTTAGAAAAAATTGTTTTAATTCAACTTAATGATTTCATTAATGAGCACAATGTCCTGGAGCAGTCTGGTTTTAGGGTGAACCACAGCACAGAGACGGCCCTTCTAAAGATTTTAAATGATTTTAGAATAAATTATGACGCTCAGAAGGTGACAGTGTTGGTTCAACTGGATCTAAGCGCTGCCTTCGATACAGTAGACCACACTATTCTTTTAACCCGTTTAAAACAGATCGGCCTCTCTGGTGATGTTCACAAATGGTTTACATCCTATCTCACAGACAGGACTTTTATGGTTTTTTGTTTTTTTGTTTTTAATCCCACGGTTTTCTCCAATTATTAGTTCCAGTCCTGGGGTTCCGCTCTCCCTCTGCCAGCCCCAGGAGGGCCCCGCACTGAAACCCAAGCCACCTTCATGCTGGGCAGTGAGCAGGCCCTTCTTTTCACCTGACGGGGCGGGGTTTCCCTGGCTGGACATAGCGCGTGGAAGGATCACGTTATTCCAGCCAGACCCTTCAGGCGCCCCGGCCGGCCAGGACGAGGCAGTATATAGCCCCAAGGCTTGAACATGTTGCAGGGATCAAAGGAACAGCACTAGGCTGGTTTAAATCATATTTGTCTGATAGATTCCAGTTTGTTCATCTAAATGATAAATGTTCTTCACTTTCAAGGGTTACTTGTGGAGTTCCACAGGGTGCTGTGCTTGGACCAATTCTTTTCACCATATATATGCTTCCAATTGGTAGAATCATTAGACAGCATGGGATAAATTTCCACAGCTATGCCGATGATACACAACTATATTTATCCATAAATCCTGATGAATCCAGTCAGTTAGGTAGATTACAGGCATGTCTGGAAGACGTAAAATCATGGATGAATCTAAACTTTTTGCTTTTAAATTCTGACAAGACAGAAGTTGCCGTCTTTGGACCAGAAGTTCTAAAAAAGAAACTGATTAGTCAATCACTTCATCTGGATGGCATTAAATTGGCCCCCAGTAATAACGTAAAGAACCTTGGCATTATTTTTGACCAAGACTTGACATTTAAATCCCATATTAAACAGGTGTCAAGGATTTCTTTCTTTCACATCAGGAATATTGCTAAAATTAGAGACATCCTGTCCAGGAGTGATGCTGAGAAACTACTCCATGCATTTGTTACCTCAAGGCTACTGTAATTCTTTACTATCAGGAAGTCCACACAATGCCATTAAAAACCTTCCGTTGATCCAAAATGCGGCAGCAAGAGTTCTGATGAATATTAAAAAGAGAGATCACATTTCTCCTGTTTTAGCTTCCCTTCATTGGCTCCCTGTTACATATAAAGCCCTTAATAATCAAGCTCCATCATCCATCAGAGATCCGATTGTTCCATATGTTCCTAACAGAGCCCTTTGCTCTCAGACTGCAGGTTTACTTGTAGTTCCTAGGATCTCTAAAAGTAGAATGGGAGGCAGATCTTTTAGTTATCAGGCTCCTCTCCTGTGGAACCAGCTCCCAGCTTTAGTCCGTGAGGCAGACACTCTGTTTACTTTTAAGGCCAGGCTTAAAACTTTCCTTTTTGATAAAGCTTATAGTTAGAGTGGCTAAGGTCATCCTGAGCTATCTCTGTAGTTATGCTGCTATAGGCTTAGACTGCTGGAGGACAGACTTACCAATTTTCTTCACTCTGCTACTTTTCTCTCCTACTACTCTCCAGTTGTATTACAGTACATTCTGTTATTTCGACTGTTAACTTTGTTTTCTCTCAGTGTTTTTCTCTCCATAGAAGATATACCTGGTCTGGTATCCTGCTTGGCTGCAATGCCCTGTTGGACAGGGGGCATCAACTGGGATGATGCTCCCAGTAACTGAATATCCTCTGTGTCCTGTTATCAACTTTTTACCTTCTGTAACATAGAAAGTTCTCTTATATCAGATCTTCTGTTCCTTCTGTGTCTCTGCTCTGTCTTCTCAAACCCCCAGACGGTCATGGAAGATGGCCGCTCCTACTGAGCCTGGTTCTGTTGGAGGTTTCTTCCTGTTAAAGGGGAGTTTTTCCTCTCCACCGTCGCTACATGCTTGCTCAGTATGAGGGATTGCTGAAGGATTGCTGTGGTTGGAAATCTGCCCAACCTCACGCCAATGACTGACGCAATCTGCTGGGATTCCTTAAATAGGAAACTTTTTAACTGATTGGAATGTTTGTATAAATGTATTGAAATTACTTCTTGTTAAGAGCCTTGAGACGACATCTGTTGTGAATTGGCGCTATATAAATAAACTGAATTGAATTGAAGACTAGTGCATGTTTTTGAGGGAGTAGCTCACATTAGCTGCTTTATTATTAGTGATCATATTGACCACATTAGAGATCTTCTCACTCTGATTGTTCTGACTGTATGTTTCAAGGCTGTCCCTTTCAACCATGTTCAGAACTGAAAAAAGTTATTAAAATAAGAGGGGAAACGTCTTATAGAATCGAGGGAAGAAGTCCTGTTGCCTTCTACTGAAGCTCTTAGGATTAACTCCAGTCTCACCACAGTTACACTTGCCCAGTTCAACCAGTCTGTGGCCAAAATTAATTCAACTGAATCTGGAGGAAAATCCTTGAACATTTACATTCATCATTTCAGACCCTGGAGGTTTTTTGTTGGATCTACGTTGAAAATGTGGAGGATAAAAAACAATTGATTGATGGAATGAAAAGTTAATGATGGACTGATCTGCTATATGTTTCAGCAAATGAGTTAAAAGCAGAATTTTTGTTGGCTATTTTGTATATTACACAGATGGTTGTGAATGTGAGGCAGTTCATGTTCTCCTCAAAGCAAAACTTTGAGACCCAAAAGACCCAAACGGTTTCTTACAGTTCATTCAGAGAGAGTACCGTGATACATAATGTTCATGCACAAGGTTTCAGTTTAGCAGTTTCTTACAGATTTGTGATGAAATCATCAGTTTGATCAGAAACTCACCGTCAACAAGAACAAGACTGAAGTCCTGGAATGAAGCTGATGATGAAGAGTAACCCAGACCACATCTGTACGGTCCCGAGTCAGACCAGGTCAGCTCTGAGATGCTCACAGACAGAACAGAATATATTTTAGAAGCTTCTGTAAGATATTCAATCCTGTATCGTCCAATCTGAGCTGTATTATTAGTTGTTCTAATGAGGAGGTTTTCCCCTTCACAAGTTTCCCGGCAGAACATCTTCATTGTTCCAAATGAGATAAACACACACTGAAATGAGATGTTTTCTCCAGATACTCCATAACGACTCACAGCTTCAACAGTAGATCTGCTTCTGACCTGCAGAGCTGCAGAAAAGTTAAAATTAGCTCTGCTGTTAGAAACCACTCTGACTTCAGCAAACATGCACAGAATCCCACACAGAGAAAAGGTATATTATTGCTGTAAACTTGAAAATTCACTTCATCGGGGAGAAAACGTTCTGTTCATCAAAGATACACACAATGTTAGATTTCAGGTGAGTATCACGAAACATTGAAATAAACATTTTGGGGTCTGCTTTTCTTCTGTTCCATGCATGTTGCTGTTCAAAAGTCAGAGATAGGAAACGTTTGCTGTCTTTGATTCTTTTTTTTATTTGAACCCGCAGCTTGATTTAAGGAAGCATAAAATTATTTTAGAGTTCTACATGTGTTTTTTGACACGTATCTCAAATATAATTTATATAGGGACTTGTTACTGCTGTAGTTTCTTTCTGTACCAGAGGTCTTGTAAATGACACAAAAGCTGATTTATTGTGATAAATTAAACCTTTATCTAAGTAAAACACAAACCTGAAACTCTTTAACAGTTAATCAAGATTTAATGGTATAAATTTACATACAGTAATCATGGTAAATGAACATCCTGAGGAACCCAAGGTGCTTCACACCACAATCAGTCATTCACACACTGCTGATGGTCAGCTACCAGGGGCGGGCTGGTCATAGGGAGGGTTGTTTGAGACACTCTCGTGATCCTGCTGTGTGTCTGTTTATGTGCGTGAGTGAGGCATCTTCCTTTATAGAAGATCGTTGTGAGCTGTATTGCCCCATTGTACGCAACTTTTCTGATCTCTACAGTCCTTCAGCCTGTAGAGCAACAGATTGCCTTGATGCCTTGATACCTTGGTCCCGCCCCGGTTGCCTAGGAGATACGTCATCAGGGACCGCCAAGGCGTGTTCCAATGTTCATGTGCTATGGAGGCGTCTGTCCTCCGTTTGTCTGCCGTTTAGCTAACTGACCAAGGATACATGGGAGGTTCCTTGTTGCCTTCCCTCGGTCCAACATTTCCCAGAATACAGCGCAGTATTTTCAAAAAGATGGCGGCTCAGGAGCCGGCAGCACCTACTTCAGGGACAAATTTCCAGTTTAAATGTATGTCAACTCATTGTAGCTATCGGGCTTATATCTAAAAAGTTTTTTTACAAGTGGGAAAAGAGCAGTAACATTTCCATGGCTGAAGGAATGCTACTACGCTACGCTACTATGCTACTACGATGGGTGGGACGTAAACAGAGCGCGTAAACAAAAGGCGGGTCACGTGATGTAAGTCTGTTCCATTAAACAATTTTCTTTGAACAAGGAAGGATAGTGTCGTCATAAGCAAGGAACCGCGCCTAGGCGACATTGAGAAACACCCTTTGTCGCTGACCAGAGACGTCATTGCAGTAGTAGGCTGACCCGCCAGTAAAGGTCTGCCCCCTTGCTGTCCTGGCGGAGAATTGCTTTGCTACACTGAGACACCAATGGAAAACTATAAAAGGAAAACATCTCAGTCAATACGTGTGCGTGTGGGTGCAAACTTGCTGACAGAGAAGTATAACCCAGGCTTAGGTGTGACAATGTTACAAAAGATCTGCTGTTTTTGACCTGCAGAGCTGCAGAACATAACTGTTAATATCAGAGCTTCCAGTAGGAGCACAACATGTTGTACTTCATATTGACCCCCATGCACAGAACAAACTTCAGTCAAAGAAGATTGTTTATTCTTGAATCACAATGTTCCTTTGTTTCTGATGTTTAAGAATTCCATCCAAATAAAGTATCAAAAAACTGAATGAATATAGTTCAACATGTTGCATTTTAAATGTTCAGAGATGAGATATTATCCACTGAGCTCAGAGGCTCAAGCAGGATGTCAAAATAGGTCAACAGACCAAAAGATATTTTAAGCAGAATTTTGGGTTTTGTCCAGCTGAAAATTGTACTTTCTAAACTAAAGGACAAACAAACTAAATAGTAACAAAACACTGTATAATCAGATTGTTTATGGTTATGCTTTTGGCAGCTGTTTAAAGCCAATATTACTAACAAATGAGAATTTAAGAATGCACCTAATAATAAAGCTCACTATAAGATAGTTAAAAAGAAGCTCAGTCTGGTTCTGCCAGAGGTTATGGTGTAGAACTAGAGAGCAGGCATAGAGGGTAGGACCAAAAGAATAATGCTGAAATATTAAATCAGAAGAAAATGTTGAAAAGTCCAGCAAGCAACAAATTATTGGACCGAACTTTAAGTTTTATTCTCTGAAATCTCAACAAAGTTAAATGTAAACTGAAAGATATCTGATTCCTCAGCTCCATTTCAGTGTAACGTCTCCTGTTTTTTTGTCTCCATAATCTTCTTTCAAAAACGTATAGTAAACACAGCATTTCTTCTTTCAAAACTATAATTAAACTAACAAATATTAAAATGATGGACTCACAGAAGAAGACCAGGCAGACCAAGCTGTGATGGACGTTCATGTTGAGGCTCTGATGGTTTCCTGCCGTCTGATTCTTAAACCAAACAACTTCCTCCTATATGAACATTACACCCTTCCTCTTTTCTGGCCCTTTTCTGGTCCTAACTCAAACTCCCAGCAGGGGTCGCTGTACTGTCAAATGTTCAGTGATAAAATATCCAGAATATCTTAACTAAACATTGTTTCTCAAGACAAATTTAAATAAAATCCTTCAGGACAGTATAAAAAAGAAAAAGACCAATGTAAAAAAGAAAAAGAGGCACATTTAAGGGCCAGGAACCTGTTGCTCAAAAACCAACCTAACTCATCTTTCTACAACTGTAAGCTTCAATAATTGGGATTCTTTGTGTGTTGTTGCGTGGGTGTGTATCGGTGTGTATATGTTGGTGAGAAAATGTGTAGAAATAATGGTTTTAATGTTGAGTGGGTGCATGTGAGTGAGTTTATCCCCTGGAGGTGCTCAAAAGCCTGCAACCCACCCACCATGGCATGCCCCTCTGCCTCCAGCCTTCTCTTACGGTTATATATCGAAATATATGAAAAGAGACATTCGGTAGAAATTAAACCATGAAGGAAGAAGAAGTGAAAACCACCACCATGGTCTTTATCACCTCCCGTCAGTGCTAAAGTTGTGTCTGCCATCTTTAATGTGGAACACAGAGGAAGAATGAGTCCAAACCAGGATCCACCAAACGACGCAGTGAGGCTTTAATGATGCACCAAAGAGAAGCTTGGTGGGTTAGAGACTCTTTGTAGCAGCAGAAAGTTTACTGATGTCAGTCGCCTCCTGTTTGTATCCCACAGCAGAAAGGGCATCATCGTCTCAATCTGGCCAACTTTCACTTCCTGCCAGGGCAAAGCTTTTAGGGAAAGCTTCAACACCGTTCAACACCAACTCAAGACCAGTCTGGATATTAGCTGGAGCTTTGTCTGGCACCATCTGCTCTCGGGACCGTCCTTCATCCACTCATTTAGGAGCTCAAGCCTTTCCTAAAGTCTGTCTGTAGTTCATCAAAGGGAAACAGGAAACATTGCTCCCATTACCTCCATCCCTCCTGTCATAATAATAATAATAATAATAATAATGCATTTTATTTAAAAGCACCTTTCAAGAAACAAAAGGACACTTTACAGCAATAAACAACAAAGAAAATAACCAAGCATGTTAAAACAGCAAAAAAGCAAATGATTCACACAACCCTAAAGAATACAAAACCAGAAAAATCAAAGTGCAAAGTTCCTTAACTTCCATGGGAGCTGATAGAGATTTAGTGTTGGTTTGTTTGTTTGTTTGCACCCTTTAACTATTGTTATGTATGCTGTACATTGGTGTGCCTCTTGGCCAGGTCTCCCACAAAAAAGAGATTTTATGTCAAATTACTTCCTGGTTAAATATTGGTTAATTAAAATGAAATAGTTTGCCCTGTTGTGTACAGTGCCGGGTCTCGCTGAGAGAGAAACATCTAAAATCCTGTACCCAGCTCAATGAACCCATCCAACCCACAGCAGTTTTCATCCTCAGGCCTGAGTCAACATGCCTCCTGCAAATTAAACTTTACATGATGGTACCCCGACACATGTGGATGGTATCAGCCACAGTCAGTATCACAACGCCACAAAGGTCCTGCAGGAGGAAGTGAAACTCTCAGAATGGATGTGCAGCAGCGAAGGTACTGTCTACTGCAGGATATTTGCAAAAAGTCAGGATCCACCTTAAAAAAATTACATTGCTTGAAAGTAGCATGGGAACATGTGTTACAGAACATGTGACTCAGAACTAAACATGGAGAAGCAGCTTTCAGTTTCTATGCTCCCCTTATCTGGAACAAACTTCCTGACGAGTGTAGAGCTGCTGAAACTCTGAACTGCTTTAAATCGAGACTAAAAACCATCTGTTTAGAATTGGCTTTGAGTAAATGCTTGATGTTATATGTATGAAATGTGTTCATGCTCTCTTGCTTTTTTTATTTTTCTCTTGCTTTATTGTGTATCATGTGTAATGTGTATTTCTTTTATGTGTTTTTTTTAAATCACCAAATCATGTACAGCACCTTGAATTACCCTGCTGTTGAAAGTGTGCTATACAAATAAAATTGCCTTGCCTTGCCTTGCCTTACATCAGTGTTGCAAAGCAATTCCCCTCCAGGACAGCAGGGGGCGCAGACCTTTTCTGGCAGGTCTTCCTACCATTACAGTGACGTCTCTGGTTGATGATTTACTTCAGTTCGTAAATGGACATCCACTCAAGGAGCAATGGCGAGTTTTGATTGATCTGAAAAGCTTTTTACTAGAAGTGCAGCTCATAGAATCCTCTAAAAACGCATGGAAACAAACAAACCCAGCGTCTGTTTTGTTGTTCTCTACATCTCCTGGTGTTCAGGCGGGAACACATTACACCTGTTTTAAACTCATTGCATTGGCTCTCTATGTGTTTTAGGGTCGATTTTAAGGTTCTTTTAATGGTTTTTAAGTGTCTTAATGGTCTTGGGCCTTCTTATCTTTCAGAACTGCTTTTACCATATGAACCTTGGCGGTCTACGCTCCTCTGGCAGCCGTCTCCTTGTCATGTTTTTAAGAGCAGGCTCAAGACGTTTTAGCCTAGCTTTTAACTGAATCAATGTTTTAGTATTTATTCTTATCACATTTATCCCAGTTATTTTTATATCTTAACCTGTTATTTTTATCTTCCTTCCACTGTTTCCTCTGTGGGAGCCCTCTGCCTCGGGAGCGGTGGTCGGCTGTAGCTGCTTCGGTGCTCTCCAGGTGGAGCTTGGCTGGAGGTGGGGGTCTCGGCCTTGTCTCCACAGGGCGCCCTGTGTCGGTTCCTCGGCTGCTGCTGTTAATCTGCTGCTGCCGGTGCAGATGGCTCCTTTGATGGTGTTTCCTTAACTTACCTGGCTCATCTGTCCTTTTTATTGTTGCTTTTAAGTGTATGTGGATGAGGGTTGGTTTGGTTTGGGGAGAAGATGGTATAACTGTGATCATGTCGCAGACGGAGAAGTATAAATCTCATGCTGTCAGATTTCAGATGGAAAGCAACTTAACGAACAGGACACCCACAGGAAAGGATGAAGGTTTCTGGATGAAGAGGTGGAGGTGATTACACCTGAACATCTCTTTATTAACTGGAGTCCAACAACAGGTCATGCTTCTGCCCAGACCTTCGCAAAGTAACTCTGTCCCACCGAGAATAAAGGGATTTATTGATCCGGTTGGTTCAGAGAAATTTGTCATTAAATCTGACCTCAAATGTTCTGATCAATTCCACATAAGGAGCAGGCTCATAACAGAACTTGGTTCTTCCTGTAGGTTTGTTCTCCAACACAGTGACACCTTCTGGTTTGTGAAACATACCTGGTATTCAGCTCCTAATGAACAGTTCAAATTCAAATCATTTTCACAATACATCCAACCTTAAGTGCAAACAGATGTATCAGCTCCTTTGCACCAGCAGATGGCACCATGTGCTCAGTAAATTCTATAGTAAGGTCCAAATGGCTCCAAAGCTTCATGAATGGGACCCTTATAATGAATATATTAATCATTGTTGAACAAGCAGCAGGTGAAATAAAAAAAACATGAACCATGAAGAGTAAAGTGCTGTAATTTTCAGAGAAGAGATGGCAGAACCAATCAACAAGGAGTTATGATAAAAGTTTTGAGAATGACACAAATATTAGTTTTCACAAAGTTTGCTGCAAAACTACTTTTAGATCTTTGTTTAAGTTGTTTCTGTGATGTACTGAAATATAATTACAAGCACTTTATACACTAAACAAAAATATAAACGCAACACCTTTGTTTCTGCTCCCATTTTTCATGAGATGGACTTAAAGATCTAAAATTCATTCCAGATACACAATATTACCATTTCTCTCAAACATTGTTCACAAATCAGTCTAAATGTGTGATAGTGAGCACTTCTGCTTTGCTGAGATAATCCATCCCACCTCACAGGTGTGCCAAATCAAGATGCTGATCTGACATCATGATTAGTGCACAGGTGTACCAATGAACTGAACATATTCTTCAACAGGTTCAGTTCGGGAACTAGCTCAGCATCCTCCTCTCCTGTTCCCAGCCAAACAGACATCACACTCTCCTCTGATCAACAGGTTTCCCGTTACACCTCGGATGTTTAATCCTTCACCTCAGCCATGGACTCTTCTAATTCCACAAGTTTGACTTCAACCAAGTCAGGAAATGCTGCTACCCCCTTTGCCTCCCCCTCCCACTTGTCGGTCTCCAAAAGTCAGGTGAAGAGGCAGCTGGAGAAACTGAACCGGAACAAGGCTGCAGGTCCAGATGGTGTCAGCCCCAGAGTCCTGAAGGCCTGTGCAGAGCAGCTCTGTGGGATAATGCAGCACCTCTTCAACCTTAGCCTAACTCAGGAGAAGTTTCCAGTGTTGTGGAAGACATCCTGCCTTGTTCCCGTGCCAAAGAGAACTCACCCATCAGTCATCAATGACTATAGACCTGCTGCCCTGACATCCCACATCATGAAGGTCCTGGAGAGACTCCTGTTGGCACCCCTGAGTAAGCAAACAAGAACGTATCAGGACCCACTGCAGTTTGCTTATCGCTGTGGAGTTGGAGTTGAAGATGCCATCATCCACCTACTTCAACCAACTCACTGTCATCTGGACAAAGCAGGCAGCACTGTGAGGATCATGTTCTGTGATTTCTCTAGTGCATTTAACACAATTCAGCCTGATTTGCTTTGTCAGAAACTCCTGAAGACACAGGTGGAGCCCTCAAGAATCGCCTGGATCAATGACTACCTGACCAACAGACCACAATTTGTGAGACTGAAGAATTGTGTGTCAAACCAGGTGATCAGCATCACAGGAGCACCACAAGGGACCGTACTCTCACCATTCCTTTTCACTCTGTACACCTCAGACTTCCAGTACAAATCAGAGACCTGTCATCTGCAGAAATACTCAGATGACTCTGCAATTGTCGGGTGTATCAGAGATGGACAAGAAGCTGAATCCAGAGAGCTGGTGGACCGCTTTGTGACATGGTGTGGAAACAATCGTCTCACCTTGAATGTGAACAAAACAAAGGAGATGATTGTAGATTTCAGAAGAAACAGGGATAAGTCAAACACTGTTTCCATCATGGGAGAAGAAGTGGAGGTGGTTGACGAATATAAATACCTCGGTGTTCACCTTGACAACAGACTGGACTGGAGACTGAACAGTGAAACCGTCTACAAGAAGGGACAGAGCAGACTGGACTTCTTGAGGAAGCTTAGGTCCTTCAAGGTTTGCAGCAAGATGCTGCAGATCTTCTACAAGTCTGTTGTGGAGAGTGCAATCTCTTCAGCCGTCATCTGTTGGGATAGCAGCATCAGAGCCAGGGATATAAATAGGCTAAACAACCTGATAAAGAAGGCTGGTTCTGTTCTTGGGACAACTGTGGAAAATCTGGAGATGATAATGCAAAGAAGGATTCTTCATAAAATCAAAAAAATTATGGACAACCCTGAGCATCCTCTTCATGAGACAGTCATACAACAACAGAGCGTCTTCAGTCGGAGGCTTCTTCAGTTTCGCTGCAATACAGACCGCTACAGGAAATCCTTCCTGCCCACAGCCATCATCATCTATAACAACTCCTTAAAGAATTAATTATATGAGCTATACCAACACTTAATTTCCCTCTGGGATTAATAAAGTATTTTTGAATTGAATTGAATTGAATACTGCCCACAATAAAAGGCCACCCTGAAATGTGCAGTTTTTTGCTTTATTGGGGGTCTGGGGACTCAGAACCGGTCAGTATCTGGTGTGACCACCATTTGCCTCATGCAGTGCAACACATCTTCTTCGCATAGAGTTTATCAGATTGTCATTTGTGGCCTGTGGAATGTTGGTCCACTTCTCTTCAATGGCTGTGGATATTAGTGGGAACTGGTACACACTGTCGTATATGCCGGTCAAGCACATCCCAAACATGCTCAATGGGTGACATGTCCGGTGAGTATGCTGGCCATGCATGAACTGGGACATTTTCAGCTTCCAAGAATTGTGTACAGATCCTTACAACATGGGGCCGTGCATTATCTTCCTGAAACATGAGGTGATGTTCATGGATGTATGGCACAACAATGGGCCTCAGGATCTCATCACGGTATCTCTGTGCATTCAAAATGCCATCAATAAAATGCACCTGTGTTCTTCGTCTATAACAGATGCCTGCCCATACCATAACCCCACCACCACCATGGGCCACTCGATCCACAACATTGACATCAGCAAAGCGCTCACCCACACTACGCCACACACGCTGTCTGCCATCTGCCCTGAACAATGTAAACCGAGATTCATCCGTGAAGAGAACACCTCTCCAACGTGCCAGACGCCATCGAATGTGAGCATTTGCCCACTCAAGTCTGTTACGGCGACGAGCTGGAGTCAGGTCAAGACCCTGATGAGGACGACGAGCATGCAGTTGAGCTTCCCTGAGATGGTTTCTGACAGTTTGTGCAGAAATTGTTTGGTTATGCAAACCAATTGTTTCAGCAGCTGTCTGAGTGGCTTGGAGGTGAACCTGCTGGATGTGGAGGTCTTGGGCTGCTGTGGTTACACGTGGTCTGCGGTTGTGAGGCCGGTTGGATGTACTGCCATATTCTCTGAAACGCCTTTGGAGACGGCTTATGGTGGAGAAATGAACATTCAATGCACGAGCAACAGATCTGGTTGACATTCCTGCTGTCAGCATGCCAATTGCACGCTCCCTCAATGCTTGTGGCATCTGTGGCATTTTGCTGTGAGACAAAACTGCACATTCCAGGGTGGCTTTTTATTGTGGGCAGTATAAGGTACACCTGTGCACTAATCATGATGTCAGATCAGCATCTTGATGTGGCACACCTGTGAGGTGGGATGGATTATCTCAGCAAAGCAGAAGTGCTCACTATCACACATTTAGACTGATTTGTGAACAAGGTTTGAGGGAAATAATAATATTGTGTATCTGGAATGAATTTTAGATCTTTAAGTCCATCTCATGAAAAATGGGAGCAGAAACAAAGGTGTTGAGTTTATATTTTTGTTGAGTGTATGTTTATAAAAGGCTTTTATTGACAATTACATGACATTTATGCAAAGAATCAGTATTTGCAGTGTTGCCCCTTCTTTTTCAGGACCTCTTCAATTCGACTGGACATGCTCTCAATTAACTTCTGGGCCAAATCCTGACTGATAGCAACCCATTCTTTCATAATCACTTCTTGGAGTTTGTCAGAATTAGTGGGTTTTTGTTTGTCCACCCGCATCTTGAGGACTGACCACAAGTTCTCAATGGGATTAAGATCTGGGGAGTTTCCAGGCCATGGACCCAAAATTTCAACGTTTTGGTCCCCGAGCCACTTAGTTATCACTTTTGCCTTATGGCACGGTGCTCCATCGTGCTGGAAAATGCATTGTTCTTTACCAAACTGTTGTTGGACTGTTGGAAGAAGTTGCTATTGGAGGGTGTTTTGGTACCATTCTTTATTCATGGCTGTGTTTTTGGGCAAAATTGTAAGTGAGCCCCTCCCTTGGATGAGAAGCAACCCCACACATGAATGGTCTCAGGATGCTTTACTGTTGGCATGACACAGGACTGATGGTAGCGCTCACCATCTCTTCTGTGGACAAGCCTTTTTCCAAATGCCCCAAACAATCAGAAAGAGGCTTCATGGGAGAATATGACTTTGCCCCAGTCCTCAGCAGCCCATTCACCAGACTTTCTGCAGAAGATCAATGTGTCCCTGATGTTTTTTTTGGAGAGAAGTGGCTTCTTTGCTGCCCTTCTTGACACCAGGCCATCTTCCAAAAGTCTTCGCCTCACTGTGCGTGCAGATGCGCTCACACCTGCCTGCTGCCATTCCTGAGCAAGCTCTGCACTGGTGGCACTCCAATCCCGCAGCTGAATCCTCTTTAGGAGACTATGCTGGCGCTTGCTGGACTTTCTTGGATGCCCTGAAGCCTTCTTAACAAGAATTGAACCTCTTTCTTGAAGTTCTTGATAATCCTATAAAATGTTGATTTAGGTGCAATTTTAGTAGCCACAACATCCTTGCCTCTGAAGCCATTTTTATGCAACGCAATTATGGCTGCAAGCGTTCCTTTGCAGGTCACCATGGTTAACTATGGAAGAACAATGATTTCAAGCATCACCCTCCATTTGACATGTCAAGTCTCCCATTCTAACTCAATCAGCCTGACATAATGATCTCCAGCCTTGTGCTCGTCAACATTCTCAATTGAGTTACAAAACTTTTCCAATTTCCAATATTTATGTAATTCTCAAAACTTTTGGCCACGACTCTACATGGAGACGGGGATCGTTTCAAAAACGGAGTCTGTAAAAACGGCACCGCAATTTTGAAAATCCCCTTCCATACTGATGTGCAAAACTACTGAAGCTGCTGTAGTACCAAATCAGGCCTATTGGTGGCGCTCTGACACTGCCAGAAAAAAACAAAAACAGAAAAGCACACTGAGGAAGCATAATAAACCCGCTTAAGGTAAACAGAAACATGTTTCTCTGTATTCATTTGTTGCTCTTGCTGCTTTGCCCTTTCCTGTTAAAGGGGAGTTTTTCCTCTCCAACGTCGCTACATGCTTGCTCAGTATGAGGGATTGCTGAAGGATTGCTGTGGTTGGAAAGTCTGCTCAACCTCACGCCAATGACTGACGCAATCTGCTGGGATTCCTTAAATAGGAAACTTTTTAACTGATTGGAATGTTTGTATAAATGTATTGAAATGACTTCTTGTTAAGGGCCTTGAGATGACATCTGTTGTGAATTGGCGCTATATAAATAAACTGAATTGAATGATGGCCAGTATATTGTATTGTAGGATCCATAATAAGCCCAGTAATGTCTTTACTATGTTAGCAGTACTGTAAGGCGCCATGTTTGTGTACTTTGTGTAGTTACTGAGTGTGGCGCATGTGGGTTGGGTATAGGAGAGGGACGATGACGTCATCCGCTTCAGACGCATGCCGGAGAGCTGTCAAAGACAGAGACAACTGAGTTGGCGTCTTCAGATTTCTACCCTTTGGGACCCTGTTTTAAAAATTACCGTTTACGGTGTCCTGAAACACCGGGTCCTTGTAGATGATACACGTATTCGATGAAATATCTTTGCTGCTACACCTGTTTTCGTTTCCATGTAGACAGGGCCTTAGGTCTAGGTGGAGTCATCACTGGCCTGGGAACCAGGTGTGATTCCTGATGGGCTGCAGCTGGGAGAAGGACCCAAAGAGGCCTCCTAAGGATCATGTACACATGTAGCCGGGTTTAAAAAAAACGAATATTCTCACCACCTCGTTTTTAAAATAATCTCCGTCCACACCTAACCGTATAAGTGTGTTGTTAAGCACATTCATAGACATGCCAAACCTGTAGGGGGCAGCAGTTCCACCAAATCCTATCCACTCAGAGTAACTTTCTATGTTCTAACTTTTAAATAGAGCAGGTAAGGCAAGGCAATTTTATTTGTACATCACACCTTCAACAACGAGGTAATTCAAGGTGCTTTACATCAGTGGTCCCCAAACCCCGGGCCGTGGACCGGTACCGGTCCGTGGGTCATGTGGTACCGGGCCGCGAGCCACACATAAAGAATAAATAACTTCCAGTATTTCCGTTTCATTTATTATCTGAGGGTGACCGCTGTTTTATTTAGAAAAATAACCGGATATCTCCGTTACATAGCTCAGTCTTGACACGTAATCCCACAAGCTAGCAAGATGGATAGAAAACAAACGTCTCTCCATCATTTCTTTGGAAAGGGGAAAAGGTCCAAGGCTCTCACTGATCCAGCGTTGTGGTGAGTTAGATTTTTCATGCACTTTGTATTTGTTTTTGTGGTAAATCTTGAATTATTAAAGGTACATTTAAATGTTACCATGGCGACCAGAGAGCGTTAGGGGGCTGAGTGTTTCTCATGTTATGTTGTCTGCTCGATGTTAGGAGGACGCTGTTAATAAAGCTGCGAATACACATTGGATTTACGTCTATTGTTCAACAGCAGGGTAATTCAAGGTGCTTTACATGATTTGGTGATAAAAAAAAAAAACACATATAACATTGGAAATTAAAAGTAAAAGAAACACACATTACACATGATACACAATAAAGCAAGAGAGCATGAATATATTTCATACATATGACATCAATCATTTACTCGAAGGCAATTCTAAACAGATGGTTTTTAGTCTCGATTTAAAGCAGTTCAGAGTTTCAGCAGCTCTACACTCGTCAGGAAGTCTGTTCCAGATAAGGGGAGCATAGAAACTGAAAGCTGCTTTTCCATGTTTGGTTCTGAGTCTAGGGATGTTTAGTTGGCTAGAGTTGGAGGACCTGAGTGGTCTTGGTGGTTGGTACCATGACAACAGGTCTTCAACATATTTTGGTGCTAAGCCATGTAATGATTTATAAACTAGTAAAAGTATTTAGAAGTCCATTCTCTGAGCTACAGGGAGCCAGTGTAAGGACTTTAGAACTGGGGTGATGTGCTCTACTTTCCTGGTTCTAGTGAGGAACACGAGCAGCAGCGTTCTGGATCAGCTGCAGCAGTCTGATTGATTTTTTAGGCAGACCTGTGAAGACGCTGTTGCAGTAATCAATCCAATTCCAGGGCCTCCGTGTCATTGAGACACGGAGTGAGAGTAGTGCCTCTTGTTTTCTCTTAACTGTCCTATCCACCCGGTTTACACAGTTTATACTGCACTTTGTATCTAACGAAGCGCTGGAGCAGGAGCTTCAGCTGACCAGTGGATTTAGGACGTATTTAGGCTGATTCCAAACTTAAGCATGTCTAGTCTCTCCAAAGACAGGTGTTCATGTACCTGGACTCATCAACCTAATCATCATTTCTCTATCCGTGTTAAACATGAGGAGGAAACTTATATGTTTTTTGCAAGTTTGGGTGTGATGAAATGCTTTGAGTGGGGGGATGAGGAGCACAGGTGGATTGGTTGCCACAGCAACCAATTTGGATCCCAAATCGATCAGGAAACCCCTAAAGATAATTGGAAGATTGTGTAAGATGCTGAAAAGGTTAAACTGACCAGTGAAACACATGGAGGGTCTATAGGGCAGACTGGCAACTGTTTTATTTGGGTCTATTTTGGGTTTCTGTTTTGATATTTTCTTGTTTTTCTTAGCTATTGTGATATTAGTCATCTGTTGTGTCCTTGGTTCTCACGTTTAATTCTGTATATCCCTCAGCCTGCCAATCCACTCTTTCAGCTGATCCTCATCACCTGCAGCTAGTGTCATTCTCCATCCTTCCTCAGTTTGTTTATGGCTTCAGGTTTAATTGTTCTTTGCTGGAATCTCCATTGTATTTCTCCTGTCATCCTGGTTCCCCTGTGCCTTCCCTGAGTTCTCTAACTGTTTTCTGTTCATCATTAACTCTCCATTTGTCACCCGTCTGCCTCCGTCCTGCTGCGTTTGGCTCCTCTACTAATCAAATCAAACTTTATTTATAACACACTTTTCATACAACAATTGCAGCTCAAAGTGCTTTACAGAATTAAAATGACCCCACAAAGACCACATTCCCATCCCTCCCCCACATAGTTAAAAGCATGGTCATAATTATACCCCCCTCCCCCCAACCCAAACTTTATGCACGCACTTAAGAGCAGCAATAATAGAACATTGGGCTGAGTACAGATGTGTTAGGGTTAGGAAATAAAGAAACTAGTACATCAACAGCAGCAGCTGAAGCACTGACCCAGGGCGCCTAGTGGAGGCAAGGCTGAAACCCCCACCTCCACCCAAGCTCCACCTGTAGAGCACCCAGGCTTCCACAGCCAACCACCGCTCCCGAGGCAGAGGGCTCCCACAGAGGAAACACTGGAAGGAAAATTAAAGTAGCAGGTTAAAATATAAAAAAATCTTCACTTGTAAAGAAGGATTAAAAGACAGCGATTGTAGTTTTGGTAAAAGTTTCTCTCTAAGCCTCAGGACCGATGAATAAAACTTCAGTTTTGTCCTGGTTGAGCTGGAGAAAGTTTTCTGCCATCCAGGATTTAATGTCTAAAATGCAGTTAAAAAGTGCATCCATTGGCCGTGTGTCATCAGGAGACATGGAGATGTACAACTGTGTATCATCAGCATAACTGTGAAAGTTAACTCCATGTCTTCTGATGACGCTGCCAAGAGGGAGCATATAAAGGTTAAAAAGCACTGGGCCTAAAATTGAAGCCTGGGGCACACCACATGTAATCCTGTGGACCTTAGAGGAGCAGGTATCTAAACCTACCATAAAAGTCCTGTCTGTGAGGTAGGATGTGAACCATTAGTGAACATCACCAGAGAGACCGATCTGTTTTAAACGGGTTAAAAGAATAACCCGGTTTGGAATACTTAAACCTCAATATGACAACGACGGCGGGGCAGCTCCGGAGTGTGATTATGAATCAGATTTTATCTTTTGCAGAGTGTTTTCTAAAATAAAAACTTGTATTCTGTAGGGAAAAAATTTTTTGGGGATGATAGTTACAGGAGTGCAGTTGTAATAGACTTTTCTTTTTTTTCCTCTGATGTTGCTGCTTTCGTTTCCCAAACGGTAATGTTACAACAAATCCAGTAGAGATGAGAAAGTTTGCATCAACAACAAACATCCTTTCCTAATTTGTCTTTTGTTTGTGATTAGTAGTTTCTGATATGAATGTTCAAAAGCCAAAACCAGCAATGATTAGAAACAAAAAAAACCAGACTTTAATATGTGATTAAATCTGGCAAAGATGCAAACTTGAAAGAGAAAAATAAGACTGCAAAGTCCAGTTTGTTCAGAAGTCCCTCTACCAGTCTTTTTTTCTTTTATAGATTTAAAAAAACATTGGTAGAAGAAAAACTGAAAATTTCCTCTGGGTTTAAACTCAATGTTTTTATGCTGTAAATATTTAATTCAAGCAAATCCAAAAACGTTCATCATAACAAAGCTGTAAAAATCAATTTTGAGGTTTTTCAGCAGCTGAAGCACAGACCGAGTTCATAAAACATTCTGCAAACCGTCTCTTCTCACAGCTTTCCATGATTTTCTGTATTAAAACAAAGATAAGAAAATCCCCTCCATCATTGCTCCATCTGCTTCTCAAACCTGTGAAACAAACTGTTTTATTAGGAGAACATGTATAAAGCAAAGAGAAGGCTGGAAGAAAAACATGAGATCATTTCAAACAACAGTTTCAGGAAACCTAGTTGTCAGATCGATTCAGCTGAACAGAAATATGCAGAAGATGCAAACATGATTTAATGAAGTTAAATAAAGAGATAGAATCATATAGGAGTGAGTGTTGGTGTCTCTCCTCTCAGATATCTTCTCCTGCAGGAGAGCAGCAGAGCTGCTGAGATCAGGACAGCTGAGATGGAACTGACTCTCACCAACTATCAGAAAAAGACCTGCAGAGGCTCAACAAGTTGGTTTACAGTGACACCTATTGGTGGATCACAGAAGGACCATATATTTAACATGAAGATAAACACTGTAAACGCATAATAAATCAGTATTTGTACTGTCTCTCTGTAGAAATAATTAATCTAGATCAAAAATATCTTACATCAACATGATATCACAGCTTTGTCTGATGTTTTTGAAGATTTTAAAGCTCATTCCTTAAAATTAAAAACACAACTGGAGAAAATTTTCATTTCAGAAGAAAAGTATATAAATAGCTCACACAAGCTAAATCTGTGCAGAAGGTAAAAACTGAAGACGATTTTTAATGATTAATCTCAGTTACTGAGTGAGACCTGGGCTAATGCTGAATCATTATGATTCTGCACAGACTGAGCCGAGGTCTGATTATTAGTTAGAGTCCAGAAACTGGATGAACTGGAGCTGAAACTTTGTGGTTCTGGAGGCTGACGGGTCGACTGCTGGAAAATGACCAAAAGAAGCCGGAAAATGAAGACTCACATGGCTTTAAGATCAAAAAAGATATTTATGGACATTTTAACACTTTGTTCAGTGAAAAGCCACCAGTTCTGACTGTGACTTGAACATCTCTGTATAAACTCCTAAACCAATTCTATCCATCTTACATCGGTACAGTCCTGAGTCAGACTGGCTCAGCTGTATGATCGTCACCAACAGAACTGATTTCTTTTCATCATATTCTATAATGTATCTACCTGACTCCATTTGTTTGAACCAGAAACTCTTCATGTTCTAATCTGCAGAAGGTTTTGATTCTTCCAGAAGAACCAAAGGAACAAGCGACTGTGAGCGAGCTGCCAGCTTCTTTATTTAGGTGATATTTGCTTCCATCTAGCTGGTAAAATAATCAACAGTTACTTTCTAATCTCCACATGATGCAGTCTGATCACATTAATCCCAGTTTCACACTGGGAGCTGCCCAGTTCAGCCACTCTGGAGCTGTTAGTTTTTACAGCTCTCAGAAACTCAAACTGTTCATCAGACCTTCCAAGACATTAAAACATCTCCATCAGGAGATGGAGATGTTTTAATGGAGAAGTGGGAATTCTCAAATGGCCAGCATTTGACCCTGAATTCATTCCCTCTTCTCATGACAAAAGATTTAGACTATGGGTGGGATTAAGCCTCAGGGCCATGTGCATACTGGTGGCAAAAGGTAGAACCAAGGCATTTGATATTTTATGTAGAAGCAATGATCTAGAGAAACAAGATTTTTTTTAGGTATGGACAGATCTTATATCGGTAAAAAAACAAATACTTCCATGGAGAAGGGTCAATTATTAATATTCACGTATGCATACAATTGAGGAAATGTTAAAAGTTTAATCAGTAAATTGTATCAGTGTTTAATCAACTGTAAAAAGAAATGACATAAAATGTAAATGGGAGAAATTAGTAGACGTCATGGACAAGAGTCTGGGAAATGCAATTTACAAACGCCAACACATGTTGGGTCTTTTGATTGAAGAATGTTAGTTTTTTTTAAAGTCCCCAAACAAAAATCTAAATTCAATCCAGGTACGGCCGCCTGTTGGAGAAACTGTGGCAAATCATGGACATACTTTGGACATGCCCTTCAATACAAGGAATCTGGTTAAAAGTCTAGAATGTAATGATAACATTTGGTTTCAGTGTCAGATGTAGATTTATATCATTGTATCTGGGGCATCTGAGGAGTTGAACCCAGATGATTTATACCTGTGGAAAATTTTATTGGCGGTGGAAAAGAAGGCTAAAGCAAAAAGCTTGTTGTGCAAGGAACCACCCATAAAGGGGTTCTTCACATCCATTGTGGAAAATATTAAAATGGCGTGCATGACTTTAAGATTACAAGGGGATTTGGGAGAAAGACGATGGAGGAAATTGAGAGAATTTGCACAAACTGACAGCAATGATTAATGTGTCTTTAACAACGATAAGAAGATTACAGTATGATTTCTATCTCCTGACCTTGCCAATTCACAAAAAATGTCATCTTAAGGCACTTTATAAGAAAAGAAAGTAAAGTCAATAAAATTAAACAAACTTTCCAATCAGTTTAAAACAATGAGGCTGAAGTCCCCGTATAAAGCTGAAGAGTAGCCTGAACCACATCTGTACATCCAGTCAGCTGTGAGATGCTCACATAGAAAAAAAAGAAAGACCTTCAGTTGTCTATCATCCACTCGTAGCTGAATTTTGAATAGTTTCAATCAGAATGTTTCCTCCTTTACAGTTTTCACTGCAGAAGACCGTCCAGTTTCAACAGAGAAAAACTATAGTATCTAGGTCCTCCATATATTTTCTTCAGTGCTGATGTTTCTTTTTTTAAATATGTTTCCTGTCTGGCAGTGTGGTGCTCACAATTGGTTTCTGAGTAGCAAGTAGAAGCCCAACAAATTTACTGTTTCCCCTTACCAAGAGAGGTAGGGGGAAAAAGTTGAGGGAGAGGTTGAGTTGAAGATATGAGGTAAAAGGAACCAAGAAAACATTCCAGTCCACCTCCAGACCTGCAGGACGGCAGAGAGGGGAAAGAAAAAAATTTAACAAACCAAGCCAAGCAATACGAACTGACAACTACACAACAACCCATAAGTAGATATATAAATACAACAGCATCACTGAAGAACCTGATGTTTCTGAGCTGCAGAGAAGAGCAACAAGTTGGGGTTAGTTCTTCCTGTCAGAAACGGACCCTGTTTGGAAGAAAATCCAGCAGAGATTCAACTTCTATTCTATCTAACTCCAGAACAGTTTAAGACTTAGCCTCTGGTTTCTAAAGTCATCTGCTAAACTGTATAATTTTGTTTCATATACTCTTCTCCAGAAAACTTCTTTGAAGCAAAAAAAATAAAAAAGCGGACTGAACTATTGTAGCTTCCTGTTTTCTCCACCACGAGGTTCACTGATACATTATTCTGTCTAGCATTAAGAGATGATCTCATGATGGGAGGCAGACGTTTAACCCACATGCAGAAAACTGACAAGAAAAGGTTTAAGTATTTATTTAATAATTCAAAAGAGCTGGAGGTCCTACCCACAGGTTTGCCATTATGTCTGCGGGGAGAGCAATAGTTTATATTCATCTTGGGTTGTAAGGATGAATGGAGGTCAATGGAACACCGCTTACCGCAGCAGAAACTGAATGACAGCTAAGGAGGGGGTGCGATCCAGTGAGTGAGCAGGTGTCCAGAGAAGCCAGAGATGGAACGTGGTGGCGTTCGGCCCAGGATCCAGAGCAGAGCGGTCAGTGGAGAGCGAGGCAGGCAGGAGTTAGATGGAAACGGTGAAGTGAGCAATGAATGAAGCCAGGAGACGGACACTGGATGCTGGTGTCTGAGAGATCTTCATTCAACCTGGAAACAAGGCAGGACTCAGGTAAGTCTGCCGAGAGAGCTTTTAGACTGCAACAAAGCATGGAACTCTCAGGAAACAGCTTCAGAATTTACAGAGTCTTGATACTACCAGTGTGGTATGACCATCAGGCACTGAATGGTTGTCCTGCTGCTGCTTAAGAAGCCACTTTTTTCATCAGCTGTATCACCTGCAGGTGTGTGAGCTGCAGCAGGTGGGAGAGTTCCTCTTCCAAGAGACACTGCAACAGAAAATGGCTCACACACTGGATCATAACAAAAGAGACACCATCATAATAGAGATGTAGTTCCTGCTTAAAGACACATTTCTATAAAGTCCAATGAAGGAAGAAAACAAACAGAACTGAAAAGAAAAGAACTGAAAAGAAAAGAAAAAGTATTTACAGAGGAAGGGGAAGAAGAACAACGAGTGCTGGACGCTCCGCATGAAGCTCTGATGGTTTTCTGGTGCTACCAACTTTCTCCTTCAGCCACAATACAAAGCATCGACCTTCTTTGTCTCTTTCTGTCTTTCAGCTGAAGCTGCTGTAATGGCAAAAAATAACTCAGGGTTTCCATAGTAAAGAAGACTGAATCCCAGAAGGCGTTTAAGTATTTAATACAAACATGTCAGAGACAGAGAATAACTCGTGCATCACCCTAACCAACCTTTCTGACTAACAGCTTAAATAGTATTCAGCAATCACTGTTTATCTCTGTAGATGTCTTCTCCATCCTTCACGCCCCGCCTCCACAGTAACCGCTTCATGCGAGTCTCATATCAACGCATAAAGCAGCTCATCCGAAGGCCAGACTGTTATCTTACTGCCCCGGCGTCTGTCTCTCTGGTGACCTGACACATATATCTTTCTCATAACATTAAGCTGGAACAATAACCTTGTCATCTTACCCTAGATGCATTCACTAAACATAACATATATACTTAAATCCTAATTACATAAGAATGTTCTACTACACTGCTTTTAGCACCTTACAGCATCACTGTGACACAATCAACATTTAACCAATTACAGTTACATCAAAACTCTTACCTATTCTTCTTGTTTCAAATTTGAGCTTTTCCTTATTAACTTACTGTTCTGAACATTTTCTCAAGGGTGAGAATCTAAATAATAAAGCTCTAATCCTATGGGTTAGCCCAAATAACATTAAGGTTTAAAGTAATCTTCTTTTTTTCTTTTATGTTTCTTCTGATGCCTGTGATTGTCCAGGGAGTGCTTGAAATGTTTCTACGTAGTTTTCTGACCCACGTGCAGAATCACACACGACTCAGATTAAACAAATAAAATAGTTTATTTACAGAACAAAATGTGCACGACATAGAAGCTTCCGAGTCCGGGATGAGGAGAGGAGTGGTTATATTGGTAAGAAGGGTATAAAGATTGATCTTTGTGATGACAAAGTGAACACATAGCTTATGGTTCCTGGATTGGAGGCTGATCTTGAGGAGGGTAGGTGATCCCGACTGTAGATAGTAGATGTTGGCACTTGGTGAGGATTTGCGTTCCAGGAAGGTTCAGCAATGATGGGAGGTGAAATCTAGATGACGTAGAACAGAGGGGGTTGGAGAGCGGTCAGGCAGAGGACAGCTGGAGACTAGGAGCAGCAGTAGGCAACCGAGGCATGAGTGACCTTTTCAGGGCAGCTTGTCTTGGAGATTTCAGTTGGGGAGAAAACTAGCAAGGATCAAGGGATTGGGAGTGAACATTTGTAACCATATTAAAACTAACAATCAGTAAATCCTTCCAGTGCACCTTTCTCTGAAGGTACCTCCTCATGCGCATCTTCTGGATCATTCCTGTGGATCAGTCCAGCATCCACAAAGCTCCGCTTACTTTTTCACACCATGGAACCAACATGTCCCCCCTTCAGCGCTCATCTAGCTTCCACTTACCAAGTCAGCTCCAGCTCCATCGGACCATCTACCACACAAACCAACACCTCGGACTTCTCCCTGGTGTTTATCTTCATTAGCTAACATTGCTTCTCCATCTCATCCTCACTCATCTTCTTTATTCCCCCAGCTTCACTTCTTACGCGTGAGCTCCAGAACTTTTAGGAGCAGTTTTACTGGTAAAGTTTTACGTTTACTTGAGTAATATTATTGCAGAGCATCAATACGCTTACTTGAGTAAAGTTTCTGGATACTCTACCCACTGTGAGTAACTTCAGTAAATAAAAATGTTTAACCAAAGATCTGTGAGACACCAACACACACCTACAGATTCTGTTCAAGTGAGACCTCCTGTTTCTACAACAGCTTTGAAGTTCTAATGTTATTTTCTAGGTGAAGATATAGTAAACAGATGTTATCACAGGAAGTACTTTACCCTGTTCTAACATATATACATTACCTGCTGTAGGTTTTAGTAGGTTTTTTGCTGACTTGCAAGAATTACTTGAATAATTTCTTGGACGGCTACTTTTTATTTTAACTAGAGTTGAACTATTGCCTCTCTTACTTAAGGAGAAGTTATGTTTTGTTTGTTTACTCTATCCACCTCTGATTAAAACATTTAACATTAGCTTCCGTTTATTTATCAGATGAGACATAGAACCACACAGTAAACACTTTTCCTGCAGAGTGATGGAGTCACATTTCCATGAGAAGATGAGTTTATTGTATGTAATCAGTCATTTACTATCAACACTACAAACAGTTCAAATCCATGATTTTGCCTCACTGCAGCAGAGACTAAACTTAGCTTCTCTTCAAAACTCAGACTTTGTCTAAACTGGATAAAACTCAATTTCAGAATGTTAATAATCTACAAACAAACTCCCTTTAGCATCAGGAGTTGAACCAGATAAAAACCAGAATACTTTATTTGGATTCTGATCAATGTGTTAGTGAAAACAGAGCAGGAGCTTCTGATTCTGGTTCAATGAAAACTTCACAACACACAGATGTTTAAACCGTCTTCTTGTTGTCCTGTTAGAATAAACATCTCTGCTGATGTGGTAAAGTCGTTTTGTCAGAGGAGATGCTCCACTGCCAACATTCTCAGGAGACTCTGGAGATCTTCACCTTAGTGTAGCTGTTTCCCTGGGGTCATCTTCAGCCTGAAGAACAGAAGATTAAACTCATAAAAGCTGTTCTTGGAGAAAGAAACCAAATTTCTATTAGGTTTGTGCTGCCGGTGAGGCCCGGCCCCACCAGATGTGGAGCTCTATGCACGACATGCTTAAATTAATCAGTAGAACAGGATCATTCTTTACAGAAAGATATTATATAAAGACCGATTCTGTTACCAAAAAGATTCTGTTGTAAACATTTGCGTATAACTATCTAAGTCTTTGCCAGAATGCTGACAATCTCAGTCGGTTAAATCCTCTTGATGCAGCGATTGGGCTGGCATCTTTACGTTTGTTTAAATTATGAACATCTGAAATCACAGTGGGTATGCCCAATGTACACAAATGCCACGCCCCCAAGCTGAGATCCCTCTACCCTTCCTCGACAGAGAAAGGCAGCAATGCTCCACATGGCATCAAACCACAAAGTGATGCGCTCCCTTTTGCCAAATGCGAAAGTTGGTTGTGCAGCATAACTCAAATTAAAATATCGGAATAGCACACATCACGTTCACGTTCTGTTGGACAGAAGTGTGCAGCCATCTAATATCTTTGCTAGCTACCAAAATAAAGAAAAGAATGAAGTAGATTTTTTGATGAATTCTAAATCTAGCACGTGAATGAAAATTAAACATTTGTGAAGTCACCAGCCAGTGGATTTAAACATCGTACACTGACTTTAATTATTATAGATTTAAAGGAGATTATTTAAAAGATTATACCGGTATTGAAAAGTTTGCCCATATGAGAGATCTGCATTTTTTTTTTTAAAGAGGAACAACACTGGTGAGTGACATTTTATTTGTAATTTCATGTAGGCTATAAAAAAGGTTTCATCCTTCAAATACGTTTACATAAAATGGTGTTTGTAGTGTGTAAATGTGTGTTATTTTATGTGGTTCATTTAATATTGAATCAATTAATCACATAAAATAGCAATCGATATTATTGATCAAAGTCAGATTGTATGAATCACTGAAGAATTAGTTGCTGCTATTAGCTGTGTTACATGTGTTACATTGCTGTGCCCCACCTAACTTATCATGCCAGAGGGTGCCAATGGGTTTGTGGTCCTAAACTCAGAAACATTGTAACTGTTATATTAATCAAACTCATCAACAGCTTAATCAAAACTAGGTCTTCTTATTTTAAATTTATGGTCTTCTTCTAAACTTCCAAGCGAGGAAATGAAATAATTCAAAGAAAAACAGAGGTGGAGGTTTTTCATACTGAACTGATCTGAAACTGGTTTGATCCACAAACATCGGTAAACGCTCGTGGTCAGAGACCTTTGCACTTCCTCTAAAAGGCATCTGGAACAGCCAAGAGAAACTTTCAGTTTATCTCATTGCTCTGTACACAAATCCTCATTCTTCCTATTGTTTATCCTCACTGAATATTTCATCTCAGGTTGTGATGCAAACAAAGGGATGAAGCAGAAACTCAAGATCTAAATGTTTCCTGACCTCTTATTGACAAAGTCAGGACATTACATCTAATGTTACAATCTTTGAGTGACTGGGTTGTGATCTTTATTGCTCTTTGAGTTTTGATCATTTTATTGGGGCTCTGCTGATTTCCTGCAGAAAGACATTGGATAAACCCCCAAAAAGGCAAGAAAACCCTAACCTCAAACCCATGGGTGTCCAGGTCTCCAGCCAGTTTTAGATGGGCCTCTGCTCCAACACAGCTGATTCAAATGGTCCAACTGCCTCGTCAGCATGTCAAAGTTCTGTAGAGGCCTGCTAATGAGCCATCATTTGATTCAGGTGTGCTGAACCAGGGAAAGAACCAAAACATGCAGGAGACCGGCCCTTGGGGACCGGAATTGGGCACCCCTACAATGATGTAGCAGAGCTAAGCTACATGCATTTTTTTTTATCCATCACGCAGTCTCATGCAGCTTCATAAAACCTAGTAAAATCAATCTGAAAGATGAATTTTACCTTTTTGGAGCTATTTTTATCCCATAAAAAAGACATATGAGTCAGGTTTCATTTCAAAGGACAGAAAGAAAACTTATTTGGTGCATAGTTATATAATCTACTCTGTTTGAGTAGCTCTTTAAGCTAGTGGTGCTCTGCTGTCTGCTGTCGCTCACCTCCAGGTGATAACAGATTTCTGGCTTCAAGCTCTGTCACAAAACTCCTCCATGAAGAACCTCCTGTGTCAGTCCTATGGACGCTGACTGTGACTTCTCCCCTCTCTACCAACCTCCTGTCTGCCTAATCTCCAATATTCATCCTCGCCAACCTGCCTTCCCCAGGATTCCAAACTCTTATCCATTGCTACCAACTGCACACTCGTCTCCAGACGTTGATAGAACCCTCCGGTCATCCACACCCCCTCGGACCAGTAAACAATTTAAGCTTCCATTACCTGCAATTCTACACATCCCTCCTCCTTGACTGAAACTAACTGCTGTCTCCCTGTTGCAGATGAATGTTGCTGATCCATCCCAGCTTTCCCCGGCTCATTACTGACTTTGATTCATTACAAAATAAATTCACTGAAGCGTTTACTCTGAGTCAGCTAGTTGTTTCTGCATGTGGGTCATAAAAATTCAGCCCGCTATGACAGCAATTCTGAGAATTCTTTTTAGTTTGTTAAAATAAATTGTTTTAGTGGTTCTCGATTTGGTTGTTAAAGGTCTGTTTGTCTTTCCTTAAAGTGAAGAATATTTTCTTACAGCTATGACACACATCAGTCTTTCATTTAGACTCACAGAAGACACAATGTCATAGGAAAATGGCCCTTCTATACGTTTAGCACTGCAGCATACATGGTTTTATTGCTACATGAACTGGGCTGCAGCAGATTCTTAGGACACTTAAAAAGATTCTGTGACCCAGATATTGTCATAACGACCCAATAATATCACTTTATCTTATTTGACACTATACAGAAGTCTTATTCACCAGAGTCTGATGGATCCTTGAAGCTGAAAATTATTTAGTGAATAATTGCTTGATAATTATCTGACCGGATAAGACAGAGCATCTGTCACAGATGGTCAGCTGATCCTTCGATATGAAGGAAAATCATAAGAGACGGTTATGCCATGGAAGAGTGACATACCCAATCATTATGCAGCAGAACACTGTGAATTCCACACCCTTGATCCCAATATTCCTACACTATTCAGAACAGGAGTGGATCAAAAGTGTCACATATATTTCAAAGGCAGAATTTTCATTTCCTCGTATGTAGATCCACCTACTTTGGGATTTTTAAGACACCACCATACATGTAGAGATATGAAACAGTGGCCTTACTTTGTGCAGAGAAAGTGACTGCAGTCTCAGAGGTCTAGTCTTCACTCATTTCAGCTTCGGTTGGTTTGGTGTTTGTGGTTTCACAGTAAGCTAAGTAGATTTCCACAGATCTCCACCGTTCATCCCCCTCTCTGACATCTTGATGCATTCTGGTGGGCTTTGCAAGAGGAAGAGATTTTTGATTTAATAATTATAGTTTCTGAAGCAAAATATATCAAAGTACATGAGAACATTCCTCACCCTCAGTTCAGTGTCAGTAGTTTGCTCTGTTTGGAAGAGAAACAGGTTTAGTGTTGACATTTAAGAATTTACATCCAACCCTAAACTTCTTAGAAATTTGGTTAATTGAGAAAAAAGATATTTTCCATACAGGTTATCAGCATGTGTATTTTAGCAGCTCTCTGACATTTGGCACAAACACTCCTCTTTAATTTCATTTAACTGCTGTTTGCTATTTTTAAACCATGTAAGAATCCTGAGAGAATAACCTAGAGGTTGTGGCTGAAGTTGTTTCATCTGATACAGAAAGAGGTCCGTTGTCCAATCTCAACCCTTGTAAGTTTTCTTTTTTTATTAATTTATAACTACGACCATATAAGTTACTCTCTCTACTTCGGCTCTGTGAAACGAAACCTGACACGTCTTTTCTATGGGATAAGAATAGCTCCACAAAAAGGGAAAATTCAACCTTCAGATTGCTTTTACTAGATTTTATGAAACTGCATGAGACTGCATGATGGACTCTAAAAAACTGCATGTAGCTTAGCTCTGCTACACCATTTCAAGTGTTAGGGGTTAGAGGTTAGGGTTTTCTTGCCTAATTGGGGTTTATCCAATATCTTTCTGCAGAAAATCAACAGAGCCACAGAGAACAGGATGAAGGAGAAGGTCAGAATCGCCACCATCAGCCGAACATCCTCAGAGGTTTGAGTTGAAGATTCTGTTGGTTTCACACACAGGAGTCTGTGCTGAATAATGCTATTACCAGATACATACATCATTCATTGAGGTATGATGTACCTTCAGATGTTGTTGCTTTCTCTGGAGTAACATCTGTGGTTATAGAGGAAACTGAAGCAGAACAGAAACTCTGCGTGGTTGGTGGCATGCCGGTCGATGGGTGGACTGCTGGATAAAGACAGAAAACAGTTTACGTTTGGAGCTGACTGAGGAACTACAAAGAAACCCAGACAAAACAGAAGGTTTCTGACTCAGCTAAGCATTGATAAAGAAACTCACCTTGTTTGACAGTGATGATGAAGTCTCTGTATAGATCTGACAGAAAAGTTCTGTCCATCTTACATCGGTACCGTCCTGAGTCAGACTGGGTCAGCTGTGTGATGGTCACCAACAGAACTCCTTCTGATTTGTGTCCTTCATCATAATTAATGCTGTATCTGCCTCTCTGAGTGCTGACTCCATCTGACTGAACAAGAACATTTTCTTCTTCTTCACATTCTCCTCTGCAGAACTGTAGTCTTCTTCCAGATAAACCAAAGGAACAGACGACTGTAAGCGAGCTGCCAGCTTCTTTATAGAAGTGATCATCTTTGCTTCCATCCAGCAGAGCTGTTAAAATGATCATCAGTTACTTTCTGATCTCATCTTGATGCAGTCTGATCACATTAATCCCAGTTTCACCACAGTTATACTGGGAGCTGTGTAGTTCAACCAGCCTGTGGTTGGAACTCTTAATCTAACAGAGGCTGGAGGAGAAGTTGTCCACATTCACTGATTTATGATATGACATAAAAGTTAAGTTTTTCTGCAGCACACATTAAAACTGAAACTTTCCTTCAGAGATTAACACATTTCAACATCTTTATTAGAAACTCACCGTCTACAACAACGAGACTGAAGTCCTGGTGTAAAGCTGATGATGAAGAGTCGCCCAAGCTACATCTGTACGGTCCTGAGTCAGACCAGTTCAGCTCTGAGATGCTCACAGAAAGAACTGAAAATGTTTTAGAAGCTTCTCTAGCATATTCAGTTCTGTATCGTCCGTTCTGAGCTATGTTATTGCTTGTTCTAATGAGGACGTTTGCTCCTTCACAGGTTTCCCTGCAGAAACTCTTCAAGGTTCCAGATGAGAGAAAGATGCACTGAATTGAGATGTTTTCTCCAGATACTCCATAATGACTCAGAGCTTCGACAGTAGATCTGCTTCTGACCTGCAGAGCTGCACAAAAGATCAACATGTGATACCAGAACATCCTGTCAGAAGCTGGTGAGATAACTCAGCACCTTCATATTTACTGTCATGCACAAAGTCTCAGAGTTCCTTGAACTTCAGAGTTCAGTTGTTGTAACAAAACATTAAATTGTTGTAAAATTACTGCACAAACAGAACAGTAAAAGTATACGGACGCCATTTCTGCTCAAAGATACGTTCAGTTCTACAATCCAGGATAATCTTTAACAAACTTCATGTTTGCTTCAAACTAAAGTTGGAGCATTTTAAATTTAGGATCAAACATAAAGTTTTAAATCAAATTACAGAAGTAATTCTCCTTCAGTTTAAAACCAAATTTAGGAAATCATTAAAGGTTCTGTTTTAAAAAGCAGCTCTTTAAAGTTATGCTTGAAACACTGAAAGGCGCATTAATACTAAGAAACGTTACTTACAGAGTATGAGGAAAATGAAGAACCTTTGCGGGATGGTCATGTTTCCCTTCTGGTGGCTTCAGGGTGCCTCTTTCTCACGTACTGATTCTTGTATCGCAGCTGTTCCTCTTTTAAGCATTTCACTATTCCTCTTTAAGCTGCTACTGCTGCTAACATCTCCTGCAGGGGGTGAAATGTTCAACTGTTAAGACCCAAAGCTTTGGACGAAGTCAGATAAAGTCTTTTAGGGGTTTAAAAATGCTTATGAGAGGTCCAGATCCTGTAGCTTTAATACAAGCCCCAATCATCTGCCCCCCACTGCCGTGCTTTACAGTTGGTTTGTGCTGTTATGATGCTGTGCATCAAGGACAAACATCTCTTGAGCCATTCTGGTTTAGAGTCATGACCTTTAACCTGCCAACTGAGGCCTTTAGAGTGTGAGAAGAACCGCCTGGATTTTCTTTGGTCCTTTATCTGAGCGTCAGGGTCTGAGCTTGGGCTGAATCTGCTGGGACGTCCTAAGCATAGATTTAGTACACATCACATGTGAGTCAATGTTCCCAATATGTAACATGACCTCAGGTAAACCCAGAATCCAACACCCACACGCTGACTGTGTAAAGCATCTCCAAGACAGGTTTTACTTTCTGTTGCAACAACTGTAGGATCTCCAGGAACCAGCACAGACACTTTGTCACTCATGACTCAGATTACGCCCTCTGCTGGCCTTTCTCTGCAGTTGTAGTGAAACTGTATAGATGTCTGATTTTTTAAATAAAAAAATTATTAAGAAAAAATACAAGTTGAAATCAATAAAATTAACTATAATAATGCCAATGCTAAATACCAACATTTGTATCTGTTTATGTTCTACATTTGATTTTCTTCAGCAGGAACAGGGAAGCTGGTCAGAGTTAATGGGATGGATGGAGCTAAATCCAGGAAAATCCTGTTAGAGGCTGCAGACGACCTGAGACTGGGGTGCGGAATGTAATGGAAATTCTTCATGAATGACTGTATTGCCTGCCTTGGTTGGTGTGAGTAAAAACAGTTAAGGAAAATAACATGATCCTAAATCTTGTTCATGACGCCAAGACTGTTGCAGAAATTTCTTAATGAGGGATGAGAACAGATCCCTTCAGCCTTTTGAGTATTTAATACAGCCTTTTATTTACAAGGAGGACAACATATTTATATAGTATCAAACTACCACAGCTTTACTCACTAACACCCCCCTTCCATACTCACCCTTTCTGCCTCCAGAAGACTGGATTACACTGGCCAGGTAGGAAGCTGACCCTTAAGAGCAGGTGCCTGTCTGCTTTGTATAGATAGATGATGTGCTGACGTCCGTCATCCGCAATCTGACATGTATCCATTTAGTCCATTGCATGTGCATCATTTTGTTCTCTTTATTTTGACATCTGTTATTATCCTTAACTTGACATCAAGTTATTCTTTATTCATCGAGAATTTCCATTACAAGGTTTACCCTTGCGGGACAACCACACTAAACATACAGCCAGAGATACGACAGATGGTTTCTATCAGTGGTGTCCAACTCCAGATCTAAGGAGTCAGAACCCTTTCAGCTTTTACATGTGTCTCGCTCCTTCACAGCTAAATCAGGCTAAATTATCCAAGTATCTCAAAAAGTCACTGGGGATGGTGTGAGCAGGAAGGATCTCCTGTAGCAGTTAGTCTTGAAACAAATATGAAGAGGCCCCTGACTGAAGACTGTTGGTGCATGACTTGGCTGATTGGTTGGTGAGTCGAATTGAGTAATTTCCTGTTGTCGCTGTGGAGCTGTTTGATGTTCAGAATTGATCTAGCTTTCTCTGTGCTGAGACCGTTCTAAGTTATTTTAACAAACAAGTACTCTAAAACACATTTTCTGTTGGTGTACTTCACGTTTAGGGAACTCTGTGTTTCACACGGTTTTTCTTGGTAAGGTCTCGCTAGTGGTAAGGTCTCGCTAGCTTAGTTAGCTTAGCTTTATTGCGGCTATCGCTCCTCCTCTTCCTTCTCATTCTATCTCTCATTCTCTGCCTAAATCTTCTCCTCTTTCTTGCTCTCTGAGTCAGATGTTTAGTTACTTGCCTGCCTCCTTTAGTGATAATGGTACCTATTATAAATGTAACATTTTTGTAGCTTTGGAGGCGAGGGTTTCAGAGTTAAAAGCCCGGCTCTGCGTTGTTGAAAAACCAGCAGATAGCCAAGGCCCATTATCCAGAGCGGAGCCAACAAGGACAGAACCCGTCCTCCAAGAGAACCCTCCCAGCCGGGACCTCAGGCCGGCTGGGTGACAGTACGTAGGAAGCATAGTTCGCGTTTCTAACAGATTTTCCCCGCTCGGTGACACACCCACTGAGAAGCCAACCCTGGTAATCGTCAGCTCCATAGTCAGAAACATGACATTAGAGGCACGATTGACTATGGTCAGGCGCCAGAACGGGCGACATAAAATCCTACCTGAAACTGCTGGCTAAATATAAGCATAAATACAGTAAGATTGTTATTCACGCTGGCGGTAATGACACCCGGTTACGCCAGTCAGAGGTCACTAAAATAAGTGTTGCTTCGGTGTGTAAGTTTGCCAAAACCATGTTGGACTCGGTAATCTTTTCTGGTCCTCTGCCCGATCAGACCAGTGACGACATGTTTAGCTGCATGCTGTCATTCCATCAATGGTTGTCTGGGTGGTGTCCTGCAAACGATGTGGGCCACATTGATAACTGACAAACATTTTGGGGAAAACCTGGTCTGATTCGGAGAGACGGCATCCATCCCACTTTGGATGGAGCAGCTCTTCCTTCTATAAATCTGGCCAGATTTATTAATAATCCAAAACACTGACAACCCAGGGTCCAGACCAGGAAGCAGAGTCATAGTTTAACCCACCTCTCTGCTGCTTCTGTACTGTTACCCACCCATCACCTCATTGAGACATTGTCTTGCCCACGGCCAAAATCAAATGGATTAAAAGTTAACCTAACAAGAGCAAATCATGAAAATCTCAAAAAGATAAACTTTGACTAAACATAAAGATAAAACTATTAAATGTGGTTTGTTGAACATAAGTAAATTACTTGATTTGTGATAATCAAATTAATTTGTTTTGCCTCACAGAAACTTGGCTGCATCAAGAGGATTATGTTAGTATAAATGAGTCAACTCCTTCCAATTATTTACATTTTCACATTCCTAGAAATACTAGGTGAGGAGGAGGATTTGCAATAATTTTTCATTCTGATTTACTAATTAGTCCCAGACCAATTGATAGCTACAGTTCTTTTGAAGATCTAACCCTTAATTTTCCTCATCCAGGTTGCAAAACATTAGGACCATTTTTGTTTGTAGTTTTGTATCGTCCACCAGGTTCTTACTCTCAATTGTTGGATCAGATCTCAAATTTTTTATCTGATTTAGTATTAAATACTGATAGGGTCATTATAGTGGGGGACTTCAATATTCATGTGGATACTGAAAGTGATGCCTAAATGCAGCATTTAATGCTATCTTAGAGTCAGTTGGCTTTACTCAAAAGGTACAGGGGCCCACCCACTCGGGTAAACACACTTTCGAACTTGTACTGACATACGGCAATGAGTGTAAGGAAATAACAGTCCTCTTCTGTCTGACCATTTTACGATAACTTTTAAATTTAATTAAACTGACCATCCTGAACCTGAAAGAAAATGTAATTATAGTGGAGCTTTATCAGACAAGGCTGTAAAAAGTTTTAGAGAATCTGTTCCATTCTTACTTTCCTCAGAGTCTCAGATTAACACAGTGGATGGCAGCAATTCCATTTCTAACCTTTCAGAAACTGATGGTCTGGTTCATAAGCGTTACGTCCTCGTTGCGTTTGGCATTAGGATAGTGTAGGCCTCTTAAAAAAGAAAGTGGCTAGCCATAGTAGGTTGACTCCCTGAATATTGGAGAGAAAATGGTGCTCTACACACCTAGAGGATTCCTATTTAACCTGGGAAAATAGTCTGCTGCTGACAGACACTTTGTCTACTTTTAAGGCCAGACTTAAAACTTTCCTTTTTGATAAAGCTTATAGTTAGAGTGGCTAAGGTCATCCTGATCTATCTCTGTAGTTATGCTGCTATAGGCTTAGACTGCTGGAGGACAGACTTACCACTTTTCTTCACTCTGCTACTTTTCTCTCCTACTACTCTCCACTTGAATTAATTGTTATTTCGACTGTAAACTTTGTTTTCTCTTAGTCTTTTTCTCTCCATAGAAGCTACACCTGGTCTGGTATCCCGCTTAGCTACAATGCCCTGTTGGACGGGGGGCATCGACTGGGATGATGCTCCCAGTGGCCGAACGTTCTCCATGTCATGATTTCCACTTTTTACTTTCTTTAATATTTAAAGTAATCTTACATTACTTTTTTTGTTCTGTGTCTCTGCTCTGTCTTCTTGAACCCCCAGACAGTCGTGGCAGATGCCCGCTGGTACTGAGCCTGGTTCTGGTTCTGGTTCTACTGGAGGTTTCTTCCTGTTAAAGGGGAGTTTTTCCTCTCCACTGTCGCTACATGCTTGCTCAGTATGAGGGATTGCTGAGGTTGAAGTCTGCATCAGTGGGGTGAACTGCCAGTCAGTGACTCGATGCAATCTGCTGGGATTCCTTACATAGAAAATAACTAAACCATTAAATTGATTGGAATGTTTGTATTTAAATGACTTTCTTGCAAAGTGACATGAGATGACATCTGTTGTGAATCAGCGCAATACAAATAAACTGAATTGAATTGAGTTGAACCGACAGCCTAACGACTGTCGTGACATGCTAACAGCTAAATATCCAGGCAGCAGAGATGATATTCCACAGTAACATGTCCTGGATGACACCATGAGTTGCCAGAAAGCACTGCTAATCCACCTCATTTGCTTTTGCTGCTCCTCTTTTACTCTCTCTCTGGCTGTATGGTCAGAAAGCCGGGCAGAGAGACGCTGGAGTAGGGGATATGATCCAAAATGGAAGAGATAGTTTGAACTTTCTCCATCTCTCTTTCCTGTTTGGTCCTGCTCTGCATCCATTAATCCTCCTTTTCACCTCCTCTGGGATTTTGGGTCGTATTTCAGGTATTATTTGAGGTTTTGAGATGCTAATCAGCTACTCCTGGTTATTAAAAAAAAATAAATACTTTGTTGCCACGGCTACACATAACTGTCTTTTAGTAACAAAGTAAGAGCAAAAATCCTTCCAGCTGCACAGCATCCAGAGCCAGAGGGAATAATTATCCAAACATTAATCAGCTCAACCAGAAAAATGGTGAAAAGTCTAGAAAAAGAACCAATCAGCACTTTCAAAGCTGTTCCAACATGCTGCCACCACAAAGGACCCAGTGCTCATGCCACAGCTCTACTGGGTTCAATAAGGGGTTAACAGATGCCATAAATTAGGTTGCAGCTGTAATAGACTGAAGAAAAGGGGAGGGATGTTTTACGTCATGTTTAACCTTTGATTTAAAAAGCAAGACATGAGAAAAGAAGCAGCAGGAAATCCATTCAACATGACAGGTGCTCTGATCTACTTCTTTTTCCTCTGTGAGTACATTTTCCTTTCCTATCTTACATAATCAGTGATAAAGATCAGAGAGAAGCTTCAATGAATCACTTTTAGCCATCTGTGTTTGAACAGATCCTCGTTTATTGTTGCTCGGGTGAGAGAAAGTGGAGCTGGTCTCTGACAACTCACTTTTATCAGAATAATGAATCTTCTTCAGGATTTAATATGAGCTGAAACAGAACAGACGATACATCGATGTGCAGCTGAGAGATTAAAAATACAATAACGTATAATAATATATTCGTTTTTGCACTATGATCAGGAGTCACAGCTTTACCTTTTTAACAATCATTTTCCAATTTTGTTCTGTAATTTTCCCCTTAAAGAAAATGAAAGAAATGAAAGGTTAGAAAAGATTCTGGAAAATGTTTTAGGCGATGACCTTTCAAACAGCAGGGAAAGATTATTTTCCTGGTAACGCTAGGAGATGGTCAAAATATGAAATTACACTCATAACCCACAACAAAATCATGTATAATATGTCAAAATCAAGTTATTTATACAGAACATTTAAAAACAAAGAAGCATAAATCAATCAAAAGGAATTTTCACTAAAAAAACAGAAATTAGATGAAAGCAAAGTTAAAATAGATATTAGAACTAAAACAAACTTCATCTGGATGTTAAACCTCCTCCAGGATGGAAACCAAAAGATAAAACTTAAGCTTTCAGGAGTTTTTAAAAGCGGTCGAATGTTTCAGCGTTCTTTATCGACATCGGTAAAATGTTCTAGAGAAGGCACTTTGATATGAAGCATGGAGGTCCTGCTGAACAACACACTAAACCATGCTGACAAAATCACGTTAAACTATATTAATCCGCTCAGAAATAATCAGAAGGGATAAGAATATCTCCAGGTCGTACAGGAAGTGGTCAGAGCTCGCTCTCAGATGATCGTCTGCTCTGCTGATAGAGGAACAACTTCTCAGGGAACTGGTGCGTCTCCTCGGTTTAGGACCACAGCGGCGACATGATAGGACACTTCGTTTTTACGTTGACTTCACGGCTTCAGCTCTAATGTGACCCTTTCAACGTGTACCAGATCTGCACTGAAAGGAATTGATAAAGCAGCAATGACATCACTGCTTTGTCATATCTGTTCTAAATCATCATATCAGCCACAATATTCTCACGTTAAAACAAGAAACATGTTAAACATATGAATAAAAAAGGAATTTTTCATTTGGTGATGAAGGAATAGAAGGTTATTACCTAACAATAGATAAATAACACAATGATGGAATTTTTAGCAACTAAACCAAAATTACAAAAGAAATCTTAACAGCATTGTTTTTAATTATGAATTTGTTACTATTACATTTAATTGATTAATCACATATCAATAAGTCAAACATTAAGTCTGATCTGTAAAAGTCCCGCCTTCATGTGACGGTTGTTCTTCCAACAGAACCATCGCCAGGCCTGGAGAAGAGAACTGTCCTTTCATTTCTTTCTTTTTTTGTCTTTTATTTGGTTAAAACTCAGAGCAACAGCATTTTGCAGACCGATGAACATTTTTCTGTTTTCACAACAAACTCAGCCTCCACTACTAACTCCTCCTTTTAGCTGAGGCTAACTTTATGTTTACGCGCCTGAATGCAGTCTTCAGAACGAGTTGGTTTACCTGCTAACTTGTTATTGGTCTAGTTGCAGCGCAGCAGAGGGCTCTGTTGATATTCACCATAACTGCTCAGTTATTAATAACGAGGCTTTTCACCCACAGTCGTCTGTCAAAAACGTTGCGACAGCAGCTGAACTTTGTTCACCTCTGCTGCTTAGGAGCCTTAAACATGTGGCCCGTGTTTCCAATGTCATATTTCATACATGTAATGTGTTGTATAGTGAAGCCCAGAATTATTCATACCGCTGGCAGATTTCAGTTCATCTAAGAAGTTTGTTTCTGTTGGGAAGTTAGGTGTCTCCCCTCATCTTTTAAAGAATGATTTATTTGTTGGGGGTTTCACTGGAAACTACAACAATTTTTGTTGCAAATGATCTGTATCTTTTTAATAATCAATGGTAAAATCTTTGATGTTATTGGAGCTTTCTGCTTATTTCCATTGCTATTTTGATGATTCATGTTTGATGATGAGCTCCACAGGTTTAGGTCTCTATTAAAATCTGTCAGGGGGGGGGGGGGGGGGTGAATAATTTTTGACTTAGTTACAGTACCTCTGGTCAAAAAAACTGTCCCAGTAGACTCTGATTAGATTGAGAGTTTGTACTGCAGGCTCTCATCAGCTCCCAACATTTATTTAATACAAGACAATGATAGAGATGTAAATTCTGGCTGCTGCTTCTTCTTCCTCCTCGGAAAGATCTGAGAACATCAGTCTGGGTCCCTCATACGTACATCTGTGTGTGGTTGAAGAGTTGCACTGTTTTAAAGGAAGCTTCGCTCTAGGTCGGACAGAGTTCATGTCATGTTGAAACAGATCTTGTGGTTTCTCTCTGCAGCTCTGCAGGTCACCAACAGCCCTGCTATGAATGCAGTGAGACAGCTGAGTAAAGCAGCTGGAGAAGATGTCTCAGTGACATGTGGAATGTCTTTCTCTGGAACCTTGAAGATCTTCTGTCGGGAAACCTGTGAAGGAGGAAACATTCTGATTGAAACCAGAGAGAAAGCAGCTAAAAGAGGACACTACAGCATTGAATATGTTAAAGATTATGGATCAGAGATTTACCTTTTATCTGTGAAGATCTCAGAGCTGAGATGGTCTGACTCAGGACTGTACAGATGTGGTTTAGGCGACTCTTTGTCCTCAGTGTCCTACATGGACTTCAGACTCATTGTTTCAGACGGTGAGTTTCTGTTAAAGCTGCTGATGAAAGCTGATTATCTGTCATTCATATTCTGTATAATTCACTAATTGAATCCATGAGGCTTATAAACCCTGTACATGCACAGATTCTGATGAGGTTAATTAACTGATGATCTGAAACCTTGAGGTACATGAACCATCTGAATCAGTTGGAGCATCTAAAACCTGCAGGACTCCAGTTGGGATCTGATCTAAACCATCCCATAATATCTTGCTGAATGTTCAGAGTGGTCGTCCTGGTGGAAGGTGAACCTCCATCCCAGCCTCAGGTCCTCTGCAGCCTCTAACAGGTTTTGCTCCAGGACTGTGCTCGATTTAGCTCCATTCTTCTTTCCTTCAACTCTAAATAGCTTTGCTGTTCCTGCTGAAAGAAAGCATCCCCACACCATGATGCTGCCACCACCCTGCTTCAATGTGTGTGGAGTCCTCAGGGTGTCAGTGTTCTGCTGCACATCTCATCTGAACATCTGAACAGAGAACCCTCTGCAGACAGGACTTCCTGCTGCTTCCTTCTCACCACTCGTCTAGGAGGAATTCGTCTTTATTTTCCTTATCTGTGTTTGTTGGTGCCTGTAAGTTACCTCTAAACCTTCCATCTTGTCTCTGCCTTCTTTCAGCATCTGACTCATCACCCTCCAGTTCAGATTCAGGTCATTTAAGCTCTACAGCAACAGAACCACTGAACCTAAAGTACAGTTCAGAAAGTCTCACACCTTCAGCTTCCTCTGAAACCACCAATCAGTCGGTTGTGAGCCAAGAGGAGACGGCAACATCTAAAGGTACGTCCAGCCAATCAGTTCTTCTTTAATCGCCCTTCTGTTGTCTGAATGATGACCTGTTTGTTCTTGGCATGTTCTGTTGAGAAAGTCAAACAGAAAACATGCCAAACATGATTATTTCCTGATTATATTCTCCTTGCTGTGTACCTACTATTTGTCCATCCTGTCTGTCGTCTCTGTTTGCATCTAAAGACATGTTTCTATGCACAAAGAGACTCATCACCAGGTTCTATGTCAAACATGTTCTCCAGAGATTTCTGCAGAGCTTCTGCTGGTTGTGGCTCTCACTCTGACCATCGCTGGCATCCTGTTGTCTGTGGCTCTGCTACTTCTCTGCAGAAAGAGGTGTCAGAAACATCTGAAAGGTAAACAACAGGAAACACATTTTGGGGTTTAGGGGGCCTACACAAACCAATAAGAAGAAGGTGAGAGATCAGCAGCAACAGATGGGTAGCGATGTTACAGGACCGGCTGCTTGCGCATGGGAAGGCGTCTGAGCAGAGCTTGTGGGCACATCAATCTGCAGCCAGGCTATGAAACTAAAGACAGCTGCTGTCTGAGCTTAGTGTGTAGCGACCTGCAAGAGCTGGAGCCAATTCACCACTCAATGCAAGAAAAGTTCATACCCTTGGTTCACCACTTCCTACGTGAAAGCGGCCAAAGGTCCTCTTCACACTGCAGTGAGAGCGCTCCACTGTCTTCATGGGAACATTTTCAAAAATGAAACTAATTTCAGTGTTAAGACAAGCTCCGTCCATCTTTTATCAACTCAGTCTAGCTTCACTGCTCCTCCTGCTGAAGAAAAGCCTCGCCACAGGATGATGCTGCCACCACCGTGTTTCACCACAGGGATGATGAGTTTAGGATGAGGTGGAGTGTTGGTTTTCCTTTACAGAGGAATATTGTATTAATAAATGTGAATGTTTCTATTATCATTGTATCAAATATGATAGAAAGGAACTGTGGTCTTCAAGTGACAAAACAAACAAAACTACAAAACTAAGTTAAAACTGTCAGTCTTGCACATTAAAGACAGAAAGTCTCATCTCACCAGAGTGTCTTCCTCCCCCCGTTTTCTACCTCTCTTACATGGGGGAAGGCAAATTGCAAACAGAGCAACAATGAATTTTCTCCTGATTTTTGGAGCGAAAAACTATTAGTTAACCCGTCAACAGGACCTGAGCTGTGGACCTCTGCAGATCCCCCAGAGTTACCGTGGGGCCGTTGGTTGTTTCCTTGGTTAAAGCTCTCCACGGCTGATTTCTCTTGCGCTCTCGAACCAATGATTGCTCTGCATGCGCTCCATGTGACCACAACCAGCCGTCTCAGGAAGCACTACATGTCTACGTCACAGTAAGGGACTATTTTTAATGATGCAGTCTAAACAAATAAATGGTTGTCATGGTAACAATGCACACAGACTTAATTCAAAAACCATTTTTATTTCTACCAAAGGAAGATTTAATGTAGTCATAACTCATATCACCCAATCTTCAGACTCGTTGTGGAGGGTGATGCTCTTGGCAGGAAGGAACTCCTGTAGCAGTCAGCCTTGCGACAAATCTGAAGAGGCCTCTGACTAAAGACTGCTGCAGTCTCATGACTGTCTTGACATGCTAACAGCTCGATATCCAGGCAGCAGAGACAATATTCCACAGCAACATGTCCTGGATGACAACATTGGTTGTTGCCAAACACTGCTAATCCACCTTTTTAAATCTCTGTCTGGCCGTTTGGTTAGAAAGCTGGACAGGGAGACGTTGGAGTAGGGGATCTGATCCTTGCCAGTGATGATGGATGGATGGAAGAGATGGTTTAAACTTCCTACTTCTCTCTCTCCTCCCTGGTCCTGCTCTGCATACATGAGGCCTCGTGTTAAACTCCTCTGGGCTTTGGGGTCGTAGTTCAGGTATTATTTGAGCTTTTGAGATGATAATCAGCTGCTCTAGTTCTAAGAGGAAGAAAAACACCTTGTTGCCATGGTTACACATCAACTGTCAGATAGTTAAAAAGTCAGAGCGAAGATCCTTTCAGCTTCACAGCATCCAGAACCAGAGGGAATAATTGTCCATGCAACGCCTCAACCAATAAACTGTTCCAACATGCTGTCACCATGAGCGGCGCATTTCTCGAAAATTGGATTATCATCAGCTTTGTAGTTTCTCTGTTTGATATTTAAAGCCACCACAAAGGGCGTATTTACACCGTGTAGATGTCAGCAGGTTGTTTCAACCAAACACAACGCTCCAACTTTTCAGGTTTATGAAGGAAGTCCATAAATTGTCGTGCAATGTATTAAATGCCGTTTTGACAGAATTGAAAATGTCTACGTGAGAATGTTCCTGAGAAAGCTATGAAGACACAGAGCTATATTGGGAAAAAATGAGGATTTCTTTCAAACAAGCCCATTTTACAGATCTAATAAGGGACGTAGTCATGTTAATCCATTATTTATGGAAGCTGCAGATGCCATAGTCCTTTTATGGGATGTAATGTAGTCTGTATGGTAGGAAAAAGAACTTTCAAACAGCAAAACCGTCTGAGTGACCGGCAGAATAACCAGGAAGTGAAGCTCTACCAGGCAGAGGTGATTTACCTGGAAGGCCTCCATGGAGACTCTGACAGTTTAGGAAAATCAAGGTCTAAGATGTAACTAATGAGAAAAGGGAAGTGTCTGTTTACTGGGGATTGTGGCACCTGCAGGACAGCATAGAGGTGAACGCTCTATGTGGGTTAGTCTCTTTCACTCGTTTTTTTCTATTAATTTGCTGTGGTCCAAATGTGTGAGTGAATGCCCTGTGAGTCATTTTCTGTAGAACAAAAAGCTCCTGTTTTAGGGACTGAAGTTTGTCGTCTCGCTTTCGAGTGGCTAACAGCAACGCTACTCTAATGCTGCCTTTGAACAAATAACTAACTATAACTAGCGTTATATTTTGTTGGTGCAGTTCCAAAGACAAATTCCAACCATATTCTGCTCTCTCCTGGCCACAAAATCAATCCAGCCTTCCTGTGGGAGGTCACAAGCCAAGGTTGGCAGGGCCATGGAAACTAATTTCCTCTGACGTAGAAAAGATCCGCATGTTTTTGCCGTCTTTTTCTTTTTCTGCGGCTAATGCAGCCAATGGGGGTTTGAGAAAATGTTCACGTGCAGCATGCATGTGCAATTCAGATATTAATCATATTTTCAGAAGAGCAAGTATTACACGGCTTCTCAGCGAGTGAGAACTTTAATCCGAGGAACGTCACAAAGTGAGGAAACTCTGGCAGCTGCGTAAGCTGAGTCACATTACCAGGCTTCACTATGAGGAAGTGAGTGGTTGTGTTGTCGAAAACCCAAAGCTCAGTGGTCAGGCAAAACGTCCAATGAGGATCGATAGGGCAGAGCAAATTCAGAACCTGTGAGGCAGTAATCACTATCCAGGCACATGGTTCAGAGCCAAAGGCACCAAGCAATCAGGAAGCATGTAAGGGCAAAGGTCACAATGTAGGAAACCAGTCAGGTACATGATCAAGAACAAGGACATTAACCGCTCGCAGGCAATGGTCAATAAAAACAATCCCAAACTGAGTGAGAACAGAGCAGGAGTTAACATGGGCAGTGGGTCAGGTGAGAGCAATCAGCAGTCAGCAGAGGTGGGAGGGGCACAGCTATGTAGCAGCAAGGGACTTGGCCAGAACAGAAAAATCATGACAATGGCAAAAATATTAACTGTGTTGGTTAAGCAGTGTGTAATATCAGTATTGCTTATTGCATTTTTCTATTATTAATGGGTTGATCAGAAAAATTGAGAGAAAGTCGCACTGTCACTGTGGGTGGAATCAGTTTACTAATCTGGGGTCTCATTTCTAAAAGATTGCGTAGAATCGTTACTAAAACCGTACTTAAGCTCAGCAAAACCAATGTACTTACGCCAAGTTAGTTTCAAATGTATAAAACTTTGAGTACTCACAGCTGCACACAATTACAGCTTTATAAATCCCGCTCTCCCTAGAAATGTGCTCAGGTGATTGGCGTGTCGTGGTGGTTAGTGCGAGCGCCCCATGTACGGAGGCCTCAGTCTTCGACGTGCCTGTCTCCAAGTTCAAATGTTGTCCTCATGCACATTTACCGCAGGTCTTCCCCTGCTTCCCTCCCGCTTTCTGTACGCTATCCACTGCAAAGGTGTGAAAGGAGGTTCCAATCACTAGCGAAAATTCCCCTTTCTTGTTCTAAGCCTGCAGGACCAGGGAAGAAGTCTCCACAAATCTTCGAAGTGCCTTTTGTCCAGCGATCAGGCATTCTGTAACTGCAACCAGGAACCCTTACTGAGTCACAACCTTGGCGGTCAGCAACAGAATCGTGTTTCGGAAAAGACCTCACCATACGCATGGCTTTTTGCCCAACCTTTTGACACTTTTCTCGTTTTTTCTTCGTGAACTGTGGTGTTTTTGCCTCGGACCGGCAAACCATCATCAAAGTAGGGTCAATCCTGTTTCCTTTATTTCTACTCTTTAAGCTGGTGTCCGGAGTATTTGAGCGAGAGAGAGATTTTTTGAATCCTACTATCAAGGCCCCTCCAAAAAAAAAACTTCCCCCCCATCCCTCCTGCTCCCTCCAGCTCCACCTCAACAATTGTGCACGGGCATCACCTGCTTTCCTCTTTGACCCGCTGTGACACCAGCAGATCAAATAGGAAAGCAGCAAGCGCTATCGATCATCAGCCGATTGTAGTTTGTTATGAACGTTTCAGAGGTGAGCGAGTTCTCCATGACTGACGCTTTTCCAATATAGCAACTGTAAACAGGAGTGAGCTGTGTGGGCGGCCCCATCCCCACAGGTTTTCGCGATGCTCATGTAAGGTGATTGACAGCCAACAATGTGGAAACTCAAATTATATTGGCTAAAAAAACTTTGCCGGTCAGTGTGAAATGCATAGGGGTCTATTATAGGAAAGGGGGACTTAGGAAAAATAAGAAATGTTGTAGAGCACTAGCCTTTTATCACAGTATTGAACCCCACTATCATTTTAAAGATTAATAAAAGTTTGATACATAAATATATTCTCCGTACTGCAGCTTTAAGTGTCTGGGTAGAGAGATAGGTCAGAACGACTTAAAGGTTGCTTCTTGTTGGTTTAATGTGTTGTAAACTCTGAAACCACTGTTTGCTCGTTTAGCATCGCCGCACGCTGATATCGAGCTGTTTATTTGCTGTGTTTGAAGCTGGTTGTATTCCAAAAGGGATCCAGTATTTATTTCTCTCTCTCTCTCTTTCTCTCTCTCTCTCTCTCTCCATTCTCCTCACACTCTCCTACGTTTGTTTGTATATTTTGCACGGCATCGCGTTCAATCCGGGAGCTGGACCGCTTGGCTTCCATTGCTAGCCAAGGCTAATTTTATTTTTCTTTGTTCTCCACACCACATCTATTATCAACAAAGGCTAATACCCTGGTTAGCTTTAGCTGACCCCATTGTTGGCCCTAGCTAATCCCATTGCCCTTTGCCCTTTGCCCCATGCGGTCAGCATGCCCCATGTTAGCACCTTAGCTTTGCAGCGGGGAAACGCGATCGCACCCAGCTGATAAACACCTAAATCCTTTTTCCAACTTCCTTGTGTGCAGCATACACACACACACACACACACACAATTATTGTTTATTCCATCCACATATTATCCATTTTCTAAGTTCAGTAGTAGTAGGTGCATGTGGTAGGATAAATGGCAGATATTGATGAAATGTGTTGGCTTTTCTTAATAAATTCACAGTTAGGATTCTAAAGAGAAGTTTTCTGTGTTTTGTCCGGTGTGTTGGTGACTGGTTGTCTGCTATAGTCTAAGTGTTCGAACAACTGGTGCCCCAATCTAAATGAGCAGATTTAAGCTTGAATTTCATCAATAATTATGCCAATATCTCTTTCTTGATAATAATTATTTATGCTTATGTAAACCACAAATGTATCGCACTCGCTGTGTCACAACAGTACCATTGGGTTTCACCAGGCGGTGGTGTTAAATCTTTACCTGTGTTTGAAATTCCTCCAGGTGCAAAGACTGCAGGATGCTCAGACATAACTGATCAGCAGGTAAAGGATCTGATTTGGTTTAAACTGAAAGACTTCTTCTATAAAACAGAGAATTAATGCAATCCTATTTAGAGAAACTTGTTTTTTAAATTACTATCAACATAAAAACAGTTATATGAAGACAGTCAAAGTTTGATTATTTTCTTTTTTTTCTTTTAGAATGCTGTTTCTGAGAATTTTTCCTCTGGGGATTTGATTTACATGAACGCCAAACCTGTCTGCAGGAAGAAGTAGATCTGAGACTGAGAAGGATGAGAAGAAGATGAGATCCTGGATTTAGACCGGGATTCTGCTTCTGGACCTCAGGACTTCCTTTTGAGATGAAAACTGGAACTGCAACATCTGAAGTACCTATAGATTATTATGACGGAATGAGAATGGATTTGGCTTTGAGAGGTTTTTAAACATTGTTTCCACCTTTGTTTTCCAGTTAATTGCGACAGTCATTCTCCACTTTACTTTCGTTTTCAGTTTACTCTATTGAACTTTTTTTTCATCTAGCTTTCCTTCAGTTTTTTTGTAAGCAGATAATAAAATGAGTGGCGCCTGACTGAGATACATAAGAACAGCGTTGAGTGTTCATGTTTCACCCATAGAAACATCTAACATCACTCAGTGATCATCTAAAATAATTCCTCTGAAAGTTCAAATAAATAGGATTGTCACCAGAAGCCTTTTATTATTCAATCATTATTATAATCTGTTTTTTTTTACCTTTTTTCCAGTTTTTTTATATTTTTTCACAAAAAAATAAGATTTATGTGAAGTTATTTAAGCTGATCTTGACTTAGATGGAATGTGACTAATTTAAAGGAACAGAAATTATTTCATTGAGCTTAGTGTCAAGCTAAAATGGTGAAAACTATAACCCAATAAACTCCAAGTTCTCCATCTTCACTGATCTTCTTCATGACTACTCTCCATCCCACTTCCTTCAGTTTCCAGATTCCGGCCTCATATATCTGCCACTCTGGATCGAGACCAGGACCTGGGAGACAAAACCTTCACAACCTGCTCCCTCTGGAGGTGTCTTCTACAAACCATTAGAGGTTGCTAAGAACTTACCATATTTAAATCCCAGATCAGAAAACAGTTTTTCTAAGGTTCTTTTAATGTTTCACCAGCTTGCAAGTCATTGATATGTAAAAAATATACTGTTGCTTTTAGAAAAAATGAAGTTTTTCTGTTGCATTTTGCCCCCTCTCCTCTTCTTCTTCAATTTAAGCATTCTTTAAATAAGAGAAAATCACATTTTTCTTAATTGTTTTTTGTGCTGAGGCAGCCTTGTGTTGAGGCAGCAAACACCCGACGAACGATTTTTGGACTATTTCCTACGGCTTCCTTAAGGCAGCCTTATAAGAATCCAGCATTCGTAGGTTTGTGGCCAGGACGATGGTTTTGTCCAAGACTTTCTACAAACGAGCCATAAAAACCCTCTCCGTAGGGCCTCCATATGAACACCATAGGAACAACCAAAAAACATAAATCATCCAAATCAGTCAATTAAACTTTATTTATTATGTGCTTTTCACACAAATAAATGCAGTTCAAAGTGCTTTACAGAATAAAAATTGCCACACATATGTCACCTCCCCCAACAAGTTTAAGCATAAACACATTTATACCCCCTCCCCAATCCTATCCCCATGTGCGGACACACTCAGGAGCAACATAAAAAGGACATTAAAATAGACAATAAAATGGATGCTGCGCCGAGTACAGATGAGCCAGGTTAGGTAAGGAAACGTCATCGAGGGAGACATCTGCACCGGCAGCAGCAGATCAACAGCAGCAGCCGAGGCACCGACCCAGGGCGTCCAGAAGAGGGGAGACCAGAAAGCAGGGCATTACAGTAACCATCCTACTGTATTGGCCCGAGAGAGAATGGGGACTCTGGCAATGTTCTTTAGGTGACCTATTTTAGTAATGTTTTGAATGTGAGGGATAAAAGCCAGCTCAGAGTCAAAAATCACGCCCAGGTTCTTCACTTGTAAAGAAGGATTAAAAGACAGTGATCGTAGTTTTGGTAAAAGTTTCTGTCTCTGAGCCTCAGGAGGACCGAGGACTAAAACTTCAGCACATGCACGATGTTCGTGAATTAATCTTGGTCATGAGACCATCCTTGAATTCCACATACCTACGGAGGCTTTAAGTATGCTGCAAGAACACATTTTTTTGCCGTTCATACAAATGCTCCCCGCCGTAAAGTGTAAGTGTGTGCCTGCCATTCTTAGGGGGTGGCGTCCTTCCGACTCGCAGACCAGCTCATGGAACAGAGTCTGGTACTGGCCGGGGGGGAGAGCACCTCTGTATCTTGATGCTTCCTAACAAAAGCAGCGTAATAGTTAGATCCTCTTCTTCTTCGTCCTGTTACTGCAGCTGCAGAAGGTGCAGCTGTAGTCTTCTTGCCATTATGCCATCTTACAAAAAAAACTGTTACAAAAATTTTCTAGCAGATGTGATGATCAAGTCACAAAACATTGGAGATATTGGAATGACAAAATGTTTGCACTATCGGATGGACTTTCCTGACAAAACGTTCCAAAATCCATAGGACCTTGCTACCAACGGCTTGAGATTGCATGAGTTGCTCATAGGGGGTCTGTAAGGCCACCTTATGACAACAATTTTCATAAGATGCACCTAAGTATACATAGGAAGGATCCAAGGCACCGTTACGAAGAACATCAGATTTCTACTTCCAGCGTACAGCAGGAAATCACCTCATTTTCTCAAGGAGTTGCTTTATTGAATTGAACGGCTGCCGTAGAAACTTCCAAAAAATAGCTGTAGGAAACTATGCCTCCCCTTCACGAATGTCTATAAAATCCTAAGTTCATACAAACAGAGAGATCCGTATGAACCCGCTGTTTGTAAGAACCTTTGTGACTTTTACTTTATGAACTGAAGTCATGGGCGGATCTACCGGGGTGGCATAGGTTGGCAGTTGCCACCCTAAAAGAAAGCCTTGCCACCCTAGCTGCTATGAATTCAAACCCGTTAAAGTTGCGTGGGCCCGCAGGCGGGCCCAGCCCATTTTTTAGTTTAAATCCATCGATTTTCGGACTTCTAACATCTATGAACCCATACATATTTTATATCATTGGAAAGCTAAGAGTATTGTGATTCCAATTACGGCTGGCGATCAAGGATACAATCATAACTGAAAACACAGTGAGCGCTTTTGCCAACACAAACGTTCTCCTGACGGAAGTATAAAAAATATGGAACTCACCACTTTGTAGTCCAATAAACGTGACAAAACCGATCCATTTCGATCAAAAATTGTCTTTTTATATCAATAAGGGTCCGAGTAAAGTGCTCCAATAAAGTGTTTTGTCCCAGACAACAGTAAAACCAAAAAAAAAAGTAAAATAAACAGTGAAAATGCACTTCCGAAATGTTTATGGCCATTTTTGTAGTCTTTACGGCTTTTGTTTCCGATTACTTCACTTCCACTTCCGCCTACAAAGGTCACTGAGCATGCCCAGAAGAAGAAAAAAGGAAAAAAAATTCATCCGGTGTTTTCTTTACGTAGGGTAGATCTCCAACCAATGGCGCATGGATGGAAAGTCACGTTATGGTAAGTAACTCGAACCAATCACGGTCCAGAACTCTGATGATTGATGCATCGAATAGCCAATGTAATGCTGTAAACGCAGATATATAACTTGACCGGGTGGACTTAGTCGCTGCCATAGTATATGACGTGCGTAAAATGTCTTATTCATGAAGAGATTACGCACAGTGCGTACCAGTAACATACTGTTTCAGCACCGTGTCCAAACACAGTTTGTAATCAAAATACAACATTGAAGGAAGCCGTGGAGCTTTATATGAGAAGATGCAGTTATGATTCTGATGATATTTTTAATTCAGTGAGGACTACGGCATTTACCCGGGAGATGGGGCATATGGCACACTTTTGACCACCTTTGACCTGTAGTTAGAGAAATGTGTGCAGAATATTCATTTTTTGGTTTATTGCTGTCAAATTTGTTGTGGATGAAGGTAATACTTCAGGCTTTAGACCCAAAGTGTGTTTTAATTCCCAACCTATTTTAAAGCCATTTTTACAGCATGTATTTATATAAAATAAATAATCAGACACAAATAAAATTATTTTTCAGTGTTTTAAAATTCATATTGCTTGGTAACAATAGCACTCAGAGATATTAACACAGTTCTGGGATAAATTTTAGAGTGTTTGCTTTCCAAAGAGACCCCAGCCATGTCTCTACTCAAAATGGTTCACGAACAGCTTTAAGTTAATTTTGGGTATGCGTTTAAAAAAATGTAGGGCAGAAATTGCAGGAATGTTAAGGGGGTAAAATTGAACCTTTAAAGCTGGTAGTTTGCTGAAAGTGCTGCAGAGAGCGCACCATGTGGCCGTTAGACAAACTGCAATCAGCAAAATGCGCACTCCCATGACTTTCAGGCGTGTGCTCATTATTCCGAGCTCTGCGACGGGTAGAGGCCATTTTTGCTCTTTTTGTAATGCTGGATAAAATTATTTTCTTCTTTGACTTACGGGGAGCTTGTGTAGGTGTCGTGGCTGGCTAGCTACACTTATCTAAGCTAGCTTAGAGCGCGTACATGGGTACGTACGTGCATCATTACATCACACTACGCGCTCTCACAAGCCCACACGCGCACCCTGAACCACCTCAAAATAAATGGAATTGCTGCCTCTACATGCAACCGCGGTAGAATCAAACTACAGCACTTGATTCAATTGTGTCGTCAGGAGATGAAAAAACTGACTATAGATAAAAATAAATTGTGTCACAAGTCATCCTGTCTGATCATGCTGTCCCCCTTCACTCTCTCTGGCCACGCCCACTTCCCCATTGCTGGCTCTGATTGCATACACCTGCCAGGTCTCTATTTAAGTGCCTCACGCTCAGAGTCAGTGCAAGATCGTCTGTTACCTCCCACAGATTTCAAGCCACTGTTCATGTTGTTTGGTCCAGTGTATTGACCATGCCTGTCCTCCTCCACTGCTTCAGCACTTACCCTGCTGGTACTGTGAGTAGCCTTTGCCTTCTACTGAGTTTTTGACCTTCTGCCTGGATCCTGAACCTGCCTTTGCTTAACGGATTCTTGGATTTTGTCTGCTTGCCCTGGATGGATTTCATGTGCATGACCCTGGACTGTTTTTCTGACCACGCTGTTTTGGACTGAGGGTTTGTGACCCTTTCCTCTGGCCCTCCCCCGTCCCGAGGTTAAAGTGTTCCTGGTAGTTGACCCAGATCTGCTGAGAGGACGAGTTGCTGCTTCCTGAGAGCTGGAACCTGGAACCAGAGAGACTTTTCGTTCAAAGACTCTTTTGTTTTTCCTTCATTAATAAAAGTGTAAACCTTCCTTTGCCTCATTGGTTGTGTACTGGGTTCAGGTAGTACAGTAACCTGACAAATTGTTTTATTTTAACAAAAATATTGCACAATGTAACTTTAATGTGCTTAAATGACCTGAAGCAAAACAAATACATCTATGTATCTATCATATATGTAAATACTGGGGAGTGAAGAGGTGAAGCATGAGTTTGACTGATCTATAAAACCAATATATTTATAAAATTCTGGTATATGGTGCTACCCCTGAAAAATTCTTGCCACCCCATTAATATTTCTCTAGATCCGCCACTGACTGAAGTTAAATAAGCTTTCTTTAGTCATACTGGGATCTCAAATCCTTTTAACACTATGAGTCACACAAAACTGCGCGCACACACTGATAGGTAGGAGACATTCAGTGTTTTGCCCAAGGTCACTTCTACATGTGGTGAGGAGAAGTTGGAATCTAACTCACAACCCCCCCTACTGAGCCACATCTACCTCTTTAGAGGTATTTTTCTGCCTCTGAAGGTTATCTGTGGAGGGATTTCTGTCAGTCAAACAGACCTCCATGGTGGCTTTCTACAGCTGTCCTGGTGAGGCTCTTCATAATGAAGCTGCAGAGAGGAGGGCAACTTTAAAGCTGTAAACATCTTCATTGTTGTTCTTGTGAAACACCGAAGGAGGCTGCAGACTGGCAGGGGATGGAGAGGAAGGGGTGGGATTCTCTGCGACCCGTCTGGGGGAGGAACTGCTTCTTTATCTGACAAAGGTTGCAGGAAACCATCAGAGCTTCACTATGACTGTCTACACTTTGTTCTGCTTCTTCTTGTGTAAGTACTTTTTGTTTGTCTCAGTCCAACAAACATCAACTTTAAAGTTGCTTTAAAGCATAAATATACATATTTAGGACTTTTTTTAAATTTAAGAAAAACTGTGTTTCTTACTGTGTTTACATCTCTACTCTTAGATTATGATCCCTGGTGATGAAACACATTCTAAACATCTTCATTTCCTCCTCATGTCTTTTTCTTACTGCCACCATCTCCAGACTATAATCGCGTCAGATTCAGTGGTGATTCAAACCTAAATGATTAAATGTCCCCAGGTTAAATCAAACTCATAAAGTGGTTTTAAGAAGTAATTTTAGGGAGAGAAAATCCGCTTCAGATGGAAAAACAAGCGCAGTGTTTAAGAGAAAACAATCAATGATTCTCTGACAGCGGTTACGCTATGAAATTGATGTCTAGTTTTGCCCATTTGACACTAATAATTTTATTGTGATTTTTATTTTAGCAGAAAAGCTATCATTGTGTCAGATGTCCTCATGTGTTTTCTTTACTCTGGATGAAACAGAAAACCTCAGATATGCTGTATATGTTATGATCCGTCGATGTTTGAGTGTCGTGCTTCAATCGGGGTTATGCTTTGATCCTCATGTACCGTTTTAGATATTGTCTTATTGATTAATTTTTTTGTGTTTTGTTAGTTTTTTGCTATATTTCTATCTTATATTTGTGCATTTGGATTTAGCTTCCTTTAATTTGTGTTTTGATTTCTGCTTATTATTTATGAGTTTCAGGATTCTGTCTTTGTTTATTTCCATTAAAATGTATTTCTCTCAATTTTTTTGGTTTTGTAGTTTCAGTAAATTTCTATGCTGTGGTTTTGGACCATTGGATCTTGTTTCATGTCTGGGTTCCCTGTGTTTTGTTTGCCAATGGTTTCATTCATCTCCTTTGCTTCTCTTCATACTTTTAGCTTGCTGTTTCCAGCAGCAGTCTGTTGGTCTTATTAGTCACTGGTTCTTCATCTAGAAATAACTACCCCAGTATTAAATATGTTCCAAGTTCTCATTTACTCCTGGTCTCTCACCTTGGAAGTTTTTCATAGAATAAAACTTTTATTGCACTAGACTCCACCTGCATGGTAACAGTTAGCTGTTCCTTGTGCGTTTGGGTCTTCACAACAATAATATATGACAGAAACCTCAATCTGTGGTCCTAAAGCTAATGTCCCTTTGTTTCTTGTCTTGCAATGTGTGTTGCCACCTCTAAAACTCACTTTAAAGAGGTTTAAACATGAAAAGTTCATGCTAAGTTTGTGGAAAATTAATGAATACTATTTACATGGAGTATATGAAGTATCAGGCAGGATGTCTGGTATGAAGTTTGCTGCTCTGTAAGACTATTTGGATGAAATATATAAAGGATGAGGCAAATAAATCTTCATCAGTGCAGACAGAGAGTCTGCATAATGTCACAAGAGACACAGATTCAGTATCAGTTGAGTAGGAAGGTGATGATCAGCAATTAAAATGGAAGACAGATGAGTGGTAATGTGTTAGTATGGTGTCTCCAGGGTTTGACCCCCAGCACCCCCCACCCCACCGCCCACGTCCCCTCATTACTCTACATTAACTTTTGTTTATGGTTTTTTTAAATACAAATGATTGAGCTATTTTTTTTATTTTTTTTTTGTTTTGTGACATAAAAGATCCTCCATTCTAAAAAGACCAAATCAGAATTGCAAAACTTAATATCTAAGCAAATAAGTTATATACAGGTCCTTCTCAAAAAATTTGTATATTGTGAAAAAGTTCATTCTTTTCCATAATGTAATGATAAAAATTTAACTTTCATATATTTTAGATTCATTGCACACCAACTGAAATATTTCAGGTCTTTTATTGTTTAAAAACTGATGATTTTGGCATACAGCTCATGAAAACCCAAAACCCCTATCTCAAAAAATTAGCATATTATGAAAAGGTTCTCTAAACGAGCTATTAACCTGATCATCTGAATCAACTTATTAACTCTAAACACCTGCAAAAGATTCATGAAGCTTTTAAAACTCCCAGCCTGTTTCATTACTCAAAACCGCAATCATGGGTAAGACTGTCGACCTGACTGCTGCCCAGAAGGCCATCAGTGACACCCTCAAGCAAGAGGGTAAGACACAGAAAGACATTTCTGAACGAATAGGCTGTTCCCAGAGTGCTGTATCAAGGCACCTCAGTGGGAAGTCTGTGGGAAGGAAAAAGTATGGCAGAAAACACTGCACAATGAGAAGAGGTGACCGGACCCTGAGGAAGATTGTGGAGAAGGACCGATTCCAGACCTTGGGGGACCTGCGGAAGCAGTGGACTGAGTCTGGAGTAGAAAGATCCAGAGCCACCGTGCACAGGTGTGTGCAGGAAATGGGCTACAGGTGCCGCATTCCCCAGGTCAAGCCACTTTGAACCAGAAACAGCGGCAGAAGCGCCTGACCTGGGCTACAGAGAAGCAGCACTGGACTGTTGCTCAGTGGTCCAAAGTACTTGCATGTCATTCAGAAATCAAGGTGCCAGAGTCTGGAGGAAGACTGGGGAGAAGGAAATGCCAAAATGCCTGAAGTCCAGTGTCAAGTACCCACAGTCAGTGATGGTCTGGGGTGCCAGGTCAGCTGCTGGTGTTGGTCCACTGTGTTTTATCAAGGGCAGGGTCAATGCAGCTAGCTATCAGGAGATGTTGGAGCACTTCATGCTTCCATCTGCTGAAAAGCTTTATGGAGATGAAGATTTCATTTTTCAGCACGACCTGGCACCTGCTCACAGTGCCAAAACCACTGGTAAATGGTTTACTGACCATGGTATTACTGTGCTCAATTGGCCTGCCAACTCTCCTGACCTGAACGCCATAGAGAATCTGTGGGATATTGTGAAGAGGAAGTTGAGAGAAGCATGACCCAACACTCTGGATGAGCTTAAGGCCGCTATCGAAGCATCCTGGGCCTCCATAACACCTCAGCAGTGCCACAGGCTGATTGCCTCCATGCCACGCCGCATTGAAGCAGTCATTTCTGCAAAAGGATTCCCGACCAAGTATTGAGTGCATAACTGAACATAATTATTTGAAGGTTGACTTTTTTTGTATTAAAAACACTTTTCTTTTATTGGTCGGATGAAATATGCGAATTTTTTGAGATAGGAATTTTGGGTTTTCATGAGCTGTATGCCAAAATCATCAGTTTTAAAACAATAAAAGACCTGAAATATTTCAGTTGGTGTGCAATGAATCTAAAATATATGAAAGTTAAATTTTTATCATTACATTATGGAAAAGAATGAACTTTACCACAATATGCTAATTTTTTGAGGAGGACCTGTACTATATTGATTTTAACAGTTTATTAAAACAGATTTTGAGTTGTTTTATTTTCTCGCCTTGTTGAGGTCGGAGGCGGACATTTTCTTCATCTGAAAGAGGGCCTGGTTCGAAAGCCCTTAGAACCATGGTAAAAATGCTCTCTCTGGTTTCTCATACCAATACCAACACCAACTAATGATATTCTCATGGCCTCAGATAATGGACTGCTGTCTGCTCTGATTTTGTTAGATCTCAGTGCTGCTTTTGACACAGTCGATCATAATATTCTCTTAGAAAGGCTTGAACATGTTGCAGGGATCAAAGGAACAGCGCTAGGCTGGTTTAAATCATATTTGTCTGATAGATTCCAGTTTGTTCATCTAAATGATAAATCATCTTCACTCTCAAGGGTTACTTGTGGAGTTCCACAGGGTTCTGTACTTGGACCAATTCTTTTCACCATATATATGCTTCCAATTGGTAGAATCATTAGACAGCATGGGATAGATTTCCACAGCTATGCCGATGATACACAACTATATTTATCCATAAATCCTGAGAAACCCAGTCAGTTAGGTAGATTACAGGCATGTCTGGAAGAGATAAAAGCATGGATGACCCTAAACCTTTTGCTTTTAAATTCTGACAAGATAGAAGTTGCTGTCTTTGGACCAGAAGTTCTTAAACAGAAACTGATTAGTCAATCACTTCATCTGGATGGCATTAAATTGGCCCCCAGTAATAACGTAAAGAACCTCTGCGTTATTTTTGACCAAGACTTGACATTTAAATCCCATATTAAACAGGTTTCTAGGATTTCTTTCTTTCACCTCCGGAATATTGCTAAAATTAGAAACATCCTGTCCAGGAGTGATGCTGAGAAACTAGTCCATGCATTTGTTACCTCAAGGCTGGACTACTGTAATTCTTTACTATCAGGAAGTCCACAAAATGCCATTAAAAGCGTTCAGTTGATCCAAAATGCGGCAGCAAGAGTTCTGATGAATATTAAAAAGAGAGATCACATTTCTCCTGTTTTAGCTTCCCTTCATTGGCTCCCTGTTAAATCCAGAATAGAATTTAAGATCCTTCTTCTTACATATAAAGCCCACAATTTTCAGCTCCATCATCCATCAGAGATCTAATTGTTCCATATGTTCCTAACAGAGCCCTTCGCTCTCAGACTGCAGGTTTACTTGTAGTTCCTAGGATCTCTAAAAGTAGAATGGGAGGCAGATCTTTTAGTTATCAGGCTCCTCTCCTGTGGAACCAGCTCCCAGCTTTAGTCCGTGAGGCAGACACTCTGTTTACTTTTAAGGCCAGGCTTAAAACTTTCCTTTTTGATAAAGCTTAGAGTTAGAGTGGCTAAGGTCATCCTGAGCTATCTCTGTAGTTATGCTGCTATAGGCTTAGACTGCTGGAGGACAGACTTACCACTTTTCTTCACTCTGCTACTTCCTTTTCTCCTACGACTCTCCAGTTGTATTACAGTACATTCTGTTATTTCGACTGTTAACTTTGTTTTCTCTCAGTGTTTTTCTCTCCATAGAAGATATACCTGGTCTGGTATCCTGCTTGGCTGCAATGCCCTGTCGGACGGGGGGCATCGACTGGGATGATGCTCCCAGTAACTGAACATCCACTGTGTCATGTTATCAACTTTTTACTTTCTGTAACATAGAAAGTTCTCTTATATCAGATCTTCTGTTCCTTCTGTGTCTCTGCTCTGTCTTCTCAAACCCCCAGATGGTCGTGGCAGATGGCCGCTCCTACTGAGCCTGGTTCTGTTGGAGGTTTCTTCCTGTTAAAGGGGAGTTTTTCCTCTCCACCGTCGCTACATGCTTGCTCAGTATGAGGGATTGCTGAAGGATTGCTGTGGTTGGAAAGTCTGCATCAACGGGGCCCAACCTCACGCCAATGACTGACGCAGTCTGCTGGGATTCCTTAAATAGGAAACTTTTTAACTGATTGGAATGTTTGTATAATTGTATTGAAATGACTTCTTGTTAAGTGCCTTGAGATGACATCTGTTGTGAATCGGCGCTATATAAATAAACTGAATTGAATTAGTGTTTTTTTGCAGCTCTGCAGGCCAGGAACAGCAGCTCAGTCAAGGCACTGAAACATGTACAGTTAAACCCATAATTATTCAAACCCCTGGCAGATTCAGATATAAACTGATCTTTTGATATGACCACCATCTTTGTTCTGACTGGGCATGAGGTATTAATGTTTTGGAGTCCAGACCTGAAGCTGATGGAGAATCTGGGGAGGAAGCTTTAGACTAGACCAGGGGTCTCTAACCTCCGAAGCTACAAGTGTTTGTTTGGATCTTCCACAATAGCTCATAATCAATGTTATCAAACATAGATATAATAGGAACTGTGGGTTTGAGCAGTTTTTTCAGGGTTATTTTTTTACTTTCCATAGAATAATTTCAGAGAAATGATGTTGGGAACTGCTTGTTTTTTCAAATAATCTTCCACAAAAATCAACATCTCATTGATGAAAATGTATCCATCCTCTTTTATGTCATGTTTTAACAAATTTCCAAATGTAGATATTTATCAAACAGTATAAGTTGACTTTTTCTTCTTGAAAAAGGTCACATTTGCGACTTTAACGAGTTTTAATTGGATGGATTGAGAGTAAAAAATGCTCTTTGGGTTGTAAAGGTACCCGAACCCTGGATTAGGGTGATGGTAATGAGGCTTTCCGACCTCAAAGGCTTTGAGCTCATCTAAGATATATTATCGCAATACCAAAGCAAACTTGCAAAAACTGCACAGCAGATATAAGAAGGGTGTGATTTCTGTCATGCCTATAAACATTTTCCATTTATTTTTGGGAAGAGCATCGAAAGTTTTAAACATTACATTTCAATAATAAAATGTAAATAAACAGATTTTTGAAATCTCCCTTTACATGGTTTTATTTAGTCTCTTTTAATGAATCAGCCTTTTGGTTGCTTTAAAACTGAATCTGTCAGCGGTATGAAAAATGTTATACATAAAGGACATGAAGAAGACGGAGTTTAATGTGTTTTTATACAAAGCGTTTTGTTGTTGTCATGGAAATTTTGAGTCGGACAGCGTTCATGTCATGTTGAAACAGATCTTGTGGTTTCTCTCTGCAGCTCTGCAGGTCACCAACAGCCCTGCTATGAATGCAGTGAGACAGCTGAGTAAAGCAGCTGGAGAAGATGTCTCAGTGACATGTGGAATGTCTTTCTCTGGAACCTTGAAGATCTTCTGTCGGGAAACCTGTGAAGGAGGAAACATTCTGATTGAAACCAGAGAGAAAGCAGCTAAAAGAGGACACTACAGCATCGAATATGTTAAAGATTATGGATCAGAGATTTACCTTTTATCTGTGAAGATCTCAGAGCTGAGATGGTCCGACTCAGGACTGTACAGATGTGGTTTAGGCGACTCTTTGTCCTCAGTGTCCTACATGGACTTCAGACTCATTGTTTCAGACGGTGAGTTTCTGTTAAAGCTGCTGATGAAAGCTGATTATCTGTCATTCATATTCTGTATAAATAACTAATTTTAATTAGAATTTATTTATTTAAAAGGGAAAATGTGCATTAATGAACACATGATTTACACATGATATATACAAGATTATAGACTGAATCCTTGAGGCTTATAAACCCTGTACATGCACAGATTCTGATGATGTTAATTAACTGATGATCTTTGAGGCGCATGAACCATCAGAATCAGTTGGAGCATCTAAAACCTGCAGGACACCGGCCCTCCAGTAGGGATGAATAGGTTCGCAGCCTGACAGCGCACCCACCATTCCACTGTCCAAGGAGGGGGGGGGTTCTTCAGGGTACTGTGAGCATGTTGAGATCCAGGAGCGCGTGCATGTCTGTAGCTGTGGCATGAGCATGCGTGCATGTATGAGTGCATTTATGTGAGACAATGAAATTCGTCTCAGTTCAATCCCATTCTGTCGCCTGTGATGTAATATCAGAGCTTGGCGAGCTGAATCAGGGAGCTCACAGCCTCATGTGGGGGATGGGGGGGATGGTGGTGGGATGGAGCTTCCTTTTACATACAGAATTGAGGGAGTTTTGTTTGGTCTACCAAGGCCAGGGAGTCGAAATTGTTTTAGAAACAGGCGAAGATCCCTTTTTCTCTTGCCTTAGAGTCTGTCAGGGGTCTGAGTTCAGTCCAAATGGCCAAATCGTGGGTCAGATTACCTTCCAGCCAGCTGAGAACTTCTCCAAGTTGTTACCCACTCAGCAAAATGAGTCCAATTTTGCTCGCACATTGCAAATAGTCTGAGTGTTGACAGCTCAGCAACCTTCCTGTAGCCCAGGCAGCCTGCCAATTGCTGCCTTTAAGCTTGAAGTGTACGATGCCTAAGAAAATCCACCTGCGATAATCAGCAGATATCCGGTTATCATGAATCCAATTATATAAATGATTCCGAGACACAAGATCCTCCACAATGTTCCATTGGGACAACTCGGCTCTCCCTTTTAGCCGTTCTCTGGGGGGAAAAAATTTGATTAATTGCATTAAGAGACCAGCTGACCAGAACCAGATCCAGATCCAGAACCATGGTTGTTCTTTCCGGAGGAGAATGCAGATAGAGGCTCCAATAGTTGACAAGACAAAAGAGTGTGGAAAGCAGGCAACAGTAACTCAAATAACCACTCGTTACAACTAAGGTATGCAGAAGAGAGAGAGCAAGAAGTATGTTTGTCCAATCAGCAGATTCCCCATCCACCTCTGAAAAATCCATCCTTATTTTTGATTGATGTTGCATCTTCCATCTTGTCTCTGCCTTCTTTCAGCATCTGGCTCATCACTCTCCACTTTAGATTCAGTTCATTTAACCTCTACAACAACAGAACCACAGATCTTCATAAGTTCAGGTCCTTCTGGAACCACTGTTCAGTCAACTCTGAGCCATGACAACACAACATCTAAATGTGCTTCAAGCAGCTGTAAGTTATATTTCTAAGGTTTTAATATACATTTTATGTCACCCTCTGTTTCTCTATGCATTTTTCAATCTTTACTAACTAATTTTAGTATTTGGTTCATGCCATCATGCGCCCTGCAGTATAAATGCTCCATTATTCACTATAGATTCCTGTGTGTCAAACCAAAAGGTTCTTCAGCCCAAACCTCTGCAGATGTTTGGCTGTTTGTGCTTCCAACCCTGGCCATCATCATCATCGTTGTCCCGTTGTCTGTGACGCTGATGGTTTCCTGCAGAAAAAGATCAAAGAAACTTCAAACAGGTAAGAGAACAGAGTCACGTTCTAGGAACCAGTTGTTAGCACTGTGGTCCTGCAGCATCCTGTGATGGACTGGCGACCTGCCCAGGGTGATAACAACTGATAACAACTAAGCTGTCAAATGTTTCTAGATTAGAATAACTTTGATCAGTTTGGACTGATGGGATTTCCTAAAGTCCTACATTTTAAAACTGGACCTGTTCTAAACTGTTTTCCAGCTTCGCCTGTGGAAACAGAGCAACCTCCTGCAACTGAGGTAAGAAAGTGTTGAATGTACATAGAATGTTTTAGAAACTGGTTCACATAGAGGGAAAAAAGATTCATAACCACATGTCAAAATGTATTGTAAAACACACAGGCTTTTACATACAAATTAGGATACCCTACAACAGGTATCTTAGCATATTTGGACCATGGAAATGCAATATAAGTTTCAACAAAACTGAAATATTCCAATACTGTAAAATAAAAGCTGCAGAATAGATCTGAATATTTTCTATAGAATGTAATCAAGGATTCAATTGTTGGGAAGGAATAAAAAATCGTTATGCAGCATTTTAAATGTTTTTTCATGTTTAAACCTCAGTTAGTTTGCTGCTGACTGTTGAAGTGGGGCTAAACACCATGGTGAGATCTAAACAATCACCTGTAAATAAATGTTATTTATTGAATAGTTAAATGTTTTGCAGTGGTCCAGTCAAAGTCCAGTCCTGAACATTACTCAGGTTATGTTTGTCTGATTTCAAAAGTTGTTTGATTATCTGAAACATCAAAGTAATAAAAAAACAAAACTTGAAGAAATCTTTATGGGTGCAAATACTTTTTCACAACAATTTCTTCCTCTTCTTAAGACGACCAGAATTAATGAAGAAGATGAACGATGGAGATCTGCTGAAGTCGAAATCTACTTGGCTTACGTTGACGCCATTAGCAGCCCTGCAACTGGAGCCACTTATCATCACCACAAAGTAAGAAAACCTTCATTTCATCTCATTTTACCTCTCACAGCATCATATCAAATTCAGTAAAGACCAGCACCAGAAAGTTTTCACACCCCTTCACATTTTTTACATATTTTTACGTTACAGATTTAATTAAAACAGTCTGAGCAAAATTTTCTTTATGAAGAATTGTCACCAAAAAGCTCAAAGCAAGATTAGATGTAAACATATTAAAATATAAAAGAATTTCAACATAATAGGTACTTAAGTATTTACATCCAAGGCTGAGGACTTGGTCAAAGCTTGTTGTGTTGAATATGTCTCTGTAAACTTCATTTGTCCCTTTGGAGGACTAATTCTCCCTCTGGTCTGGAGAGGGTCCGTTGTTGTTCATTTCAGAGTATTCCTCCCCCAAAGCATGATACTGCCACTACCATGCCTCACAGTAGCAATGGTGATAACCAGGTGATCAGCAGTGCCTGTTTTTCTACCGACATGATGATTGATGTTCAAACTCAAAGGTTCTACTTTGGTTTCATGAGACCAGAAAATTTAGTTTATTCAGGAACTGAATGATGACCAGTTGTTATCAGATACACGGGAGTCTGATTAGGAGTCTCACAAGGCAAGGCAAGGCAAGGCAAGGCAAGGCAAGGCAATGCAATTTTATTTGTATAGCACACTTTCAACAGCAGGGTATTTCAAGGTGCTTTACATGATTTAGTGATTTAAAAAACAAAAAAAAATGTAAATTAAAAGTAAAAGAAACACACATTACACATGATACACAATAAAGCAAGAGAGCATGAACAGATTTCATACATATGACATCAATCATTTAATCGAAGGCAATTCTAAACAGATGGTTTTTAGTCTTGATTTAAAGCAGTTCAGAGTTTCAGCAGCTCTACACTCGTCAGGAAGTTTGTTCCAGATAAGGGGAGCATAGAAACGGAAAGCTGCTTCTCCATGTTTAGTTCTGAGTCTAGGGATGTTTAGTAGGCTAGAGTTGGAGGACCTGAGTGGTCTTGGTGGTTGGTACCATGACAACAGTTCTTCAACATATTTTGGTGCTAAGCCATGTAATGATTTATAAACTAGTAAAAGTATTTACAAGTCTATTCTTTGAGCTACAGGGAGCCAGTGTAAGGACTTTAGAACTGGGGTGATGTGCTCTACTTTCCTGGTTCTAGTGAGGAACACGAGCAGCAGCGTTCTGGATCAGCTGCAGCTGTCTGATTGACTTTTTAGGCAGACATGTGAAGACGCTGTTGCAGTAATCAATCTGACTAAAGATAAACGCATGGATGAGTTTTTCTAGGTCCTGTTGCGACATCAGTCCTTTAATCCTAGAAATGTTCTTCAGGTGACAGAAGGCTGACCTTGTTATTGCCTTTATGTGACCCTGGAGGTTCAGGTCTGAGTCCATTACTACACCTAGGTTTCGTGCCTGATCAGTAGTTTCTAGCTGGATTAACTGAAGCTGTGTGCTGACTCTTTATTGTTCCCCTTTGAGTCCAAAAATAATTACTTCAGTTTTGTTTCTATTCAGCTGGAGAAAGTTATGGCACATCCAACCATTTATTTGGTCAATGCATTGATTTAGGGTTTGAATGGGTTCAGAGTCACCAGGTGACATTGTAATGTAAAGCTGAGTGTGATCCGCGTAGTTATGGTAGCTAATCTTATTGGTTGCTATAATCTTGCCTAGTGGGAGCATGTAGATATTAAATAAGAGGGGCCCCAGGATGGAGCCCTGGGGCACCCCACATGTGATTTCTGTTCGTTCTGATGAAAAGTTTCCTATTGAAACATAGAAGTCCCTGTTCTTTAGGTAAGACTCAAACCAGCCAAGTAGTGTACCAGAAAGTCTGACCCAGCTCTCCAGTCGTTCCAATAAAATATCATGATCAACAGTGTCAAATGCTGAACTGAGGTCCAACAGAACCAGCACTGTGGTTCTACCTCAGTCTGTATTTATGCGGATGTCATTGAATACTTTGAGGAGGGCAGTCTTGTGTGTGGTGAGCACGGAAACCAGACTGAAAGACATCAAAACGGTTTGTCATTGTTATGAAGCTATTTAACTGCTGAAACACAGCTTTTTCAATAATCTTACTGATGAATGGAAGATTAGAGATCGGCCTGTAGTTCTGCATTAACGTGTTGTCCAGATTTTTCTTCTTTAGCAGTGGTTTAATAACTGCTGTTTTTAAAGCCTGAGGGAAGACACCTGATAGCAGGGATGAGTTCACTATTTGAACAAGATCAGACCCAATAACAGGAAGAACTTTCTTTAGAAAAGGTGTGGGTAGGATATCAAGACAGCAGGGCAGGAGCTTAATTTGATAATGATTTTTTCAAGGCTGATCTGGTTTAATTCGTGGAATTCAGACATTTTCTCTAGATTGTTGTTGATTGGGGATGGCACTGGTTGTGGGTTCGATATCGAGGTACAGATTGACCGTCTAATTGTTAGAATCTTTTCAGTGAAAAAGCTGGCAAATTCATTGCAGGCCCTGGTAGAGTTTAGTTCAGGGGCTACTGTCACTAAAGGATTAGTTAGTCTTTCCACTGTTGCAAATAGAGTCCGTGCATTATTAATGTTTCTGTAGATGATTTCAGAAAAGAATGATTCCCTAGCATCTTTTATAGTTAGCTGATATCTATTCAGTCTCTCTTTGTAGATCTCACAGTGAACCTGGAGTCGAGTTTTCCACCATTTTCTCTCGGCTCGTCGACACTCTCTTTTGTCACTACGTACCAGTGGATTACTTGTCCACGGAGACTTCTTTCTACCTGAGACTACTTTCACTTTAGTTGGAGCAATGGAATCCATGATGTCTGAGATTTTCGTAAGGAAATTATCTACCAGCTTATTTACTGAGTTTGAGTTGGGAGATGAGGGGGATGTGGTGGAAGGATAAATACGTTTAAAGGTTTCTACTGAACTGTCCCCTAGAAAACGCTTTTTTATGGTGGTCTTACTGTGGCTGGATAATTTAGCAGAGATGGTACTTTCAAAGAAAATACAGAAATGGTCAGATAATGCAATATTAATTACAGAGATGTTGGAAATATTTAAACCTTTGCTGATAATTAAGTCCAGAGTGTGTCCTTTATTGTGTGTTGGTTGTTTGACATGCTGGGTCAGGCCAAAGTTGTGGAGAGTATTATCTAATGTTTTTGCTTGTCTATCTTGGGGATTGTCGGTATGGATGTTAAAATCCCCCACAATGATTAGTTGGTCATAGTCGACACATATTACAGAAAGAAGGTCATTGAAATCATTAAAGAAGTTAGAGTTAAGTTTTGGTGGTTTATATAAACTTAGAAATAAAGCTTTGTTAGGCTCATTTATCTAGGTGGCTAGGTATTCAAAAGAACGTGCCCAGAGTTACCTTTTTAAAGTTCATTGAGTTGTGAAAAATGAATGCTACTCCTCCACCCCGTCTGTGTTTTCTGCTCTCGCTTAAGAAATTGTAATTTGGAGGAGTAGATTCTATTAATGCAGTTGTTTCGTTATTTTCATCTAGCCAAGTTTCTGATAAAAAAAAGGGCGTGTAAATTATGCTCAGTGATGAAGTCATTGATAAGAAAAGACTTCCCGGATAGAGATCTAATGTTTAATAAAGCTAACTTAAGTATTGTGATGATGGGCAGCTGAACCTTTTGAAAGGTTATCAATTTGAGATTTTGTTTAATATGAGAGCGTGTGGTTAATGGTTTATGTTTCCTGCTGCTGATGATCACTGAAATCCTAAACTCAGGGGTGCCGGGTGAATTCTGGGAGACGGTAGGGGTAGATTCATTGCCTGGTTCCCTCAAATATCAAATATCTGTAATAATCAGTGGGGGGAAGCTCCCAGGCTTATTGACGCTAGTCCCAGGGGTTTGGTGTAGTCTAAGTTTAGGTGTTAATTGTGTCCCAAATTTGGTTTGCTCGGTCAGTCTGTCTGTAAAGTTTTTAAATGGAGACTCATTTGATGTGGCTGAGTCACAGGAAGATGAAGACTTAATCTCTGATGGTTGCTTATCTGTTCGGTCCTGTGGTGTCATCATGACTTGCTGTTTTTGTTCTCTGATATCCATGGGCGCCTCAAGGTCAGCTTTTGGGAGCAAGTGTTTTGCTTTCTGATATTGATAAGAGAAAATGTTTGCTCCTAACAGCCTTACTCCGGCCTTGTTAAGATAACGGCCTGCTTTGAACAGATGATTAGCACTTCCAAACACTTTGAAATTATTAATAAATGTGTACGACTTCTCAGCTGATTGTTTCTTCAACCATTTATGGAGCATGCCGAGTCTGCTAAATCTTTCATCGTTCCCTTCAGGGACTGGTCCGCTGATGAGGATGTTTACGTTAAGTCCATCAAGTCTCTGTAGGAGATCAGAAAAGTGTCTCTTCAGAATCTCTGATTGTCTCATCGCGAAATCTGCTGATCCAGCGTGAATGACGAGCTTTTCCAAAGCAGGATGTTGGTCCAAGATTTTCTGGATTTTTTCTGATATTTCTCTCACTGTATTTTTGTAGCAGACATAAACTCTGGTGTTCTTGCTACAAAAAGCCTCAATTCCATTAACTGATCCGTTTGGTATGATAACAATCTTTGCTGGGGGGGCTCTTACTTTGTTATGTGTCCAGTTGATGCGGCTGGGTTTCTCCTGGTGGCTTTGACTGGTCCGGGGGGCTGCGTCATCTTTCGGGGAACTCAGAGCTGCGAATCTGTTTTTCAGCGGGATTCCAGGTGGAGAAATATTTCTTGTTTTTGGCTGAAACCTCTTTTGTTTACTTTTAGCAGTAGCGGCAGGTCTGGGTTCAAAGCTTTCTCTGTGCTGGAGATTCTTTTCTTTTTTCTTCCTCTGAGAACAGGCTGGGGTTGATGATTCCGTGCGTTTTAAAGCTGGCCAGTCTTTATTACAGTGTGGAGTTCTGCCCGTCAGGCGTCTGTTTGCTGAGGGAGTAGCGTTGTCCTGTGTTTTCTCTGTGACACGGTTAGACTGATGTAACACCGGGCTGCGAGGCTGTTCCTCCCAGTGTGTTGCCAACAGTAAAGTTGTGTCGTTTCCATAATCAGCGTGGAGATCAAAATGTATTTCCAGACGACGTAGCTTTGCCTCAATGCCCTCAATTCTGTGGAGCAGTTTTTCCAAATCCTCAGCTGAGCAAAATGCCATGTTGATAAGTCCACAAAAAGTAATCCAAGAACAGATCCGGTCCAATACTTTAACTCGGGGCTGGGTAGATAAAGTAACTAAGAAAAAGATAGGAAAACAAGAAAAGAAAACAAGAAAAGCAAACAGAAAAGAAAATAAAGTGGGGGGGGATCGGGAGAGAGAATTGACCTACGGTGATATATTTCTTGAAGATAAGCTGCTTCTTTTCCAGGTTTAGTTTGGGTAATGGAGACAAGAGCCAAGCCCAGCTGCTGTTTTCTGAAGCAGCAAAACAATATCAAATATTGTAAAAACCACCTCACCTACTGGTGGTGGTCAGAGGGCGTCTGTGTGTATGGGAGCCTCGCTCACCAGTGTCTGAATGACTGAATGTAGTGTGAAGCGTTTTGGGGTCCTCTGGACTAGATAAAGCACTATACAATACAGGCCATTTACCATTGAAGTTTTTTTCTGTCTTTTTTTTTCAGCCTCCAGATGATGATGAAGATGATGATGCAGGGGTTAATTTCTCCAGCCGAAGCGTTGACTCTCCTCTCAGAGCCTCCAATAATGAGATGAATGATGTCCTCTACTCTGTGTCTGCGACGAAGGATCCCTGTCATGATGAACTGGTGTATTCTAACATATTTTAGCTTTAGGTACCCATGTTGCCCTGTTTATTCTGAATGAGAGGAAAAGAATGAAAAGAAGAATCTCTGGATGCAGTTTTATACAAACAGAAGCTGCAGTTCTGTTTCCAGCATGAATTTGCAGCAGTTTTTTTCTGCTTTTGATCAAACTGTGAACGGTACAAATATTTAAATCAAGAGTCTTGGCCATCATCAGTTTTCACTCATTCTTCTTACATGATTTAATCTTGTGTCAAGATGCATCCAGTCAAATAAATCTACTATGATGTAATTAAAAAGTAAATTCTCAGTAGTTTGGTCATTATATTGACAAAAATATAATAAAGTTATAAAGGGTTTCTTTCCAAATACTTAAAATATCAGCTAAAAAGATCATATATTTCCAACAGTGAAAACATTTTAATGCCGAGGCATTCTCCATAGGGGTCGGGTCAGACATGCGAGATGGAAGTCTTGAATAAATAGTTAAAAAGAAAATAATTGTTCCAACTGCAAGCTGTTTCCGTGCAGCCGGAAGCCTGCTGGTGTCTGTTACTGATGAGTGGATGAAGCTTCAGGAGGATTAATGTCACACATTCCCCTACCTGCATCTACTATGAGGTCACATTGTGTTGGTCTTTGATGTTTTAGCGACAACTGCTGGATATAAAAGTCATTGTAAGAGTGTGGAGAGAACAAACAGAATAAAATGTCAATCCCATCTTCCTCAATAACCTCCAATCAACAACATGGACGATTTGAACGTGGTTTTATTTTATGATTTAATTAATCAACTGAACCACAATTGAGACCTATACTGACCACTTTTTGAACATACTGAAAGTATGAAATTAATGTAAAAACAAAAAAAAAGTTACATGTTTTGTTCAGTGAACCCATCTTCTCACCCAATGAAAACTTAAAGATAGGAGGAGAAGCTCGGTCATCCAGCAGAGGCTCAGAGTAGAGATGACTCTGGTGAGGTGTTCTGGGCACGTCCCACCAGGAGGATTCCCCCTGAGGGGAGGGATGGATGGAAGGATGGAAGGAAAGAAGGAAGGAAGGAAGCTCCTGCAAGGTTCCAGTGAGTAAAAACGAACACCTTGTGCTGCTTTAATGTTAAACAACACAACAGATTCAGACGTGTTTTGTTTCCATCGGCCATTACAGTACAGATATGTAAATAATTAAATGTCTCATAATATTCACCATTATTCTCTAAGGTTTTAGCTCTTTGAACAAAGTAGTTTTTTCTGCATTTTTACATCACAGCTGAATAATTTATTAAATTCATTCATTAATTTAAATGAAGCTGACTTCATTTTAGTTTCATCCTGCAGTCTAACAAGGTTCATGGATCAGGACAAAAAATTATTTACAGAAACTTTATCATCAAATTTATGTTCCATTAAAACAAATTATTATTTCACACCAGGTGAAAAACCAGGTGAAAAACTGCACATGTCAGCAAAAACCCACAGGTGTAAAGAAAACGCACAAAGAAAAGAGACAAGAAGAAGAATGATTCAAACTGGACCAACAGAGCTGCCTGGTACTGGACTGTGGCGCCACCAACAGGAAAACAACTGAACAAAGCAAAATAAACTCAGGAAAATGTGTCAAAAACATTCATATACGGAGACTAAACTGTAACTCTGAGGTCCAGAAACTGAATCCAGGATCTCATGTGGGTTGTGAGGGTGTGGGGTAGACCTGGTTCTGGTCCCTGCCTGGTGGACTGAGGTTCTGGTTGATCAGATCCTGAAAAGAACAGTTCTGATTACTTCTTTTCTTCATTATAGAAATGATATATACATTTTATTTCCCTTTCAATCTGAAATTTTTATTACTTCATCTTTTCTTCTCTGCCAGGAAACTGTAAAAGTAATAAGTACCATGTGACAATCATATTTAAAATAACGTTTAATACAAGGTATCGACCACTGTGTAAAATGACAGTTATGAATGTTTAACTGTATTTATCAGCCCGTAAAACATGAAAATGACTCCTAAAAACTAATATCAGAGTTTCATTATTGCTTTAAGACACTAAAAACCAAATGTATTCCTTGTTTTTCAGATGTTTATTTGGTATGTTGACTTTTAGCAAACAGCATTGTGGAAAGAAGGAATTTTAGTTATGTAGGAAACTTTATTTAAGTTTTGCTGTTTTGAAAACCTTGTATTATTTTTTACACACAAAAATCATAAAATATATTTTTACCTTTTGGGTTTTAGTGGATCTTTGTCCACAGAAAACCAGCAGAGTCCCCAACAGAAGGATGAGAGGGATGCCCATAGTCAGACGGATAAACAGCAGAATATCTGCAGAAGTTTCTAGAGATCAGGGATTACATATTAGTCCATCTCTTTATGTTTAGTTGCTTAATAATTGAGTTCTGTTTGTATCTTTAGTTGCTCTTTAATCTTTGTGCTGTACTTGCAGTTCCTTTTGTGTTTTGTTTCAGCTCCATCTGTGTTTATTAGTTACAATCCCTCAGTTTTCTGCTCCTACTCTCCCTCAGCTGTTCAGCGTTCCCCTGATTAGACTCATCTGGTTTACATGTCACTAATTCCACCTCCTCTGTATTGAAGCTCCCTGGTTTTCTTTGTTTCTTGTCAGATTCTTCTAACCTTCCTGCTTTGGTGTCCTGTTCCTCCTGTTTTTGTCTCGTTTTTCAATAAATTATTACAGAGCTGGGCACGCTATCTTAGCCTGCATACTAAATTGGTATATGTTTACGTAGGTGCGTTATGTTAGGAATTATGGCGGAAAATGTGCCAAAGATGGATCAGAAACGTAAAACTGTATGCGATGGCCAAAGAAAAAGCTGAAGGAGAATGGAACGAGAGAAGAAGTGAGCATCGACTGAGTCATGGCGTCAGCTAAAGGAACAGAAAGAGCTGCAAACTGATGCCATGGAGGATCTACAGTATATCTGATCGGTAAGATAACGTTATGGTTTTATGGTTTTAGCCATTGAGTTTGGCATTATGTTTTTATTTTAACAAGTGTCTAAGTAGTTGAGGCTAAAATGAATATGACGATCTCCAATGCTAGTAATTTTTGTAGCATTTCTATACTGCAGTAGGTTTGCTAAGTTGGCCAACAATTAAGTGTTACTAGCTGACTCACATTAGCTGTATTACACTCATGAGAAAGTTGTCCATACAATGTATTTTATGGTCCTAGAATATTTGTTATTTGCTGTTTTTGCCAGCTATGAGAAGGTCATAACCTGGGCTTCTACCGTCTCAGCAGTGAAACCAGGTTTCCTGCTGAGACCCCCTCCTCCCTGCATCCACTACTATCTTGGAATTCCCCTCTGATCGGTGAGTAGCTGAACCTTATGTTGACACCAGCATCACTTTATGTCTCTTGCAGTTGAAGTGTACCTATGATGAAAATTACAGACCTCAAAACATCTTTTTTAAGTGGGAAATCTTGCACAATCGCTGGCTGCCAAATACTTTTTTGCCAAACTGTACAAAGAACCTTCGGCTTGCTGCTTCAAGAGGGACGGTACAGAGAAGATCGTCATGACAACAGGATTCAAGAGGACTGGGATTTCAATCAGGCCCCAACCACCCAAGAACTGTTTCAGAAGCAAATCAGATATATGGGGGTGATGTGTTGTTTTTGCAGCACTGACTCCACCACCCACAGCCTAGGCTCTGCACTGTTGCCTTATGGGCTGAACTTCCATCCACCACTGACCAAACTGATCAGCTATGAGCCAATGTTTTCCTCAAATATGTACACAGTTATGTTCATAAGTTCTTGTGATTGTTTTTATTTCATAATTGTTATGTGACCGAAAACATCTTTAATTTAGAAAAATGCAATATTTTGGTTGGCCTTATTTCTTCAGAATGCAGAAGCATGGTAAGATAAACTGTCAATGCAGAAAGAGACAATCAGACAGTTATTTGAGCCAAACAGATATTTATTGCGTATGTATTATTGACCATATCCTACATCTGGGCGGACTGATGGAGGGGCAGGGGATGTCAGATTTAGCAGGTTGAGCTTGATATCCAGCTGAGCATAGCAGATGATGACTCTGTTGTAAATTCAGCCACTGAATTTTTTACCTGTAAAGCAAAAGAAACACTAAACAACAGCTCTACTGTACTTGAACTATCATGTGTATACAGTACATGCCAGGTCAACGTACAAGCCACTTTTTCAGAGGCAAGATATATTTAAAAATAAAGAAATAATAAATACCTACTCGTCGGTAATCCTCTTAGCTTGTAGGTCTTCAACTCTGTGGATGTCTTCTTCTAAACTTCTTGTCTGATATCTGCGTGCCCTGCCTCTTCCTCCTCTGTGCTCCTCCCTTTCCTACCTTTCCCTGGGGTTGTCTGCTGGATGTGGATTGCTCCAGAGTTTATTCAAAATCAGAGCCAGAAAGGCTCTCGTTATGGAAGCTCAAAATATTTAAGAGATGGTTATAATACAATTGAATCAAAATGTAGCTATATGTAGACTGCTTTGGCTAGTGAGCTGCAATCAGCTGTTGATAGCTCAAGATTACGTTGACCACATACCAAAAAAACAGCAAAAAGTCTGGCTTATAATGGAATGTACAGAAAAATATAACCTTAAACAACAATCACATTTGTTGTTTATGTTGATAATAATGTCAGATTTTATATTCTTCGTGAAAGAGCAATTAAACTATTAGACAATTAAAGAACCCTCGGAAACAAGCATTGCTCGTTCCTGTATTCTGGAGGCGTGGCTTAAGAAGGGAGCCTGAATGAAACGGGTTGGACTTTGTTTTAAAATACAGCTTGCCCGAACAGCTTTTCCAAGATCTCCCACCCCACCTTTAAGTCTGTTCCATTGACTGTGTTATCTATGCATTGCCTTCTCCACCAGATTAGGAATATGTGCCTCTGGTTTGTGGTTTACATGTCGTTCAACAGTTGGAGATAAGAACCAACCCACTGAGAGTTAGCAACAGGAAGTTATGAAGAACGTAATCAAACATTCAGAAGATTTTATTTCACCAAAGCTTACCGTGAGTGACAGTGACGTTAAATGCTATGATTACACCTGAGGGTCTGTCCATCATACATCCGTACCGTCCTGAGTCAGACTGGGTCAGCTGTGTGATGGTCACCAACAGAACTCCTTCTGATTTATGACCTTCGTCATATTCTATGCTGTATCTGCCTCTTTCAGCTCTGACTACATCAGTCTGAACAAGAACTTCTTCTTCTTCTCCACATTTTTCTCTGCAGAAGAATTTGGTTCTTTCAGAGTGTTTAAAGGAACAGGCGACTGTGAGCGAGCTGCCAGCTTTTTTATAGAGGTGATGATCTTTGTTTCCATCCAGCAGAGCTGTTAAAAATAATCATCAGTTACTTTCTGGTCTGATGCCGTCTGATTTTCATATTAATCCAAAATTCACTGCGGGAGCTGCTCAGGTCAAACTGTTTAAGACTGCAACAGTTAATCTAACAGAGACTGGAGAAAAACTCAAACTGTTCCTCAGGGTTACGGTGACCTTTGTTCACCTTTATCAGAAACTCACCGTCTACAACAATGAGTCTGAGGTCCAGGTATGAAGCTGATGAAGAGTCACCCAGACCACATCTGTACTGTCCTGCGTCCGACCGGTTCAGCTCTGAGATGCTCACAGACAGAACTGAATATGTTATAGAAGTTTCTTTAACATATTCGATTCTGTATCGTCCGTTCTGAGCTGCATTATCGCTTGTTCTAATGAGGACGTTTGCTTCTTCACAGGTTTCCCTGCAGAAACTCTTCAAGGTTCCAGACGATGGAAAGACGCACTGAATTAAGATGTTTTCTCCAAATACTCCATAATGACTCAGAGCTTCGACAGTAGAGCTGCTTCTGACCTGCAGAGCTGCAGAAAAGATAAGATGTTCAAATTAGCTCTCGCTGTAAGAAACCAGACTGACCACAGCAGCTTCTGCTTCACATCAAACATGTAGAAAGACCCACAGAGAGAAAAGTTTCCCAGGGTGATAAATTTACTGCTTTAAACTCGAATATTTACTTCATCATGGTGGAAACTTTTTCTTTATTAAGGATACGTAGAATATTAGAGAGACATAAAACTTGCATCAGAAATTAACCGTTTTTTTCTATTAATTAGTTTTTTGGTTACATGATTGGTTCCATAATTGTTGCTGTTCAAAAGTTAGAGAAAATAAACATTTGCTATTTATGATGGGTTTTTGACCTGCAGGTTGATTTAAGGAGTTCTAAGGATTTCCTACTGCTGTAGTTTTCTTTCTGTACCACAGATTTTCTAAAAGAATTTATGTGATCAAAAAAACCACATTAAAGTGAAACAAACACGAAACCCATTGACAGTAAATCAAGATTTTCACTGATAATTTTACATGATTAAGGTATTTACACAGAAAAAAAATATGGATTAAATTGATTTTGAATATTATTCAACAGGAAATGTACTCACAGAAGAAAACGAGGCAGAACAGAAGATGGACAGCCATACTCATGTTCAGAAGAAGCCTCATTGAGAACCTCTTATATTTTATCAGAATTTACTTGTCAGACGGAAGGAAGCCCTCCCCCAAACATAAAGCAACGTATCACTGCCCTCTGCTTCAGGCTTCAATGCAATGAAACAGCATAAAGTTTTGCAACAGAATTAAATTGGATGTTGGCAAATATTGCAATGACATATTTAATATTGAGACAAAAAGCATCAGATGCACCAGAGCAGATTATTCTTAAAACACAGCATCACTTTTCATCACACATTCAATGAAAAACATCATTGTGTCAACTTTTTTACACAGCAAAATAATAATATTAGTATTTAGGGATTCAACGATTGAGCAGCATGTTGGAGAGATGGTTAGCAATCCATCGTAGGGCAACACACAGACACACAGGAGTGTGAGAACAGAACAAACAGAATTTATTGAAGATTCAAGGACTCTTTCCCTGTTCAGCTCACTGCACACACTAAGGCACATCCCAAAGAAAGAGCAACAAGCATTCTGTAAATACATAGTTTATACAAGAGCATGAAAGGAAAGTACAATGATTGGCTGTAAAGGCAAGGCAAGGCAATTTTATTTGTATAGGACACTTTCAACAACAGGGTAATTCAAGGTGATGTACATGATTTGGTGATTAAAAAACAAAACAAACAAACATAGAATATAACATTGTAATTTTAAAAGTAAAAAGAGGGAGTCAATGCTTCAGACTTAGTACGCTGTTCAGTGGAGCACAGGTTAAGCTTCTGTTTCTCTGCGTTGTGTTAACCTCGTCATTGATCAGAGAGACTGTTCCGCTCAGAAAGACCCCAGTAAAGATGGTGACGGCAAGGCCGGCCCTAAGTCTTATGGGGCCTTAAGCAGATTTTGACTCGGGGGCCCTTCTTCATGTTAAAACCAGTGACAACGTTTCAATCCAGATTTGGTCTAATCTAGGAGAGGAGGCCCAGTTTAATTAGCTGAGCCTAAAATGAATCAGGGATAATTGGTTAATAACTTTTGAGACAATCTGAAGCTCAAACACAAATAAAAGGTTGAACTTGTAGGATAGGATGGTAGCTATGGTAACAAACAATGAAGATTAGCATGTATTTTTTTATGTATTTTTACATTTTTATTTAATATAATATCTGAATGAAAAAAATTGCAATTTGGATCTGAATAAAAAATGTACACACATTTTTATTTTGTTTAAAATATATTGAATTTAAATTAAGAAATGATTTAATTAATAAGATTTTAATTAAAACAATTAGTTACAGAAACTTGCCTAGTTCTTTAAATCTTAAATTACAAAATGTAGACAATTGAAAATCGTTCAATTAATCTACACTAAAACAAAATTAAGTCAAATTTATTAATATTCACATTTTCAATGGTTTTAGATCTATAGTCTATGTTCAATTTAAACATTTATGGGAGGGCCCTGATTGTTTGGGGGCCCGAAAAAGTGGCTTAGTTTTCTTGTTCCTTGGGCCGGCTCTTGGCGATCTCAGGATCTCCTATTGCGGCCGGTCTTACAGCGAATTTGAAGAGGCCTCTGACTGAAGTATCCAAAACCAGTGGAAATAATCAGCGATGCCTCAACAACTGCTGCCACCTTTAGTGGCATAACTGTAGAAAGAGGAGTTCTCCTCTCCGCTGGTGTGCACACTCTTATCTTAGGGCAATTTAGAAAGACTAATTAAATATAATTATATCTGTAACCTAACAGTCATGCTATCTTAATTGCCCCACCAAGCAGGGTCAGAGTTCAGAAGAAGCTAAAGCCAACCAGAGTCTCCATGCTTCTAACCAAGGTAAAACTCTGTGTGCAAAGACTCGGATCCTTTGTTTAGGGAGCTGAACAAAGGATCCAAGGCGTCACAGCTTTGTCCTGGAGCCAACAGCCGTTCAGCAACACAACCCTACATGGTAAACTCAAAATGTTAATCTATTATTATTTGGCTGCAAACATTTATTTTTCAAATTCAGATTTCTTCACATCTCAGGTGAACACATTTTATTCCTGCAGCTCAGAAACAGAATCCAGGATCTTATTTGAGTTCTTCAAGCGTACAATAGGTCTGGTTCTGGTCTCTGGTGGAAGAACTCAGGTCCTGGTAGTCAGAGTCCTCAAAAGTCGGGTTCACCTGGGTGACTTTCTAAAAGGAATTACAGAAACATTCACTGTGTTAGTAGACCCAGTAGCATAAAGAGATGAATAAAGGTTGAACAATTATGTTAACTAAGACTTAAAAGAAGAAAAATGATAAAAACAGGAGCATCAAACTGCTTTATGATTATTCCAAACAATATTTATTAAACTTACCTGAATGTATGATCCAGACGAACTTCCTCTGTTCTCCACATCTGTAAAACAAACTACAGTTACTCTGATACGAGGATTAAAGTTTTTTCTGTATTTAAAATTATTTTAAAAATAATCAAGTAAAGAATCATTTTAAATTTGATTAATTTAAAATAGTGAAGCTTTGTGAATGGAACTGGTAAATCTTTGCAGAGTTAATACATCCAGATCATTATTTTTAGAAAGAAATAGATTTTATTTTACAGATGCCACATTCAGATGTTTGACTAGCGTAGTAAAAGCTGAAGGGGGCGCTGCTGCAACAGCTCAAAAAATAGAAAAAAAACAGAATTATATAAATTATATCAACAATGGGCAGCGCTGACAGATGGCCTTTTCTCTAAAGACCATAATGATAGGAACAAATCAAACGCCTCTATTCCTGTTTTACATCATTATAAAAGATTAGAAGCTTTTCACCTTCTCTCTCATCTGTAATCTTTAATTTATTTCACAAAATAATCTGACTGTAGGTCTTATTCTTTGCATACAGATTACGATAACAGAGCTGGCTTCACCATTTCAATATCCTCCAGATGAAATTATTGGACCGTGTCTTTATTGTGGAAGAAGTGCTGCTCTAAATGTAGTTTCTTAGAAACATCGCCCCCTATTTGTCAGATTATTTGCGCTTCTTGGATGTCAAACATGTTGGAGGTTTGCTTTTGTTTTATGTTGAGGGTCTAATTTTCTTGGGCTAGCTAATTTATTGTTTAGTAATAATAATGATGCAGCTGCTGTGTAGTTATATAAGTGTATCACAATTTGCTATATTTTATAAATCCAGATGGACTGAGGACATTTAGGCCACATCGGTGGACACATAGTAGGTCTAAAAGTCTGTTTACAACATGCCAATCAAATGGCTGAACCTTTAACGGGTTTGCCATCCCATAATGACACCCAGAGCACCATAATGGCTGGTGTCAGGAAAACTCACTAAGTGAAGCAGTGATCCTAAAGTCCAGTTAGATAAGATCTTTCTGTTTGTAAAGTGACAACAAATGAAAAGCTTCCAGAGGTGTGAGTAGTTTAGCAAAGGACTGTAATTCTGCAGGTGCAACAGTTTTTTTCCCATCTTGAAGCAGAATAAAGGCCAAAGCTCCGGGAGACACAGATCTGCTCCGCTGACGTCTGTCACTGTTTTCCACTGAACCTGAACTGTTTTCAGTTCCCGTCATGGCCGAGGTTTCAGTCAGGTCGTTTCAGGCCGCAGAGCGGTTCTCCTGGATCCACTGAGCCAGTCTGGGAATGAAGCTGTCATCAAAGTCTTCTTCAGGGAGTTCATCCAGTTGGAGGAGACCAGGGTCCAGGCTGATCCTTCTGGATAAAATCTGTTCCCCAGACTGCTTTCATGATTCTGACACACCAGTTTGTACCAGATGGAGCTCCTGCTCTGGTGGTGGGAGACAGAAGGACTCTGGCTAAAATATCATCACTGTTGGACGGTCTCTCCCACCCCATGCATGAAGCTGTTGCTGAGCTGGAGAGCTCCTTCAGTAACAGACTGCTGCATCCTATGTGCACAAAGCTGTGTTATCACAGCTCCTTCCTTCCAGCAGCTGTTAGACTCCATTATCTGCACATCCCTGTTGTTTTTTACTTTTTGTAAAATGCTTTTGCTGTTTTTATGCACAAATACAGATACTACTTTACAGTCTGTTGTGTGTGTGTGCGTGTGAGTAAATCTACATGCTTTAACTTGCCTGTCACCTTCCAGCTGATATTCCTGAATTCCCACACTGAGGGATAATAAAGGTTATTTCTGTTCTGTTTTATTCTTCAACATGGCTCCAGCAGTTTTCACCAAACTGTGGTACATTTGTTCCCATCCCACCACCGTCCCTCTGGGTCCTACTCTTGGTGTTGATCCGGGCTTCTCTCCACCAGGTTCTGATCCTGCCACTAAGAATGGACCACCAGATCATCGTCCAACTGGATCATTCTCAGTTTTACCTCTCACAAATTATTCCTGGCAAACCATACCTCCTCCCTCATGCCAGAGAGTCCATCGTCTCATTTTTGTGTTTTTCTTTTCTTTAGGTTTCTAGATGTAAAACGTTTGGTTCATTACATTCTGTTTTAGGTTAAAGTTTCAGCTGTCTTGCTCCTGAACAGAGAGAAGTGACTTTACTGGGTGAGTTTGTTGGTGTCTCACCTCTCACAGATCTTCTCCTGCAGGAAACCAGCAGAGCTGCTGAGATAAGGATCACCACGACGACCAGAGTCACTCCAACGATCAGAGGAACATCTGCAGAGTTTTAACAGGTCTGTTTACACTGAGGCCTCCAAATGAGCATGCTCTTAATCAATAAACATTTTAGGAATATCTGTGAACAGGATGCATGCAGACATAATCCAGAACTTTCTGAAACAGGTTCTGTAAATGTTTTATGTTCTTCTATAGAAAGCAAGTTCTAGCTGTCAGGGGCAGATCAGAACAGAACGCTTCCTGAATCAGGACAGAACATATAAATATAGAAATTATAATAAAGATTTTATTTTAAGATGACTCACTGTGGATGGATGTCACTGTGGTGTCCTGAATTCCAACCAATCTGTTCCTGTTTTTAGAAGGCTTTGGATGTGTAACATTAGTAGAACTGGAACTAAAACTCTGAGTTGTTGTTGTTGTTGTTGTTATTGTTGTCATCGTTGGTGGTGCTGGTGGTGGTGAGCTGGATGCTGCTGGTGTAGGTGCAGCTGAAAAAAAGCAGAATAAAAGCATATCTTTCAATCAACCTTTATTTCTAGAACACTTTATACACCCAAAGTGACCTTAGTGCTGTACAGTTTAAACAGCTTGAATAAAACGGACAAAAGGAAAATATAGAAAAAAAAGAGACATAGTAAAAAACTGTAACTACAAGAAAAGAAAGCCTTAGTGATAAGAACAAACATATAATTGTTGTACATGTTAGCCCCATAGACTGTATATAACTGGACGAAGCCTCGGTGACGTCACCCATTGGTTTCTGAAGAGCAAAAATGAAGCCAACTGGGCGGTTCCCACTGCCGCCATCTTGGCTGCGTCACGCGTCTCGTCACTCCCAGAAAATACTAAAATGGGCAAAGAGGTGGAGCTGAGAGTGGCGCTGTGAGGGCGGGGGCGGATGATTGACACTCTGAGCCGATGTAGCCCGGAGCTAGTCCTGGAGCTAACTGAAGCTAAGGGAGGTTAGCTTCTGAAGCTAAGGGAGGTTAGCTTCTGAAGCTAAGGGAGGTTAGCTTCTGAAGCTAAGGGAGGTTAGCTTCTGAAGCTAAGGGAGGTTAGCTTCAGAAGCTAAGGGAGGTTAGCTTCAGAAGCTAAGGGAGGTTAGCTTCTGAAGCTAAGGGAGGTTAGCTTCAGAAGCTAAGGGAGGTTAGCTTCAGAAGCTAAGGGAGGTTAGCTTCTGAAGCTAAGGGAGGTTAGCTTCAGAAGCTAAGGGAGGTTAGCGAGCGCCTTTAGCCTGAAAGCCGCAGTAGAGCAACTCTGCTACCCTCTTCCATCCAGGCTGTAAATACAATATTAAATCGGTAAGTTAACATTTAAATTGAAATAATTTATTCAAATGAAATATCATTAACTTAATGCAAGTTTTCAATAATATTTAACTCAGTTATTAAAGGTTTAGCGGAGGATCTTTTAGAATTTTAGAAAAGACCCGCCCTGTCCAATTTTTTTCAAAAATTCACATGCGCAACACTATCTGCCGTGTGCACGAGAGAGCATGCACGAGCCTAGTTCACCTCGTCCACGTCGTTTCCACTATGTCAGACTCACCACCGGTAACTGAAAATCTATTTACGACAAGCATCTCTATAGCTAACTTTAGCATGCTACAGGCCAATAAACAAGCTATCGTCTAGCATCAAACTCATCACACACAATACACCTGAAAGTGCGCATGCGCAGAAAGCGAAAACTACCTAGGGATGAGCACGTACGACGGCCTAACGTAAACATATCACCAGAATGATTGACACTTAGGTGGACCAATAGTATAGTGTAAAGGCTACCCACCCGGAAAGAGAAAATCCTCCGCTATACCTTTAATAGTGTATGAGATCTATTTAGTCTATGCATGAGATACATAATCAAGCTAAGTTAGTTAGGATAGTTCACATATCTATATTAATACTTGTTTGTATTTACCCTAATTGTTAGTGATTGTACTACCATGTAGGATCTCCCAGTTAAGAAACTGTTCTCACAGCAATTGTAGATTAGCAATATTAATAATTTCGATCCTAGTCAATTCTGCAATGTATGAATTTTACTAATCCTTTATTGAGGTCTGGGAAGGGATAAGTTGCACTTTTAGTAAGACACTTGTGTTTCTTTTTATAGATTTTGTTTACCAGGTCACAATGGCTGAATGCCTGTCCTCCACAACAGCCAAACAAAGCAGAACATGTAAGTACCTGTCTCCATCACTTCATGTAGAATTTTAATAGTATTATACTTTCAACTGATAGGCCACACCTGTGCAACTGCCATTCATTATGCTAGTTTTTTTCTCCATAGCCATTTGGATCATTGGAGACACCTATGTCTGACATGGTTCTGAGAAAGCTGAAGAAACCATCGGAGGAAACCTCGACCTCCCAGACGTCCGTATCTCCTGGTTTGGCTGAGGTGAAAAGGAGAAAGAGCAGCTCTAGATGTTCTCGTCATCAGCTGTGGTGGAGATGACATGAGGGGCGGTCAGCAGTGTCCAGTTGGTGAACATGATGGAGGACCTGCACCAGCTTAACCTTCTCCACCCTCAGATGTGCATCATCTCCTCCTCCATCACCCAAAGGCGTCGATAGAGGGCGGGTGTAAACCCAGCAAAAATAGAACAAGCCAGCAGGTTTGTCAACAGAGTTATGGCTTCTTTTATTTCTAGTTTAAAATAAATGGTGCCATTTTTATGCATCCTCACATTAGACATGACAGTCCTTTTGAACAGTTGATGTTAAAGCAAAAGGTATAACTATAGTCCTGATTGTTATGTCTAATGTGTTGTTGGTGTAGTTTTTTTATTTCAACAATTATATCTGTTGCCATAACACTGTTAACAACTCTGTTCCCCCCAACCCCATTTTACTGTACATAAGTCTCTTTTGCTTTCTGTCCACCTTTGTTTTTTTATCTGTGTCCTTTTCTTTTATAGAATCTTGTGTTTAAAAAATAAATGTTTTATTCTCTATAATGACTGAAAATTCTTTCAACAGTGTATAACAAGGGAAGAAATAAGAAGTCAAACAAGTAATTTATCAGCCAACTGCATTTTTGAATTTGATCAATTCCTTCAACATCTCAATATTAAAATAAACCTTGGCATCTGCAATATTACAAAGCCAAATAATACTTCTTATGCGGCTACAAAACTATGATTTTTTTTCCTGAAATGGAAACAATATCTGTGTGAAAGAAAAACAGAAACTTCATTCATTTGTTGTTTATTTAATCAAAAACAAAAAACGGACAGCACCTAAGAATATGAAAGAAGTGGCATTAAAGGTGATCCACATATATTGTTAAGTACTTCTCCTTATGATCTTCCTGTAGTTTTAGGCGATTGATATAATCTGTAAGGAAAAAAACATTGTATATTAAAATTTCAGCATTGCCTATCTTAGTTGGAAACCAGCTCACCACAACAAGAAAAACTAAACAAATGAGCACACAGACGTAACAAGTATGGGTATATGTATTAAAGTACAACAATGAAGGTGAATCCCATATAACAGCATATCAGAAACAGTTAATGCCTTAACTGACAACTCTTGTACATTTTTAAAAAGTAAAAAATAAAAATATCTGACAACAAAATATGAAATATATCTGGAGTTAGTTGGGAAAATTTTTTTTATTTTTTTAAACAGATGTGCTTCTAAGACAGGCTGCTTGGTCGACAACGGGTCGACATTGATCACATTACTTACCTACTTTACATGTTAAAACCATCAAAATAACGTGCTGGTACATATATATATATATATATATATATATATATATGTCTTGACCGCGAAGCGATCAATACGTTATTTTGACGGTGAAATGAGCGCAACTCAATAATTTTGTCAAATAAAATCACGAAGCCCCATTTGCCCATAGCTTTTACTGTGACGTTTGAATAAATCAACATGTAAAGTAAATAAGAAATGTGATCATTTCAACCCATGTTCGACCAAGCAGCCTTATCTTAAATGAACAACATCTTAACCTGTTCAGTTTGTAGTTTCCCAGCGTGGTTAACTAGCTACTTTGCTAATTAAGGAGCTTCATCTACAAAATAATGTACAGAAATATAATTTTACTTACCGAAAAAAATGGAGCAGAGACTTCTTGGACGGTCTGTTAGTGCAATCAGTACCACAGCAAGCCATATTTGTCCAATAAGTGCTCGATTTATATCTAAACACTAATAAAGTTTGCGGATACAAATGATGTTCAAGTTCAGAGAAAGGAAACGGCCAAAGTCTTAACGTGAGTCCCAGGCTGAAGGCCTTCCCCGGAGCAAGCAGGGGGGAAAGCGGTCTATGGCGGCAAGCTGTTAGCCACCGTTAGCTGCTAGCCACCGTTAGCCACCAGCCTTAGCGTTGACGGCTCATCCGACACCTGTCAATCAAAAGGACACGCCCCTAATTATTCATAATTACAAGATTAAATTATGTCAAAACGGATGAGTTAGAAAAAAATTCACCCCCCTCAGAGTTGTCATGACTAAAAACCTGACCTATTAAACCTAAAATGGTTTTTTGAACCAGGCTGTAAACAGGTTTATTTCTGCTGTGAAGTTGGCCTTTTTAACATGGGAGTCAATGGGAACCTGCTCCTTTCTGGAGCCAGCCCCTAGTGGATGAGGGGTGAACTGCAATTTTTGTTACTTCCGGGATGGCCTCAATTCTGAGCGGCAGAGTTTGGCCCTTGGTTAGCCCTCACAATTGAGTGAGTATACCTCCACCATCGTATATATTTTCATTGATCATTTACAGTTATATATGTTATTAACATTTATTAGTTGTCATTTAGCTCAGTCAACTTTTTGGTACTCTTAGAGAGACCAATCGGGGTGGGGGCTGTTGTGGTAGAATGACACATGTTCTGGAGGAAATTCACATGTCCTGATTCATGTGTTTTTGTGGAGAAATGTGCTGTTTGGTTAATTGATCAAGGTTTGGCACCAGTAAGTCTGTCTTCATTGCCAGGTCAAAGTGACCCTCAGTTTCGTCACGATAACACCCTGACCGAGAGTACGTTCCCGAAATGGTTGTGAAACTCTCCAGTCCAGATGTTTCCAGTCTAATGAGAATGTATAAAAAGTGTGTTGTAATTAGAATGGTGAGAGCATGAAGAGGCAAGGCAATTTTATTTATATAGCATACTTTGTACAGCAGGGTAATTCAAGGTGCTTTACATGATTTGGTGATTTTAAAAAACAAAAAAACAATGGAAATTAAAAGTAAAAGAAACACACATTACACATGATACACAATAAAGTAAGAGAAAGATCAATAAAGCAAGAGAGCATGAACACATTTCATACATATGACATCAATCATTTAATCGAAGGCAATTCTCAACAAATGGGTTTTTAGTCTCGATTTAAAGCAGTTCAGAGTTTCAGCAGCTCTACACTCGTCAGGAAGTCTGTTCCAGATAAGGGGAGCATAGAAACTGAAAGCTGCTTCTCCATGTTTAGTTCTGAGTCTAGGGATGTTTAGTAGGCTAGAGTTGGAGGACCTGAGTGGTCTTGGTGGTTGGTACCGTGACAACAAGTCTTCAACATACTTTGGTGCTAAGCCATGTAATGATTTATAAACTAGTAAAAGTATTTAGAAGTTTATTCTCTGAGCTACAGGGAGCCAGTGTAAGGACTTTAGAACTGGGGTGAGGTGCTCTACTTTCCTGGTTCTAGTGAGGAACACGTGCAGCAGCGTTCTGGATCAGCTGCAGCTGTCTGATTGACTTTTTAGGCAGACCTGTGAAGACGCTGTTGCAGTAATCAATCCGACTAAAGATAAACGCACGGATGAGTTTTTCTAGGTCCTGTTGCAACATCAGTCCTTTAATTCTAGAAATGTTCTTCAGGTGATAGAACGCTGACCTTGTTATTGCCTTTATGTGACCCTGGAGGTTCAAGTCTGAGTCCATTACTACACCTAGATTTCTGGCCTGATCAGTAGTTTCTAGCTGTATTAATTGAAGCTGTGTGCTGACTGTTGATCGTTCCTCTTTGGGTCCAAAAATAATTACTTCAGTTTTGTTTCTATTCAGCTGGAGAAAGTTATGGCACATCCAACCATTTATTTGGTCAATGCATTTATTTAGGGTTTGAATGGGTTCAGAGTCACCTGGTGACATTGTAATGTAAAGCTGAGTGTCATCCGCGTAGTTATGGTAGCTAATGTTATTGGTTGCTATAATCTTGCCTAGTGGGAGCATGTAGATATTAAATAAGAGGGGCCCCAGGATGGAGCCCTGGGGCACCCCACATGTGATTTCTGTTCGTTCTGATTAAAAGTTTCCTATTGAAACATAGAAGTCCCTGTTCTTTAGGTAAGATTCGAACCAGCCAAGTAGTGTACCAGAAAGTCTGACCCAGCTCTCCAGTCGTTCCAATAATATATCATGATCAACAGTGTCAAATGCTGCACTGAGGTCCAACAGAACCCGCACTGTGGTTTTACCACAGTCTATATTCATGCGGATGTCATTTAATACTTTGACGAGGACAGTCTCGGTGCTGTGGTGAGCACGGAAACCAGACTGAAAGACATCCAAACGGTTTGTCATTGTTAGGAAGCCATTTAACTGCTGAAACAGCTTTTTCAATAACCTTACTGATGAATGGAAGAGTAGAGATCGGCCTGTAGTTCTGCATTAACGTGTTGTCCAGATTCTTCTTCTTTAGCAGTGGTTTAATAACTGCTGTTTTTAAAGCCTGGGGGAAGACACCTAATAGCAGTGATGAGTTCACTATTTGTACAAGATCAGACACAATAACAGGAAGAACTTTCTGTAGAAAAGCTGTGGGTAGGATATCAAGACAGCAAGAGGAGGAGCTTAATTGGATAATGAATTTTTCAAGGCTGTTCTGGTTTAATTCGTGGAATTAGGACATTTTCTCTACATTGTTGTTCATTGGGGATGGCACTGGTTGTGGGTTCGATATCGAGGTACAGATTGACCGTCTAATTGTTAGAATCTTTTCAATGAAAAAGCTGGCAAATTCATTGCAGGCCCTGGTAGAGTTTAGTTCAGGGGCTACTGTCACTGGAGGATTAGTTAGTCTTTCCACTGTTGCAAATAGAGTCCGTGCATTATTAATGTTTCTGTTGATGATTTCAGAAAAGAACGATTCCCTACCTTCTTTTATAGTTTGCTGATATCTATTCAGTCTCTCTTTGTAGATCTCACAGTGAACCTGGAGTCGAGTTTTCCGCCATTTTCTCTCGGCTCGTCGACACTCTCTTTTCTCACTACGTACCAGAGGATTACTTGTCCGCGGAGACTTCTTTCTACCTGAGACTACTTTCACTTTAGTTGGAGCAATGGAATCTATGATGTCTGAGATTTTCGCAAGGAAATTATCTACCAACTTATTTACTGAGTTTGAGTTGGGAGATGAGGGGGATGTGGTGGAAGGATAAATACGTTTAAAGGTTTCTACTGAACTGTCCCCTAGAAAACACTTTTTTATAGTGGTCTTACTGTGGCTGGATAATTTAGCAGAGATGGTACTTTCAAAGAAAATACAGAAATGGTCAGATAACGCAATATTAATTACAGAGATGTTGGACCTTTGCTGATAATTAAGTCCAGAGTGTGTCCTTTATTGTGTGTTGGTTGTTTGACATGCTGGGTCAGGCCGAAGTTGTGGAGAGTATCATCTAATGTTTTTGCTTGTCTATCTTGGGGGTTGTCGGTATGGATGTTAAAGTCCCCCACAATGATTAGTTGATCAAAGTCAACACATATTACAGAAAGAAGGTCATTGAAATCATTAAAGATGTTAGAGTTAAGTTTTGGTGGTTTATATAAACTTAGAAATAAAGCTTTGTTAGGCTCGTTTATCTGGGTGGCTAGGTATTCAAAAGAATCAAACGTGCCCAGAGTTACCTTTTTAAAGTTCATTGAGTTGTGAAAGATGGTGGCTACACCTCTGCCTCGTTTGTGTTTCCTGCTCACGCTTAAGAAATTGTAATTTGGAGGAGTAGATTCTATCAATGCATTTATTTCGTTATTTTCATCTAGCCAAGTTTCTGATAAAAAAAGGGCGTGAAAATTATGCTCAGTGATGAAGTCATTGATAAGAAAAGACTTCCCGGATAGAGATCTAATGTTTAATAAAGCTAACTTAAGTATTGTGATGATGGGCAGCTGAACCTTTTGAAAGGTTATCAATTTGAGATTTTGTTTAATATGAGAGCGTGTGGTTAATGGTTTATGTTTCCTGCTGCTGATGATCACTGAAATCCTAAACTCAGGGGTGCCAGGTGAATTCTGGGAGACGGTAGGGGTAGATTCATTGCCTGGTTCCCTCAAATATCAAATATCTGTAATAATCAGTGGGGGGAAGCTCCCAGGCTTATTGACGCTAGTCCCAGGGGTTTGGTGTAGTCTAAGTTTAGGTGTTAATTGTGTCCCAAATTTGGTTTGCTCGGTCAGTCTGTCTGTAAAGTTTTTAAATGGAGACTCATTTGATGTGGCTGAGTCACAGGAAGATGAAGACTTAATCTCTGATGGTTGTTTATCTGTTTGGTCCTGTGGTGTCATCATGACTTGGTGTTTTTTTTCTCTGATATCCATGGAAGAGGAAAGATTGCAGGTTGCCGAGGTTGTTTGTACTCTGAAAATCTGTCCGGAGGAATGTGTAATCAATAAACTGAGCAGTTTAAGGCAGATTTTCAGATTTACAGAAGTTTTCAAGTCTGTTTATTCAACTGTTTAAATTATGTGTATGTTGGAAATAACACCAACATCATTCTGCTCAACTGGAATTTAGGGATGTGTATTGGTAAAAATCTGGCGATACGATATGTATCGCCATACAAGGGAGACGGTACGATTTATCGCGATACGATTAGTAAGATGATATACTGTGATTTTTAAAACTCAATTTAACTATAGAAAAACTGTCCCATCATTCTAAACACTCCAACCTGTTTCCTACTTTAACACATCCAGTTTTATTACTAGATCTAGTTGATCCACTGAACAAAGAAGGTGAAAAACAGCCACAAACTACCAGTTATAGTTTAAATTTTACTACAAAAACTACTGTCATTAATGGTTCCATTCAAATCCTAAAAAAAAAAAAAATAAAAAATATTTTGCTTTTGAATATCGAGACAATATTGGGAATAAAATATTGCGATAAATCGGCGTATCAATATTTTCTTACATCCCTACTGGAATTAATAACCAAGTTAAAACAAACAGGTCTTTAAAAGGGACTAAAAATCCTTACTTGAACTGGAGCTGAAACTCTGTGTTGTTGTTGGTGTGGAGGTCGATAGGTGATCTGCTGAAAAAGTTAAAAAGAAATAGACATATCAACTATCAATCAACCAACCAACCTTTATTTATGGAGCAATTTACACACCAAAATTACTCAAAGAGCTTTACAGGTTAATAAATAAAACATGTGCAAAAAGACAATAACACCTACAATAAAACAGATAAGCGAGAAGAAAAGAATTACATAAAGAGTGGAGAAGAATAAAGATTAAACGGAAATAAAACTAGCAAATCATCAGAAATACCTTAGTCAAATATATATTTCACATGTCCATCCAAGTCAAAAGAAACTGGACTCACAGGATTTATTATTGATAAGATTTTTGAAACTTGGAATAATAATAATTTATCTTGTTTGTATTTAGGTTACTTTGACTTTAAAGGTAAATAAAATAAAATAAAATAAAATGAAAAATAGAATATTTAATTCAGTAATTGCTCACCATCAGTGACAGTGATGATGAAGTCTCTGTATAGATCTGATAGAAAAGTTCTGTCCATCATACATCGGTACCGTCCTGAGTCAGATTGGGTCAGCTGTGTGATGGTCACCAACAGAACTCCTTCTGATTTATGACCTTCATCATATTCTATGCTGTATCTGCCTCTTTCAGCTCTGACTACATCAGTCTGAACAAGAACTTCTCCACATTCTCCTCTGCAGAACAGTCGTTTTCTTCCAGAGTATTTAAAGGAACAGGCGACTGTAAGCGAGCTGCCAGCTTCTTTATAGAAGTGATGATCTTTGCTTCCATCCAGCAGAGCTGTTAAAACAATCATCAGTTACTTTCTGATCTCAGCTTGATGCAGTCTGATCACATTAATCCCAGTTTTACCACAGTTATACTTCGAGCTGCCCACTTCAACCAGTCTTAGACAGTAATTCCAAGAGACTGGAGGAGAAAGCGTCAACATTCAGAGGTGCAGCATGAACAGAAAAAAACGTTCAGAACATTATAATTTTCCTGTAAAAACTGTTTGGCTGTTAATTCTGTGAAAGAGAAATGATACTTTTATCTCCATGCAGACTCACCGTCTACAACAACGAGACTGAAGTCTTGGTATGAAGCTGATGATGAAGAGTCGTCCAGACCACATCTGTACGGTCCTGAGTCAGACCAGTTCAGCTCTGAGATGCTCACAGACAGAACTGAAAATGTTTTAGAAGCTTCTCTAACATATTCAGTTCTGTATCGTCCGTTCTGAGCTATGTTATTGCTTGTTCTAATGAGGACGTTTGCTCCTTCACAGGTTTCCCTGCAGAAACTCTTCAAGGTTCCAGATGAGAGAAAGATGCACTGAATTGAGATGTTTTCTCCAGATACTCCATAATGACTCAGAGCTTCGACAGTAGATCTGCTTCTGACCTGTAGAGCTGCAGAAAATTATACATTAGTGCAAATTGTGGTTGTACAGACTGAGGATGTTAATCTGAGGACGTAAATCATAATCAGATTGATCAGGAGAAGAGAGCCTTTAGATCAGGAAACAAGAAGGAGCTGAGATGGAAGATCAGGGATAAAAACATATACAAAAAGAATAATGAGGACCAGCTGCAGCAGAACATCAGTGGAGTTTGGTTGAGCCTGAAGACAATTTCAGGTCACAAACCTGAGGGTGGGGGGAGTGTAAGCACCTGGAGGGGCAGAGCTTTGGTGAGAAAGATGGAAGCCCTGCAACCCACAGCACCACATCAGCAAGACCACCCAGAAGCCATGGACAGGCGGACGGTGCCAGTGAGTGTATAGATGGTCATCACATAGATCTCCATGCACTTTAGACATGTGTTAGTAAGTGACAAACCCATTTGGAACATCCTTAGTCCTGTGTTGAGCGTTCCATACAAGCTGAAGGTTGGCATTTTTAGTCATTGTAAAAGCGTTTGAGCAAACTTTCCTCCAAAAGTAAATAAATCAACATTCCATTTACTGATAGGAAGTGAGATTCTTCTAGCTACTTCTGAAAGTTTTCAAATGGTTTTTGAGAGTAACTCTGGGGGTTGACGTTTAAGGAAGCTAATTATTAACAGAGGAAGTTCTGGGTTTATTTGCTGAATCTTCAATTTGGTCTGGATAATAGATTTTAGTTAATGACATTTAAAAAATAAGTTTTCATTAATGCCATATGCATCTTCTAAAACATTAAAGAATTGAAATCTTTACCATCAAATATGTTCTCAAAGTCAGTGGTCCCCAACCCTGGTCCTCAGGGCCCACTGTCCTGCACATTTTAGACGGGTCCCCGCTCCACCACACCTGCTTCAAATGATTGTTTTGCACCCTCAGCATGCCTCTAAAAGCTGCAGAAACTTGGAAATCAACAATTTATTTAAGGCAGGTGTGCAGCAGCAGGAAAACATGCAGAACAGTGAGTCCTGAGGAGCTCTAGTTTAAATCTTCCATGCTGAAAAGTTAAGAGCCTTTTTTAATTATGTTTGTGTTGTTCCAAATGGGTTGTACCATAAGGTTTAATGACTTTGTCGTTAATTTGTTGTTTTAATGTCATTTGTTTTAATTATCTGTAAACATCTGTCAGAAATACCCTTTTAAATAATGTAGATCAATAACTTTAAAGCTCATAAAGCTTACTCACAGAGGAAGAGGAGGCAGAACGAGGTGAGATGGACGCTCATGATGGTTTCCTGCTGTCTTGTTTCTCAGCTCTCACTTCTGAATCCTCCTATAATATAACCAATCACTCCTCCTCCCTCCCCCTGCTTCGTTTGCTGCTCGTTTCAAACTAACCCTACTTCAACAGCGCTGATAGAAGCTCTTCAGTGTAAGGAAAAATGTTGAATCTAAAAGGTTCTTACTAAAACGACTTATGTAACATTGACTCTGATGCTTCAGTGTGTTTCAAAACACACCTAAGGAGCCCCAGATATCTGTAAAAATTCAAACCTAAAGGAAAAAAAGACTAATATTTTACCCTGTATAACCTACAGGAGCTAGTATTACCCAGATAAACCAGTGTAACCTACAGGAACCTGCATAATATAAAGGGACTAGTATAATCTTCAGGATATAACAGTATAAGAAAGCACATTCTGTATCTCAGTTAGGAAACTTCTTTTTAATCTTATGATATGATCAGTAACTGTTTTGCTCTTTTGCTGTGGTTCTGGTTTCTTCACCACTTGTTTTACATAGAAACAGTTTAAGGAAGTGGCCTTATGAGACATTAACCACTTTTATTACATTTTGTTGGTTTCTACAGCAGTGTGCAGATCTAAGAGGGGCTGAATGACTCAGAAACAGATGTTTTAATGATAAAACCAAGAATACACCAAACAGAATGAAAAACGGGCTGCAGAGAAGAGCTTCAGGGTCAGAGGTCAGCTCTTTGTCTACTAACGTCTAGAGACCTCCAGGACCATGAAGATGCAAATGTTTCGGGTCCCCAGATGCTTAAAGGATGTTTAACAGAAAAAGTGATTGATTGATTGATTGATTGATTGATTGATTGATTGATTGATTGATTGATTGATTGATTGATTGATTGATTGATTGATTGATTGATTGATTGATTGATTAATTGCCTTGTACAGTATATCTGTGTTGCCCTGTGGTGGACCCCGCCTCTCGCCAAATGACATTTGGAGAAAGGCACCAGGACTGAATGACTGCAAGGTACCCTTGTTCTCTGATTACCAATTAAAGTATAAATCATCGGTTCTCCACCCCCGTGCTTGATACTTGGTATGAAGTGCTTATGCTGTGTTTGTCCAAGATTATGCTCTATGGACTGCAGCCCAGAGCTTTTCCTATTGTCTTTTATTTGTCCAACTCTGTCTCTGCCGATGTCCAGTGAGAGACGGGTTACCACCTGGACAGACCATCAGTCCTTGCAGAGCAACATGGAGACACATAACCATGCATGCACTCAAACCTAGGGGTGATTCGGAAGGATGAATGAACCTAACAGACATGTTTTTGGACTGTGGGAGGAAGCTGGAGTACCCAGAGAAAACCCGGATGTGAAGGGAGAGAACATGCAAACTCTATGTAGAACGACGACAGGCTGGGATTTAAACCCAGGAGCTTCAAACTAAACTTTCCTGTTTGAATCTCTAATCCAAAATTCCTCCGATTGGCAATCAATCAAGTAAAGAAACAAACAAAATAAATGTGGTTTTTTTTTGTAATTTTATGAAAACTAAACTAATTTCAGTGTAAAGTGGTACATAATCTGTAACAGCTATACACTAAATAAGGGACAAAAGTAAAGCTATTATATAAGAATTAGGTCCATACTGAAAATGTTTGGTAAGGCCCTTTCCGTTCAGCGCACGTGTACCAAACAAGCAGTATTTTTTCAATTTGAATACATCCAGACCTAAGGTTTTCTCTTTAAACCATAGCGATGATGTAGGAAAGGTGGACTGAACCAAAGTTATACCTCAGTGTTCTTCAGAGATAACTTGGCTTGATCTATGATGCACCTAATTATTCCTCTGAAATCATTTCAAGTCGAATGAAAACATTACTGATGTGGAGAAAAATCTAGTTTCGTGCAGCATCCAACTAACTCCAAACCACTTTAGCAGACATGAGACCACACAACGGCGATGTGAGTCTGGAGCTGTCCATTGGATCAGAGAGATCCCCCCCAAGCTCCTGCTATGGTGCATTCAAGTACACTTCTATGCTAGCTTGTTTACCAATTAAAAACAACTTCAAATGTTTAAAACTTTTTTTCATCAAATGTCAGCACAGTACTGAAAAATCCCTGAACAACACTAAATATTTTAACATAGTGTTATTGTTGTATGATGACTTTATTGACAAACCAAATCACATCAGATCTATACTCACCACTTTTTCATTCACTCTTCAGTGTTGAATCAAATAAAAACAATGTTTATTCATGTTTGCTTGTTTTACATGACTGAAATTTATTTGAGTTAAATATTATATAAAGAACAATGATTATGTGTATCATAACACCCCGAACAAAATATTGCTATGAAAAATAAAACAAAATATATATATACTTATATAGTAAAAAATATAAAATATACTTTTAACTTAAGACAAAAACAGTAATTTATTGATTTCTGTGCAGTCTTAGAAGAGAGTAGCTGAATTATCTCAACAAAATGATTCCTACATTATAAAGTCCAAACCGATTCCTGCAGTTTCTATTCCCTGTGGAGCTCTGAAAGGCTAAAAGCTACATGATTTTGTAGATTGTCGTTGAGAAATTAACTGTTCTTTAGAGTCTTAATCCAGAACACCAAGTTATTCTTTATTAATTTATACTCAAAATGCTGAAGAAGTCAGTCAGCCATGAACCTACATGACAAAGTAAATATCTATAATTCTTAGGCTCCAAAGATTTATTTTTCTAAGTTTCAGTTTTCTTCAAATTTCAGCTGAGCAGACTTTTTTCTGAGACTCAGAACAGAATCCACGATCTTATTTGAGTTCTCCAAGCGTACAATAGACCTGGTTCTGGTCTCTCGTGGCAGAACTGAGGTTCTGGTAGGCGGAGCCTTTCAAAGTGGAGTTATTATCAAGGGTGGCTTTCTGAAAAGAAGTAGACAAACATTTGCTATGTTAATTAGATCTGCAGAATAAATAGACGAGTAAAGGTTTTATTTAAAGATATGTTTACTAAACTTACCTCAATATTTGATCCAGATGATTTTCTCCCATTCTCCACGTCTGTAAAACAAACTACAGTTACTGTGTTATGAAGCTGAAGGTTTTTAAAATGAAAAACAAATCATCATCAAGGCATGAATCCCTTTAGTCTGATCAATTTAAAAGAGTGAAGCTTTTTGATTGGTTCTGGTAAATATTGGAAATCCCTAACTTAACTTTTTTAACCTAAACATGGATTAAATAAAAGTAAAAGAACTGCAGTTCTTTGTTGCTTTAACGTAACAAAAAGTAAAAAGGTTCCAGGGGTTTGAGTACTTTTGCAAATCACTCTGATATTACAGGTCCAACACCATATTTAGCTCAACGTGTTGAAGCTCTAAACTTCATAAACATCGAAGGAAGCCTGTCTCAGTCTGGTCTGTCTTTGCATCTTTCCATCAGTGATAAAAACATTCAGTCCTCGTGTTCTTCAGTGCTGTTGATTCCTCTTTACCATGAAACCCAGCAGAATAAACCAGGAGGAGCCAGAAGACTGAAGGCCAAAGCTCCGGGAGACACAGATCTGCTCCGCTGACGTCTGTCACTGTTTTCCACTGAACCTGAACTGTTTTCAGTTCCCGTCATGGCCGAGGTTTCAGTCAGGTCGTTTCAGGCCGCAGAGCGGTTCTCCTGGATCCACTGAGCCAGTCTGGGAATGAAGCTGTCATCAAAGTCTTCATTATGGATTTAATCCAGTTGGAGGAGACCAGGGTCCAGGCTGATCCTTCTAGATAAAATCTGTTCCCCAGACTGCTTTCATGATTCTGACACACCAGTTTGTACCAGATGGAGCTCCTGCTCTGGTGGTGGGAGACAGAAGGACTCTGGCTAAAATATCATCACTGTTGGACGGTCTCTCCCACCCCATGCATGAAGCTGTTGCTGAGCTGGAGAGCTCCTTCAGTAACAGACTGCTGCATCCTATGTGCACAAAGCTGTGTTATCACAGCTCCTTCCTTCCAGCAGCTGTTAGACTCCATTATCTGCACATCCCTGTTGTTTTTTACTTTTTGTAAAATGCTTTTGCTGTTTTTATGCTCAAATACAGATACTACTTTACAGTCTGTTGTGTGTGTGTTCTTGTATAGCTATCCTATTTAGGACCTTTTCTGGCATATTCGCTAACCTTCTAAAGACCGATGGACCTTATAGGGACCAAAGCTCGGTCCTAATATGGTGGAGCCCCTTTTTTAGGGTTAGGGGTTAGGTTTAGAGGTATGGTATGAATTATGTTTTGGTTAAGGTTAGGGTTAGGAATAAACTGGTAATGGTTAGGGTTAGGGTAAGGGTTTGGGTTAGGCATAAATGTAGCTATTAAAAGGAATGGAAGTCAATATAAAGTCCTAATATGGGTAGCAATACGGACTTGTGTGTGTGTGTGTAGGTGTGTGTGTGTAATGACATGCTTCAACTTGTCTCTCACTTTCCAGCTGATAATATAAAGATTCTTTATTATTCTGTTCTATTCTTCTTAGTTGGGCTTCAACATAGTTCCTGCCTCATGGGGAGCTCCTGCTTACCTGGTCTAACAATTAGGGTACTGTACTTCAGTACCGAACCCACTAACAATGTCATCCCCAATCAAATCAAATCAAACGCTTTTCAACCCCCCCCCTTTCCCAAAACCCAAAAGTAAAAAACATCACCACAGCTATACCCCCCAATCAACCACAATGTAGAGAAAATATATGAATTCCATAAATTAAACCAAAGAAAAAACCTTGATGAAATCATAGTAAGCTCCTCCTCTTGCTGCCTCGATATCTAACCAAGACTTTTCTTAAGTAAGGTTTTATCTGTCATTCAAGTTGTTAACTCATCCCTGCTGTCAGGTGTCTTCCCCCAGACTTAGTAATGGACTCAGACCTGAACCTCCAGGGTCACATAAAGGCAATAACAAGGTCAGCGTTCTATCACCTGAAGAACATTTCTAGGATTAAAGGACTGATGTCGCAACAGGACCTAGAAAAACTCATCCATGCGTTTATCTTTAGTCGGATTGATTACTGCAACAGCGTCTTCACAGGTCTGCCTAAAAAGTCAATCAGACAGCTGCAGCTGATCCAGAACGCTGCTGCTCGTGTTCCTCACTAGAACCAGGAAAGTAGAGCACATCACCCCAGTTCTAAAGTCCTTACACTGGCTCCCTGTAGCTCAGAGAATAGACTTCTAAATACTTTTACTAGTTTATAAATCATTACATGGCTTAGCACCAAAGTATGATGAAGATCTACTGTTGCTATAGCCCCCCCCCCCCCCCCCCCCCCCAGACCACTCAGTTCTTCCAACTCTACTCAACATCCTTAGAATCGAACCAGACATGGAGAAGCAGCTTTCAATTTCTATGGCATTTTATTTGTATAGCACACTTTCAACAACAAGGTAATTCAAGGTGCTTTACCTTGATGCTCCCCTTATCTGGAACAAAGTCCCAAAAAACGGCAAAGCTGCTGAAACACTGAGCTGTTTTGCATTAAGGCTAAAACTCATCTGTTTAGAGCTGCCTTTGAGTAATGTTTTACTGTATCATATGTTTTGTGTGTATTTTATGCTTTATTGCTGTTTTTACTTTATCTCTTAATCATGTAAAATACTTTGAATCACCTTGTTGTTAAAAGTGTGCTATACAATTAAAATTGCCTTGGTCCATCTAAGAAAGAGCAGAGTCATTCTCCTCTCATTTCTTTGCTTTTCCTCAGTTTCATGAAGTGAAGTGTTTGTATCATAAACTATATTCTGTTTTCAGGTATACAAAAGTATATATATATATATATATATATATATAGGTTAAAGTATCTGTTGTCCTGCTCCTGAACAGAGAGAAGTGACTTTACTGGGTGAGTTTGTTGGTGTCTCACCTCTCACAGATCTTCTCCTGCAGGAAACCAGCAGAGCTGCTGAGATAAGGATCACCACGACGACCAGAGTCACTCCAACAATCAAAGGAACATCTGCAGAGGTTCAACAAGTCTGCTTACACTGAGGCCTCTAACTGAGCATGCTCATTATCAATAAACATCTTGGATGCATGCAGACAAAATCCATAAGCTTCAGATAAAGGTTCTGTAAATGTTCTTTTTTTCTTCTGGCTGTCAGGAGCAGATCTGAACAGAACCACTGAGTTACTAAACTGTTCACCTTTCTGAATCAGAACAGAATATATAAATATGTAAATACTGGAATGATTTTTATAGATGACCCACTGTGGATGGATGTCACTCTGTTATCTGAACATGAAATGGCTCGTTACTGCTTTTAAAAGATCTTGGATGTGTGAAATTACTTGAACTTGAGGTGAAACTCTGAGTTGTTGTTGGTGTGGAGCTGGATGGGTCGCCTGCTGGGAAAAGGCAGAAGAAAGGCAGACATGAAGTGGAGCAAAGCAACAAGAACAGAGAAACTTCTTGTTCACTCATTGACTCATGTTTGAATTTAGATCACTTATTTAGGAATAGAAAGAAGGAATGATAAAGCAGATTTTTTTTTCTAAGATAAAGTGTTTGTTAACAAATCCAGAATTTTTAATTGAGTAAAAACTCGTCACCTGCGACAGTGATGCTGAAGGCTCTGAATAGACCTGTAGTTCTGTCCATCATACATCGGTACCGTCCTGAGTCAGACTGGGTCAGCTGTGTGATGGTCACCAACAGAACTCCTCCTGATTTCTCTTCTTCATCGTATTCTATGCTGTATCTGCCTCTTTCAGCTCTGACTCCATCAGTCTGAACAAGAACTTCTTCTTCTTTTCCACATTCTCCTCTGCAGAACTGTTGTTTTCTTCCAGAGTATTTAAAGGAACAGGCGACTTTGAGCGAGCTGCCAGGTTCTTTATAAAAGTGACGATCTTTCTTTAAATCCAGCAGAGCTGTTAAAAATAATAATCAGTTTCTATAGAATAGAATAGAATAGAATAGTCTTTATGGTTATTACACTGGGAGGCACAACAAAACAAGGAGGTAGTCTGAATACACTGATCCCAGTTTCAACCCTCTCAAGCTGAAACAGTTAATGCCTCAGACCTCCAGGAACATAAAAACATTTCAGCATCTATATCAGAGACTCACCGTCTACAACAACGAGACTGAAGTCTTGGTATGAAGCTGATGATGAAGAGTCGTCCAGACCACATCTGTACGGTCCTGAGTCAGACCAGGTCAGCTCTGAGATGCTCACAGACAGAACTGGATATGTGTTAGAAGCTTCTCTAACATATTCAGTTCTGTAACGTCCGTTCTGAGCTGTATTATTAGTGGTTCTAATGAGGACGTTTGCACCTTCACAGGTTTCCCTGCAGAAACTCTTCAAGGTTCCAGACGAGTGAAAGATGCATGGAAACAACGTGTTTTCTCCAGATACTCCATAAAGTCTCGGAGCTTTGTCAGGACAGCTGTTTCTGACCTGCAGAGCTACAGAAAACGATGGATTAGTACAGGTTGTTGCTGGAATTGGATTTGAGGAAGAAAAACATAATCAGACTGAATGTTAAATTGTAAGATCTATTCATGACACTTTGTTCTGATATTTTGTTCAAACCAGGAATTAGTTCTACATTTGTATATTTTGAGAAAAACCCTGGCCTCCATATGGTAAAAAAAACTGTACGAACTATGCTTATAAGTAGCAGGAACATCATAACTAATGACTTAAAATTCAGCTGTCTAAAATTCATTCTTGTTTCCACTGAGCGTTATGGCACAGGTCGGTGCAGTGCACTGTATTTAGTCTGATTCCATTGTAAAAGTGTCCCATACAACTGACCCCTATCGCACCATTCCTGGCCCCCTTCAGTTGTTGGTCCATAGGACAATAGTACGATACAGTTAGGGCAGAGATACTGGTGTCACACGACACAGGCCATTGATTGGGGGACAGAAAAAACATCACTGCTTTTGACTAGCACGAGACATACTAGTGCGTTAGGCATTTAGGTTTAACCCTGCCTGCCCAGTGAGAGTCTGGAACATAAAATAGCAAACTAAACCGCTAAACCACGCATGCAAAGCTACATTCAGTGGAAATGAGGCATAAGTCACTTAATCTGTCTTTAATAAGGGAGGGGGGGGGTTCTACAAAAACGCTGAAACACTGAGTTACTTTATATCAGTGGTTCCCAAACTTTTTCTGCTGGGGCCTCCTTTGGTTTATAAGAAAATGTTCACAACCCCCCCCCCCCTCAGTGTAATTATTACTTTTTTTTTTTATTAATTTGTATTTATTTTTTACACTGTAATATTATCCAAGATTGCTTTCAAAACATTTTTTAAATCTCGCTGCGCACAATTGGTTTAAAACATAAAAACTTCTGACAGGAGGAAATAAAACCCTAAAGGTGGTTTTGCAAACTGATGCCTTTAATCATTAACTTTTCAGTACCAGGCATGAGCCTGCTGTGATGTCACTTTATCTGGCAGGTGGAGGTGTGTGTCTGTGCCCTGCGCTAAAGACATCAATTATTGCATCATTCAGATCGGGACTCGGCTGTTTAGATGGCATTGCGTCGCGGTGTATAATGCAGTGCGTTAACTGCAATATTAGGATATATGCATTTCATGAACGCCTGCAGCCCTCCTACTATCCCTGCCATAGTCGGTGCCCCATCTGTGCAGATCCCTACAAAGTCCCTATAGGTCCGTTGACGTCTCATAAATGTGCATGTTGGACAGAGGAATAAGCCATAATTTATTGGCTTCTGTTATAAATCATAGATGGAATCATTCCATAGTGCAGGGAGGTATGTAATCCTTTGCAGTTGTGTGCAGTTTTTCACACTGTGCCACTATTCACAAAACTTTGTATGAGCTCAGTTGAGCATTGGCAGGTGTTTGGTGGAACAAAACCAAAGGCAAGATCTGCTTCGTCATATTTTCTACGCTTTGGCTGGGAAAGAAGTTGGTTTAGAACAGGCATGCCCAATCCTGGTCCTCGAGATCTACCATCCTACAAATCTTAGATGTATCCCAGCTCCAACACACCTGAATCAAATTGTTCAATTCCCTCCTCAGCAGTCTGTCAGCTCTGCAGAGGCCTGGCAACTAGGCCTTCCTTTGATTCAGTTGTGATGAGAAGGGATGCACCTAAAAGTTGCGGGATAGTAGATCTCGAGTACCAGGATTGGGCACCCCTGGTTTAGAAGCTTATTTGGCGATTTTTTTAATCTTCAGCTGTGCGTTTATGTGGGATCCTCGTCTAAACCTGTCTGTTTTATTAGCTTTGAAATTTTATCCCCCCCCCCCCCCCCCCCCTGCAGTGACTGCGCCCCCCACTTTAAGAACCACAGCTTTAAATCAGGGTTAAAAACCTGTTGGTTTGGAGTTGCCTTTGATTAAAAAAAAAAAACTGGAACATTATTAATTTTAGACCATTTAAAAATGTTTAATTACCTTGTTGCTGAATTATGCTATATAACTAAATTTGCCTTACCACCGTATTGCCAATAATATCAAAACAATACAAAAACTCAACTTTTTATACTCTGCTTAGTATCTCGTACAAATGTCTATTTTCTCATTTTCATCAGTGGAAGCAATCTAACAGCTCTACTCCGAGCTCCTCGCCCTTCAGATGAAGCTTAGATCAGCTGCTTCTACACATGATCTTCTTCTTTCCATCAATATCCACATCTCCTGACCACAAGTGAGAGTTTGAATGCATAGGTTCAAATTTCAGCTCAGCTCCTTCTTCACCACCGGCGGCCAACTTACAACAGGTGGCGCTCTAATTCATCTGTCTCTGCTCCGTTCAACTATCACTCAGGATCAACTTATGAAAACATTGGAACTCTTGGGCTTGAGGCACAGCGTCACCTGGAGGGAGCAATCAACCATGAGCTCAGACCTACCTGCAAGCCACTCCAGAGAACAGAGAATATTGTAATTTAAAGCTCCAAACAGAACTACATTGTTTTAAACAAAGCTGTAAACCCAGAACCCAGAGCAGACACCAAGAGATCCTGTCCATGAAGACCACAGAGGAGCAGTTATGTCATGTTTGTTTCCTTTGGTTCATATTTTGGTTTCTTTAAAGAACATTCCACCACACCCTGAGGTTTGATTACTTTGTCTGGTGATCACATTTTACAGTCATTTGTTTTAATTACCAATAAAAATCATGTAAGGAAAACCCTTTTAGATAAAGTGAATAAACAACTAATTCTGATCTTCACATATACAGTTTACTCACCGAGGATGAAGAAGCAGAAAGAGGTAAGATGGACGCTCATGATGGTTTTCCTGCTGCTCCGTTTCTCAGCTCTCACTTCTGAATCCTCCTTCAATATAATCCATCTCTTCCTCCCCTCAGTATCTGATAGAAGCTCTTCAGTCAAATGTATCAGAAAGAGACAGTATAATCTACAGTAACCAGTGTAGCCTACTGGTACCAGTTTAGTAAAGCATTTTCTCTGACTCACTGAGGGAACTATGGCTTATTTCTTATGTCATGATGTGTTCAGTGTTTTTTTTGTTTTTGCTGTGGTCCTGGTTTCACTTACCGCTTCTCTAACACAGAAACTTTTTTTAAAAAGTGGCTTATGAGACATTAGCCACTTTAAAAGTATCATAAATTGCCCTTCATTGTTTTTCATCAACATTTATGTAACTGGTCCTGCTGATTTCAGTGTTCAGATCTACTGGATGACTCAGAAACAGGTGTTTCAATGCTGAAATCTCAGTATTCATCAGACAGCACAGAGTCTGACCCTTGGGGGGTGTCAAGCGTTTCAGTCCCTCCTGGACCAACCACTGGAGACCAAAGACGGTTATTCTACTGGTGAGAGAAACCATCTGTAGGAGGGAGATACAGACCGTCAGGGGATCAGGAGAAACCTTCTGCAGATTGATGAGGACAGTGGAAGTGAGATGCAGCCGGGGGAGGAAGTCCATATAAGGCTTGAAGCATGTTGGAGCACATTTAGCTCATTTCACACCACTTGAATCATTTTTTTGCTACCTGTATGTAAATCGTCCCTTTATAGACCTCTGCTGTTAAGGAAGCTGTTCATTTTTAACTAAGTTTTCATTTTATTGTTTCAGCTATCCTCACCTCTGAGGGTGTGTGTGTGTGGGGGGGGGGTTGTTTCTTAAGCATCTGTCGCTTTAAAATGTAAGTTTCTGGTTCTTAACCGGGTAATCATTAAGACCCCAGGAGCTTTATTTATATCCATTACTACTTCTACTTCAAATATTTCAATTTAGTTTAAATTCAGAAGTACTTTACTTATCCCTAAGGAAAATTAAATATTGTCAGAACTCATGCCATAAGTATCTTCAAAGAGTCGTTGTGGATGGTGAGGCTGTGGGCAGGAAGGATCTCCAGTAGCAGTCAGTCAATGAATCTGAAGAAGCCTCTGACTAAAGACTGGTGCTGTATGAAAGTCTCATGACCATCATGCAATGTTAATAGCTCAATATCTGGGCAGCAGAGACCATATTCCACAATAACATTTCCTGGATATCAAACTCATTTGTTGGCAAGCACTGCTAATCAACCTCATTTGCTTTTGCAACTCCGCTTTAAATCTGTCTGGTTAGAAAGCCGGACAGAGGGACATTAGAGTAGGGATAAAGAGATGGTTTGAACTTCCCCCTTTTCTCTCTTCTTCTATGATGCCTACTTTTCAACTTGGGGTCATAGGTCAGGTATTATTTTAGCTTTTGAGAGCAAAGAATAAAGTATCAAATATGATAACTGAATCTTTATTTTGTTTTAAAGTAATAGAAATCAATAAAGGATGTGAATATATAAAAACAATCTGGCATAGATGAGACAAAGCAGCAGCATATAAAGTCGTATAAGTGTAAAGTTGATAAGTCATAGTTCTGGTTAAGACAGTTTCAGGGAGAATACATGAGTTCAAGGGTGAAAATAAATAAACAGATTACCCTAAATCTATTGCTTGTTAAAAACAGTTCGGAAAATATAGATACATTTAAATGAAAGGAAATGTGTTGTCAATAAAGGATTTATCATCTATCTATCTATCTATCTATCTATCTATCTATCTATCTATCTATCTATCTATCTATCTATCTATCTATCTATCTATCTATCTATCTATCTATCTATCTATCTATCTATCTATCTATCTATCTATCTATCTATCTATCTATCTATCTATCTATCTATCTATCTATCTATCTATCTATCTATCTATCTGAATCAGTGAACTCCCATGTTGAGATCCAAATCCAGGCTCTCATTTGGGCTGTGTGAGTTCTGAGCAGATCTGGTTCTGGTCCTTACTGGCAGGGTTGAGGCTCTGGTAGGTCGGATCGTCGTCATCAATTACAATCTAGAAACAATTGGAAGAAAATAATTGACAGTTAAATACAACATGAAAAATCCTACATCTAGCTTGTTCAAACTGTTATAAGCTTATAATTTTACTGATCTAGATATGAGTGTAATATAGTTATGTGACTGTGGTGGTTTATGGAGGATGCTGTAAAATGTGTCATTTTGTTTCCATTTTAATTTTTGCAGCAGTTAAGTCACCTCAACGACTGAACCATTCATTCCTCCTCTGGTCTTCAAACCTATAAAACAAAGAAAATCAAAAAAAAAAATGTAGACCATCCTAAAACGGACAGTTTGATGGACTGAAATCCTGTCTAATTGGGATGAAACAGAGATAGTTTCATATGAGAACTACAAAACTTGAAACCCAACTGGTTGAAAATTAAAGAATGGTCCCACCATGACACTTCCAGCAAAACCGGATTTTGTCTGTTTAAAGCATTAGGAGCAACTGTCAACAACCATCCTTTATCTTTTTATAACCTGTTAAGGCCAAATTTGACTTTATGAAGTGGAATAAGGGAGAGCCTATGAAAACTGACTGCAAAGAGCAAAACAATTACTAGACCTAAAAACGTCCTGGAATAGGTTTTTGCCAGAAAGTCCCATCAGATCGTTTCCACCTCTTGTTCCCATCATATCTAACCTCTGTAAACAAGATTCTGGATTCAAAAAATTAAAAACCAGATTTAAATATTGTTGAAAATCAATGTGGATCCCAGTTGTGTCTTACTGTCATTGTGAAGTAAAACACAATCTGCTTCAGGGTCAGTTTGGGGACCTAATCAATAGCTCAATAGTTGAACCTAAATCATTGTTTTAAAGGACAACTCTCATCACACCCACTTCATAAAGCTCATGTTGAATTCCCCCAGTGCAGAAATTTAACTTTGTACAGAAGATGGAGAGACAGGTAATCAAATTAAACATCATCAACTTCCTTTATCATCTTTTCTGAGAGTTTAAGTTTACCAAGGTGCAAAAAATGGACATATCTGAGCTTTATTTCTGTTGTCATGGAGACGTGACATCACTGAGGGTGTTTGTTGGTGTCTTACCTCTCAGATCTTCTCCTGCGGGAAACCAGCAGAGCTGCTGATAACAGGACAATTGGGACGGCCATACTCACGCCAACAATTAGAGGAAGGTCTGCAGAGGTTCAACAAGTTGGTTTACACTGACACCTACTGGCTGATTGTGGTGTTGCTAACAAACAATCAGGTTTAACAGGACATGTAGACAGTTTACAAACTGCTCACCTGTCTTGTTTACTGTAAAGAAAAAATAATTGTAGGTATATTTAACTTTGTTTCACTTGTGAAAGAAATTTAATTTAAGGATGCTTACATCAATGGACACTTAGAGTTCAGCAACCCTACAGGTCAGCTGCCAGGAACATGAGGGGTAATTTAGGCTCGAGAGGATGTCAGGAGACACTGGTTTATGAGGTGTAACACATTTCTTTTACATCTGCTCCCTGGACCTGCTTCCCTACTCTACGATTGGGTTAGTGGAAAATTACTGGGAGTGACCAACTTGTAGAAAACAGGCTTGTGAGCAGCTGCGGCATTCTGGGTGGGCCTACTGGGCCTGGGCCCACCCTGAGTAACTGCCAGCTACACACACATACACACACACACACATATATATATATAAACATTGTTGTGAGAACTTTGTCCAATCACAACAGGTCAATTTACGTTAACCAATACATTCATTTTGTTCAAGTAGTCATCGTCTGATCATCAGAAGGAAACAGGAACTTGGCTTTAAAATCGACCTCAAGTTGTTGTAGCCTGTGCCCAGAAGTGTTAGAGGATATGGCACAGCCATCAATTTATAAATATCCTTAAAAAATTACTAAGGAGCGATCAGAGTCTTCCTCACTCTGTGACAGGTCATCGCAGGGATCTGCACCACAGCAAAACAAGCAGCCCACTATTAGTTATGTTACACCATTCATCTAAGGATGGTGCAGGTCTGTGCCCGCTTCCCCCCAAGGTGCGCATGCACTGTGGGATTTCTGTCATATATTTTAGCCCATTTTCCAGTCATGCAACAATTTTTGCGATCGGTTCGTCTTCAAAGCTGCATAAAAATAAATATTTTTCTCCTATAGTTTCTGCTTGCATATCTAATTTCCCTCACCTATGTTTTAAAATACAAAATAATTGCAGTAAAAGTATACCGTTTACTGTTGCAGAGTCCGGCACTGGTCCAATTTTACCAACCCCCATGCATTAAGATGATTTTTTAACCCGACCCTTTACCCACAGTTATCTCCATATTAAATCCCAACCCAACCCGCCCGTTGATTTAAAACCACCATCTGTCTGTGTCCGCCGCAGCTACGCGCTCCAATCCCTCCATAACTCTCCATGGTGCTGTGAGCTGAGCTCTCAGATAGCGATGCTTTGAATACGTGTCCAGGTCTGAGATAATAAGCAGTCAGATGCTCTCATAGGAATCTTTTTTTGATTGATTCAGTTACCTGAACTCTGTGTGTAAAGTTGAAAATGTCTGCGCGTCTGCAACAATTGTTCAGGGATGTGAATTGTAAACTGCTTGTGTTAAAAATAAAAAATTAAAGGAAAATAACGTGACCCCGTATTGCAATAAATTATTTCCCTTTTTATTTCTCTGGAATGTTACACAGTTGGTTCTTATTTTATGCAGAGCTGTAGTGAAGTTACAGTTCGCATTTCCCTTGCAACCCTCGCTCAGAAGGGCGAGGGTTGCAAGGGAAATGCGTTTGTTTTGTTTGTTGAGTATTCTTCTTCTGGGGCGAATATATTATTGATGTAGCCAACATTATTCTTTGTGCTACGATGTGGACAAACATGATCTTTCCCAGACAACAGTCTAATGATGGTTTTCAGCGACGTTTGAAAAACAAAATAAAACACAATGGGCTTTCAATTTTTACACCTGTTATTACATCACAGTGTATATTATACTAAAACGTCAGAAGGATAAATACCCATATATGAATGATTGTTTATTGTCCCCACCAATTTTAAAAACAAACCTACGCCATTGATTCCGGTAAAGAATAACGTGTTCTGAATGAAACGGTCAGGGAATTAACACTGCTGTAAATGGAGTTTACCAAATAGTCTCTATTGCTCGACTCTGCCCGCAATACTCACAATCCAAAGATAGGGAATAGGAGTTTAACTTTGGTATAGTTTGTGTATACCTGCTTGTTATATACATTTTATATTGAAGATATTGAATCGTTAAATTAAGGCCCACCCAAAATTACTACAGCCCATCCAAAGATTAAATCCTGGCGCCGCGCCTGGTTGTAAGTCTGATTTTGTCAGACACAGACCAGGACAAAATGCTTGATCTGTCTCTCCTTGCACGCAAGGAATAAAATCAAAGAACTGTCTCAACCATCTTTGTTTAAAGTTAGCTTTTCTTACAGCTTCCATTTCATTTACATAACACATCCTGTATACATGAACTCAGACATGAAAAATTACCTACAGAGTCATAATAAGTGTGAAAAGCAGCAGATGGAGGTATTCAATAAAATGATCCAACAGGTTAGTGTAGAGGCGTTTTCAAAAGACACACCGTGGCAGCATAACAAGGTCATATTCTCTGCACGGTGTGTCTTATGAATGCGCCGTGGCGGCATGGCGAGGCACGAATATTGGGGCATTTGTGCAGGCATGCTTGATTGTAATATTACCGGAATATTGCTGCTATTACAACATTTTCCGTGACCATCAGATTCTGTGACTCTGAGTGGGGCTGTTTCGTTAATTCCTCATGAAATAAAGATTTTGAGAGGGTTGAAACTTTTTTAGGTGACAGTGTGTGCATGGCTAAGTTATAAAATTCACCGTTTTTGAGTGTAAAGGTGACAGAAGAACAGTGGCTCAGAGGTCACCAAATCTAACAGCTCACAGGTCCTATCATATAATGTGACCCCTCCATATCCTTTGCAAAACAATGTTCACTTCATATCAGATTTTCATAATGGATTTTTACAAAGGGGCACAACGTTCGTTCATGAGGAATCAGCGAAACAGCGCCCCTTAGAGTCACAGAATCTGAGGGTCACAGAAAATGGTGTAACACCGGCAACAGTATTTAAAATGCAAGTAAACATGGGGAGTTTATTTGGCATTTGTAAACTGTATCAGCTGTAATCCCAAACTGGAGTGATGCAGAGGTCCGGGAGCTTCTGGTCTTTAGAGCTGAAGACCAGATCACCAGACAGTTCATGGGGACTGTGCCTCAAGTAACTGCAGCCAGCCGTACGGGAGCGCACACAAACGCTTCACAAAAAAACACACCTCTTCACTGTGACATACTTCTTTTTCTTAGTGCCACTTTTTAGTGGGCTGTGAGTCGTCCTTGGTCCTTTCCCAGTTGCAGAAGAGAAGAATCCATTCTCACAATTGAATCCATGGAGGTCTGCAACCATTTTTTCTTCCTCTTTTAAAGCTGTCGAGAACGCGTAAGCCGTGTCAATTGATGTCACATCCGTAGGACAGCGCAGGAAATTCGGGCCCCGAACTGCAGCACATTTTCCTGCACACAGCCAGTTTAAGAAAATGGAGCGATACGTGGGTGGGCTCATTCTTGTTTAGTTTATAACGCTTCATCACCCAACAGCATTAAAAAACTGGACATGGATGTTAATTTTATTTACAAATCCTGCCCCCTGTTCCTTTAAGGAGCAAGGCTCCAACCGGGATTAAAAAAAACAAGTTTCTGTTTGCCATGGACTCCTCCGTTTCATGGTTTACACGGAGCCCTGCATGTCGACAGCCTGGACACCACCCCCAAACCCCCCTTTATTCCGCCACCGCATAATCACCTGATTGCACCACATTGCCAACCCGGGCTGAGCACTTATGAATGACCCAAAGCCTCACTGATCCCGGCACTGATGACGCGATTGTCTTTTGAAACAGCCTTAGGTCAGGTGTGTCCAGGTCCAGTCCTTGAGATCAAATATTCTCCTGCTTTTAGATGCATCCCTTCTCCTACACCTGAATCAGATGAATGTCTTGTTATCGGGCCTCTGCAGACCTGAATGATGCTGATGAGGGAATTCAGACATTTGATTCAGGTGTGTTGGAAAAGGGATGCATCTAAAAGTTGCAGGATAGACTGAAGTTGGGTGCCCCTGGTTTATGTGAAACTTTCTGAACTGGTGCTGAGGGCAATAGATTCATTATGACTTACAGTGGCTGAGTTGAACTTGAGGATTTGTTCGTCCTCTCTCCATTTGTGCCAGTAGATCAAAGGCAGGAAAAGTCTGAATGGTTGCAGGTCTGGAGGTTGCTGGCTGAACGGCTGAAAAAAGGACAAAACAGGTTAGCTTCATAGGTGAATAAATATAACCAAATCATCATAGATGAGGATTTTTTATAATGTTCAACTCCACATAGTTTTAAAAGGTAATTGTGCTTCATGGTGTTTGCATTAACAATGTTCTAATGCCTCGAATTACCCACAAAATAGACTAGATTCACTTTGGTGGCTACATCCTCAGTGGAGGAGGTACGTCTATAACCATGTTAGAGGTCCTTGAGGTAGTTTGTTGGATTTCTGACATAAGACTTGTTGTGGACTAACTATTTTATAGGAGGACATTAACTAGACCATTGTGGATGTAAAAAAGAGATGGCTCTGTTCTGGGTTTTGAAATATGGCAGTAAGTTGTCATTTTTTTGCTTTCTGAGTGGTTTGACAAAAGCGTGTACTGTATATACGGTAATGATTGTGTCATTGCTTGAAATATATCATTTTAATCACAAGCAGGGATAGGATGGTGTTGAAATTCAGCTTGGAAGCTTGGAATTTTCTTTACGTCAGGTGGGGTGTGGATAAGAATTTTATATTCTTTTCCATGAATATCCCAAACTTTCTGGCGTCGAGGCGACCTATATTTGGAAGCACTGTGAGGTTAGGCAGCCTTCCTTTCAAAGCAGAAGAGAACTACTGGCGTCTGGTAGCAGCTAGCAAACAATATCACAATAGTTGACAGCAGAATCGAGCGCAGCAGCAATAGGTACTAATCACCCGCAGCTGCAGCAGTAGCGCTTACAAAGATCTGCTATACAGGAAGATGCCTCACTCACATACAAAAAGAAGGATCATGACAGTGGCTTAACCGCGGCTGCTTTTGGAGTTCAAAAACAAATGTTCTGGCCACTGATTTAGAACAGACCCGCAACCCGAAAACTCCCAAACCTCCCACTGACCAGCCAGATCCCTGAAAGAATCTCAGCTTTCAAATGATGGATAATATGAATATGTACATAGAAAGGGTGTCAAGAAGGCGGATTTCACCCGGAAGTATGTAACACACTGCCAACGGGATGTAAAAATCCCATCTGGCCTAGGAATACCTTGAGAATGAACTGGAAAGGGTTAATGGACCTGGTAACCCACAGCCAAGTCTTGAATAAGTGGAAGACAATGGCTTGTTGGATGGTTGAAATTGACTAAAAATTACACTTTATATATATATATATATATATATATATATATATATATATATATAACTGAGATAAGAAACTCACCCTGGGTGACAGTGATGTTAAAGTCTATGAATGAGGTCTTGGGTTCGTCCTGATAACATCTGTACTGTCCGGAGTCAGACTGGGTCAGATCAGTGATTGTCACCAGCAGAACTCCTTCATAAGAAGATTTAATGTCATATTCAATGCTGTATCTGCCTCTGTGAGCTGTTTTCTCCTGTGTCTGAACCAGAGTGTTTTCTTCACAGGCTCCTCTGCAGAAATATTTAGAGCCCCCAGAGGGAGCTAGATAACAAGCGACTGTGATCGAGCTGCCAGGTTCTGCAGACAGACTTTTTTCCTGACCATCGGTGGTTTCAGCCAGCACAGCTGTTGGTTTAAGGAAACAATCAGACGTTAATTTCATAATTTCTTCTCTTTCAAAGATCAAAACTTTAGCAGAAACTCACCATCTGTGACTCTGAGCTGAAACTCTATGAATGAACCTGAAGACATAGAGGTGCCGATAGAACAGCGGTACTGTCCAGAGTCAGACTTAGTCAGGTGTGTGATGCCCACCGTGAGAAGCGGACCCCCGCCATACTCTGTGTTGTATCTTCCACTTTGAGCTTCGTCCTCTTGTGTCTTCATAAGAACATTTTCTCCCTCACAGTCATCCTTGCAGAAAACCTTCAGGGTTTCAGTGGAATGAAGAATGCATGGAAAGGAGAAGTTCTCTCCAGCTGTTCTGTAGTGAGAGAATGCTCCCTCACTATAGCAGCTGTCTGCACACTGCAGAGCTGCAGAAAGATCAACCAGCAGCAAACTTTAGTTGGAGGAGGAGAAAATACGGAACAAAAACCTTTAAGTAACACATGCGTCACCAACAGCAATGAGCTTAGAGAAAACCTCTAGAGATTTATTTTAACTTCTGCACTTCCTTCCCCAGAACTGATGTAAAATAAACTACTGAACATGCTGCTGACAGTTGCATGCATCCAACAGTCTGTAGCTGGAGTCCTGTCAGTCACCACTGTTTAAAAATTAGTAAATGTTGCAAACAGGCATCCTCTGCACAACTTCTTGAATCCATGCAGATATTTTTACTTATTTAAATGTCATATTTTATTCTCTACTCTTATCCTAAACCTGTTTTTTTTCTTGATGTCATGCATGATATTTGCACAGATTCCAGGACTAAAAATAAAGGAATAGCATCTTATGTTCGTGATGAAAATTGATTATGAAAAGTATGTTAAAAAAAAGTCTGGACTGTGTCTGAACTGAAACATGAAGAGATCAACCATCAGGCTTTATTTTTGTCTCCTCTGCTGCTGTGGCTCCTCAGGAATTTAAGATGTTTATCTATTTTCAACCAACCTTCATGTGTGCATACAAAACTGGTGGAAACTTTTAATAAACATGATAAACATGGTCTAAAGGCACCAGTTAAATTTTAAATTTATTAATCTGAAGACTGAGCATGCTGAACTGAAAGTCAGTTGAGGAACAAACATATTCTTGGACTGAACTGACTTCCTCTTTTTTCACAACAAACTTAAACTCGGCTCCAGGGTTTCTACTAAAACTATTCAAAGAGAAATTATCTGAAATGTAAATAGTTTTTTTATTATTTTTATGAAAAGAGTGTTTCTGTGTTAAGTTAATGTTCTGCTCTGATCTTAATTCCTCTGTGTCTTAAAACAAACTTCTATCTCAGCTTCAACTTCTGCTTACTACTTATGTTTCCTCCGGACTGAGCTCAGTCAGTACATCAGAAAACATCACATGGACCTCAAAGGTACTGATGAAATCATGGATGAACTGTCAGCTCTGCAGTATTAAAATAAAGATGTGATTTTATTTTTACATGTTAAATATTACTGAGGATAAAACCTTATGAGTTTAAAAGCAAACTCTAACAGGATGCTGAAACAGGTCCATCATCCAAGAAAAACCTATTAAAACAGATTAAAGACATTTTTACCATTTTGCACTTAGTCTTCAAATTTAATTTGTTTACTTAGGTTATAAATTATGCTTTGAACGTTTTTCAAAGTTTCTGTTTTTAACTAACTCTAAAGTGCACCTTTATACTAAACCGTTCTGCTGCTTTTCATGAAACTTTAAAACATTTCAAATAAATTATCTAATATTTTATACACTGCAAATGATCAACTTGTTGAAGTACTTTCAGTTTAAGTAAGCAGCTTCATGATGATTTTAATTAGTACTAAAGAAAGTATTTTATCCCCATTCGGTTAAATTGATCATTTTTCTCTTAAAAGGACAGTACCAGATAAATAATAATAATAAAATGTACTTACAGAGGAAGAAGCAGAACAAAATGAGACAGGATTTCATGTTGGCGCTCTGAGGGTTTCTTGCTGCCTCTTTTCTTTTATCCCCTTTAACTTCTCTTTTTTTTTATGTTCTCTAATAAATCTGTAGGGGCTTCACAGTACAGTCGTATTTATACTGAGATACAATTACACACAGTCAGATTCTATTTACTAATTGGCTAACTTTTGAAGGCAAATGATTGCCCCTTTATTTTATTTGCGGCATCAGAGTAAAGGGGGATAAATGTATGTACACTTCAGACTTCTCATATTTTGTTGTTTATAAAACTTGTGTAATAACGTGTAGACCTATCATTTTTCTACTACTTTATAACTGTGTGGTATTATGTGTTGGTCTATCAAAGAATAAACAAAATCCCAAAATCCACACAAATAATTGCTACTTTGAGGTGTATGGTTTACACACAGAGCTATGAATTGTTTTACATAGCACTGTAATCCCACATTTATTTTCTTTCCTCCATTGATCTATGTTCAAAAAGCAGTGTGTATAGAATTAATTATTTGAGATTTCATAAAACATCTTATTTGCTAGTTGTTTAACTACACCATTGCTTCCACTAAGCAAAAACTATTAACAGTATCTCTGAAAACATAGTTGCCTTGCAGATCCTGCCTGCTATCCCCGCTGACTCTTGAGCAACTCTACACAAAAAAGATTACATCTACTGAAAGAGAAGCACTTGCATCCTGATGATGGTGAAACAAAAAAAAGTTGTGTTGGAGCGCCTCTAGCGGCCGTGGTGCTACACAACAGGCTTCACATTCTTTTCTTTTTTTTACGTGTCCTGTTTGCCAGTGTGGAGCTAAGAATTGGTGTCTGAGTACCAAGTAGAAGCCCAACAGATTTACTTTCACAAGCGGAGCAGTGCAGCTTTTGCTATAGTACTCCACTTGATTTATGTGTGAAAAATCTTTATTATGAATTGTTGGGATTTTTATTTCCTGATGTTATGGAGACGGAGACGGAAAATTAAGGAGAAGAAAGAAGGAAGATGAAGAAGAGAGGTAGGAAACAAAATGTCATGAGAGAGGGTGAGTTGAAAATACAAGAGAGGAAGGGGAACAGAGAAAACACAGGAAAACATTGAAGTCTGCCTCCATACCCACAGGACGGCAGAGAGAGGGGGAAAAACAAAACAAAACACGAAAAAGGAACATCGACAAAACCAACCAAACATTGTGAACTTAAGAATTACACAACGACATCACACAAAAATAGATATAAAAATACAACAGCAATGTCACAGAAAAACTCATGGTACCGATTAATCAAGCTCTAGTAATGATAACCTCACCCCAAGAATATATCCTTAAACACCAGAGACCCCACATCTATGTGTGTGTGTTAGCATGCTGGTGCATATAAGGTTTCTCCATAAGAGTGTTCGATAGCTGGTGTGAGCAGGCTATCAACGGACCGGGGGAGCCGGGGCCCAGGGGCACCGCACCGCCCAGCAGGGACCCGACAAGGGACCGGCCGACGAGGGGCCCCCGGCACTGCAGGGGCCGCGGCCGGCCGCCACGCGACGCCTCCACCCTAGGCCAATCCCCAGCGCCAACATCCCAGCGCCCCACCAATAGCCGCAGGGGACGGACAGCATCCCCAGGCCGGGCCCAGCCAGCATCTGGACGCCAAGTTGTACCAGCTCCCGGGTCCTGATCCCGCGCAACGCAGGGTGCCGAGACCAGGGATCCAACGAGGGCCAGGGCCGGTCCAACACGCCAATAAACCGGCCACGCAAGGTGCGCACAGAACAGGTGATCAAACAAGCAGAGACGCCGGATCCGCATCTCGCCGAGCCACCGAGCAGGCACCACCCAACAATCCCAAACCTGGCACCTCTAAAAGAGGTGCCCCAACCAACCAAAGGAAGATATCGGCCCAGCCCATCGGCCGACCGACACACCGGCAACCTCAAGCCCGGCCAGGCACGCACCAGGTCCGAACCGGATTGACCACCGGCGCACCGGCAGGCAGGGGCCCCCGTCACCGGCGGGGAGTGACGGAGGGGAAATAGGCCCCCCATTAAGTGTAAGGCCTGAGGTGCGCCAGGCGAGGGGGCAGACCAAGATCCAACCTGACAGGTAGACAAAGACATACAGACACAGTCACACGTTCCCTCCCTCTTAAACCCATACATTCTCACTGACTCACCAAGGCACGCAAAAAAATGACGCTGTACCCTCACTCACACACCCCATGCACACTTTATGCTCCCAGGTCCAGGTACCGATGCCCCAGTAGAGGCACCAGCCCCCGGACCCGGGAGGTGGACCCCCTACCTTCTAGGACGGAGACAAGCAGACATCCCCCAACCCCCACCCCGAGCCCTCAGTGTCTATATGTGGTTTAACAGTGGGCACCGGCACCAGAGGTGAAGCTGATTGTACCGCTCCCCCTCTGGATGCCGAAAAGTGTGCCAACCCCAAAGTCCCTACATATGTGTCGTGTGAAAATGTTATAAGTGGGAGTGTCTAAGTTGTATATTAAAATTGGGACCCAGGACACCACGGGATAGCGAGGAGGGAAGCCCCTCCTCGCACCCCAGTGATGTGCCCATGCCCCAAGACCCTATTTGAGTGGTAAAGTGATGGAGCGGGTGCACAGAGGTGTCCAGGGATGGGGAGGGAAGGACTGGGAGTCAAAATGTCTTCCCAGGGAGCCAGCTCCCCCACTGACCCCAATAGGCACCGCTGTTCACCGGGATCCACCAGGGGAGGGAGGCCATGGCACGTTCGACCCGGGGCCCACGGCCACCGCACCACAAAGCCCCACGGACCCCAAGGCAGTCCTCCCAGCCCCATCCCAGAAGGGGAACTAAACCCACCCTGACATTCGCTCTACTCTCAAAACACAAAAGACACTAGACACCCAGGTTGAGTTCGCAGCCCCCCCCCCGTCCCGCACATCCCTCCCCCCCATCCAAGTGCCCTCGTAGGGGGAGAGCACCTGTCGCTACACAGCAGCAGCCTCCCCGCCAGCAAAGGAGGCCCCCAGCGCCACCCGCACACCGGAGGCCCCCGTAGCCCGAACCACGTCGACGTACCTGCCCAGACCAGGAGCAAACCGATGAGCCGGGCGGCCGACCCACCAGGCCGACATCCACCAGCGTCATTCTTTGTGGAGCGACCAATGTTGCTCAACGGCCCGGCAGGAGACCCACCCACCTGCCCTGCACGCCCACCACCCGGCCAGTCCACCCGCAAGTCCGACCGATCCCGGCCAAATGCCCAACCCCAGCGCCCCACACAAAGACCAAGACCCAGGAGCCAAGTCCAGCGCAAAAATGGACTGATCCGGCCCAGAAACGCCACCCAGCCGCCGCGACCAGCAGCCAGGCACCCCAACCAGCAAACAAGGCGAGACGCCATACAGGGACCGGCGATGACAATCGGCCCAGAGAAAAAGAGAGAGGCGGCTGCACATGCCGGCCGCCAGCCCCCCTTTAACTTCTCTAATTAAACACTTTCTTCTTCAAACATGAGAAAACATCACTCCTCCTCTTTCCTTCAGCCGAGTCTTTAGTCTCAGCTTCACGTTTAACAAATATATTCACTGTGCTTTGGGTTACTAACAGAAGTTAGACTCTAATTATGGTTCTGTGAGTTCCTGGATGACTGACAGTGGCAGTAAACAGTGGATGCATGTTACCCCAGAAGCATCTACTTTCCAACACAGGCAGGTAGGGTAATGGCAGGTGCATGGATCCTACTAACTTGCTTAGCTGTAGTTACTGCCAAAAGAAAGACGGTCTTAGCCACCAGTTTCAGTGGGGCTGGACACAGTGGCTCAGTGGGTGGCCCACTCAAGGCCTTCAACACCAGTGGAAGGCGCCATGCCAACTTTTATAAAGGGCCGACCTTTGTGTGACACGGAGAAACTGCGTCCCACAGTAGTGCGCCTCCACCTGTCTGCCATCACTGTAGCCATGATTGGCTGAGATGACTGCGACGTGCACTTTCAAGGTCGAAGCACCTTGTCAAGCATCCAACAAACATTGAAGGGAACCTTAAAATGTAATCGGAACAATAAACTAGGTGTACATCCCTGTTCCTGGATCACCCCAAAAAGTGCTGCCAACATGGAGCATAAGTCTTCATCGTAGCAGGAGCTCTGGCGTTCTGTTGGATGGAGGGATCCAGACCCTTCAGACACTTCAGTTTTATCACTGTTGAGTTTCATTATTCCTCTTTTATGTAGTAGTTTAATTGAGTGCTACTAGCTTAGTAAGTTTGCATTTTAACTGGAAGATTTAATTCTTTTTGGTAATAAACTCAAATTATGGAGAGAAGCTGTCTGTCATTATGCCATATGAAGATGTAATAATAGGTTTTTGTAAAAATACCAGTGCTGAACTTATTTCTTCACCTATTTAAAGTTTAACCGAACCCCATGGAAAATCATAACCCCGCCCCCAGACAACAATTGAAAATTCTACAAAGTGGGCGGTGCCAGGAAGGACGAAGGGGCGTGGCCAAGTGTGGAGGATGAGCTGAGGGGGGAACGTGGGTGTGTGGTCAGGAGGACAGTGACAGCAAGCTTAATCTGACACTGAAACATGGACAGTGACCAAAGCGAAGTTGGTAGTTTTGCAACTGATCGATCTAATCGACGTTCATCTGTTTTGAACGTTAGCATCACCACTCAGAGACCGGACCCATCCTGTCTCCCTCTGCCTCAGCAGCACCGGCCTCAGGCAGCACTGACCCATCGCCCTGAGCCAGCAGATCTCCTCCGTCGTCACTGGAGATAAAGGAGCAGAGAGAGGCTTTATGGAGCCCAGCGGCCGCGAGCCGTATCAATTCGAGCCGCTGGCTCAGGGTGCTGAGTCAGCGCATCCCGAGGCTGGCACTGTCGCTGCTGCTGAGGCAGAGGCAGCGGGAGACAGGAGGAGTCCAGTCTCTGATTGGTGATGCTAACATAGGCTAACGTTCAAAACAGTATGTTAGCTATGCTAACTATGTGCTAATGTGATAATAATGGTAACCTGAAAAACACAATCCAACTTCAAACTCGCCACGGGGCGAGTGTGTGAGACCATGGCTGCTGTGACACAGTCGATGCCTGTGACGTAGAGATGTACCGCTCTCCACCAATCACAAAATTCAAATGCAGTAGCCACAGTTCAACCCTAAGGGGGCAGCACTAAGATGTTTTTAGACCAAAAAGTGTAGAATTAAACAAGTTTACATGAAAATGTAAAAAAAATCCCCACAATCTGAAAGATTACATTGGTAAATACCCATTTATACAGTTTAGAAGCAAAAAAAAAGAGTTGTTTTGGGGTTTAGTTACTCTTTAATACCTTAACCTTAGCAGGCAAGTCTTTATAACCAAAAACAGAGACAGCAGTATTTGGCTAATATTTTACTGATACTGATATTTTACGGTGGTGCCCCGACTTAGTAATATTGATCTAAATTACTAGTTTTGTTAATAATTGCCTTCAGCAAAAATTTCTAGTTATTTATAACCAAAAAGACCAATTGTTGCAAAACACTTCTGAGTCTCCCTGAACCAGTTCCAACTTCCTTACACAGATATAAGGAAGACAGATTTCCCTGTTCTAGCTGTAACTCTTGTTTTTCTACTGAAAAGCAAAAGCGTCTGACCTTTCGCTTCCTTAAATGCCAGAGCTGCTTCTAACCACATGACAGGACACATTTCTACTTTCTCCATGTTCAACTGGAAGGTCTGAGATTACCTGGTTTGTTACATAAAGTAAATGACACTGAACACAGATAACATCTGTTTAGAACTTTTATTATGAATGCCCAAATAAACAAAAAGTTTACAGAGTAACTTTGTCTCACAACATGTTATTCTGAGGTTGAGGTTTTAGATGGTTCTGACAGATCTATTCTTTGCTTTTTTTTGATGAACTATGTTTGGTTCTGGTTCTGCTCTGTTTTCTTATGATGTTCCTCTCCACACTGGCCCTGTTGTTCAGAACTTTGAAAACACTCGTCATGGAGATCCATCTTATACAAATTTGAGCTGTTTTGAAAATAAGAAAAATGTGAGTCTCTAGATGTGCTGAGCCTGATGCTGGTTAAAAGCCTCACCAGGAACTGTTCGATACAGTTCAGTGGGATCACTTGCTGGTTTAAATGGAAAAATAAAGATTTAATTTCACTTGCTATTGATTTGTCTCATCTAAACGTAGAAGAGCAGCAGACACTCTCTCTCTCTCTCTCTCTCTCTCTCTCTCTCTCTCTCTCTCTGGGGATCAGGGGAATTCTGATCAGAAGCTGCTTCTCTACGTTTCAATGCCTGCATCCATGTTCCAGCTCTAACAGATAATAATAATAATAATAATAATAATAATAATAATAATAATAATAATAATAATAATAATAATAATAATAATAATAATAATAATAATAATAATAATAATAATAATAATATTAAGAATCAGTGCCTAAAGGGAATCAGGCCGTTTGAACAGATGGGATGTATCAGGATTTATCAGTGTTAATGGAGAAACTGTGGAGTTTAGTTAAAGTGGAGGCTGTGCCCATAAATAACACTTCAGTCTCATTACTGTTGAGTTTGAGTAAATTTGAGGAGTTTTTGCTATGGTGATCACGGAAACCAGACTGAAAAACATCAAAGCAGTTGGTCGTTGTTATGAAGCTATTTAACTGCTGAAACAGCTCTTTGAATAATTTTACTGATAAATGGAAGATTAGAAATTGGCCTGTAGTTCTGCATTAACATGTTGTCCAGATTATTCTTTTTTAGCAGTGGTTTAATAACTGCTGTTTTTAAAGCCAGGGGGAAGAGACCTGATAGCAGGGATGAGTTCACTATTTGAGTCAGATCAGACCCAATAACAAGGAAAACTTTCTTAAGGAAAGCTTTGGGTAGGATATCAAGACAGAAAGAGGAGGAGCTTAATTGGTTAATAATGTCTTCTAGGCTTTATTGGTTTAATTCATGGAATTCTGACAGTTTTTCTACAGTGCTGTTAGCTGGGTATAACATTGGTGGTCGGTTTGATGCTGCAGTACAGACCGACCATCTAATCGTTAGAATCCTTTCAGTGAAAAAGCTGCAAATTCATTGCAGGCCCTGGTAGAATTTAGTTTAGGGGCTACTGTCACTGGAGGATTAGTTAGTCTTTCCACTGTTGCAAATATAGTCCATGCATTATTAATGTTTCTATTGATGATTTCAGAAAAGAAAGACTCACTAGCTTCTTTCAAAGATATCTGATATCTGTTCAGTCGCTCTTTGTAGATCTGACAGTAAACCTGAAGTCAAGTTTTCGGCCATTTTCACTCTCCTCGTAACTCCGTACCAGTGGATCGCTTGTCCACGGAGACTTCTTTCTACCTTAGACTACTTTCACTTTAGTCGGAGCAATGGAATCCGTGATGTCTGAGATTTCCATAAGCAAATTATCTACCAGCTTGTTTACTGAGTTGGAGTTGGGAGATGAGGGGGATGTGGTGGAAGGGAAAATACGTTTAAAGGTTTCAACAGAACTGTCCCCAAGAAAACGCTTTTTTACAGTTATCTCACTGTGGCTGGATATTTTAGTAGAGATGGTACTTTAAAAGAAAATACAGAAATGGTCAGATAATGCAATATCAATTACTGAGATGTCAGATATATTTAAACCTTTGCTGATAATGAAGTCCAGAGTGTGTCCTCAATTAGTTAGTTGGTTGTTTGACATGCTGGGTCAGGCCGAAGTTATGAAGAGTGTCACTTAATGTTTCTGCTAGTCTATCCTGGGGGTTGTCAGTATGGATGTTGAAGTCCCCTGCAATTATTATTTGGTCATAATCGATACATATTACGGAAAGAAGGTCGCTGAAATCATTAAAGAAGTTAGAGTTATGTTTTGGGGGTTTATATGAATTTAGAAATAAAGCTTTGTTAAGATATGTCATGTCTCAGATCCAGTGTTTCCAGTGTTCTTCCTACTGCTCCATCATAATCTCTGTAATTCTGCTCGGATGTGCTATAAACTGTTAGACCACATCCTGTTTGGCTTCTCAGAACCTCCACTGGAGTTCGAATCTGAATTTTCCAGACAATCAAGCTGGGAAATCTACACAGCGTCACAAAGCGGTTCCTGGATTGTGGGATGAATTGGGAGGAACCAATGCTACATATTGATGAAGATGCTTTAGTGTTGCCGCTACAATGGACTCCTGGTAGCTTCAATCCCACAGAGAAAGTCCACTGCAGTCCACCCTCTCCTTCCTGTCTTTATTGTTTTCCTTGGCAAAAGATGCAGCAGGTTTCCAGCAACAGTTTCCTGCATGAGAGGCTAATTTGATTCAAAGTGATGATGTCTTCACACTTTCTTTGGATTCAACTGTGATTTCAGCACACCTGGCCAGTCTACTTTAAGATCGATCTCAGCTGAACTCTGATAGCTTCACCTGTGCAGATGATATGACTACACAGTTTTATCATGAAGTCAGCCTCTCTCCTCAATAATTAAACACAATGTGAACTGTCAGCACAAAATATGAAGCCGCAAAGTTTCTAAATTAACATTTGTGCTTCTTGGGAGATAAATGGCGATATTTTCTATTTACATGTAAACAAATGACCTCCTTCAGAACAAAGATGGGTAGAAAATGAACTTTTACATCTTAGATGTGAGAATTTCATGATACTAGGTTATCCATCCCTAAAAGATTAAGATGATGACCTAAAGTACCTCTGACCATATGTACCAGAGTATGATTTTTATTTGACTTTTTTACACATCAAGAGTTAAAATATAATTTAAATTGTTATTGATCTGTTGTCAATTATTTAAGTAATTTACTGTTCGTTTGTTGTGTTTTTATTGATTTATAGTATTTTAACCAGGATTTTTCTGTTATAGGTTGAGAATGCAGCCAGGAATAGAAAGACATTATACAGTAATGAATTATTCCAAGCTATCATCTGCTCTCAGTACCTTTGTTTATAGTTTAAGGCAACATTTGTTCTCTGGAGGTTTTTCATAGTTCAACAGGGTAAGGATTTACCTTTTTATTGGGGTTCAGTTTACAGGTGAGAAAATCAAACCCGCTGGGCTATCTGTGTCATGTTTTCAGTTTGCCAGGATCCAAGAGCAGAGAAAACCCGTTTTATGATGAAAATGAGAACTTGCAGAAGTAAATGCAGGGAGAAGTCGGGGGGAGTGACGCGGGGGGGTGACTTATCTGGCAACAAACAATGAAAATCCAGGTGTCTAAATCCAGAGTCAGGGTGGAAATGATAATGGAACCAGACAAGCTAATCAGAGGCAAATGTGGAAGACCTATATGGCAAGACCTTTCGAACAATAATAAATGCTAAGAGCTGAATAAAATATGGATATAAACAGATAGTAAGGAAATGGTCAAAACACCAACCATGGGAGAAAACAGAAACCCAAACACCCCACAATACTGACACACGGTCACTTTACATTTAGATTCTTCAGCCCCGGATCTGCTTCATCCACTGCTCTATCCCCAGCCCACGAGCACAATCGACATATTTTTTTATGATTTAAAAGAAAAACTGACAGCTCAGAGCTGCAGCTCAGACAGTTCTTCAAATGGAACAGAGAGGTTTCCATCTGATTTAATCACCTGCAGCCCAGTTGATTGAGTTTATGCGTGTGTTTCTGCAGACTCCTCCCTCTTGTAAGTTATCTTTCTGGCCGTTGGTGTGAGCTCCACCACCTGCCACCCTGTTATGTACCTCCATGCAACAATATAGAGCAGGAACCTATCTTCTAATTTCCAGATAACCCAGGAGAACCTGCAGCCTCAGGAACACGGCAGGTGATCATGCCCTGGGAGTCAAATAGGTCATTTGGGATTTAAAACTTGTTTCAAATGTTTTTTTACATGACGACATATCACAGAATACACACTGTTGCCTCAAATGCAAATAATTTAAATTGAAACGTTTGCATGTGCGAGTTTAAAGTCAGAGGCTAAATATCTGAATTCACAGATTGGAGAACAGAGAACAAAGTAGGATGGATAAAGTTCTGCTCTACATTTTTACTGCGTCAGGTAAAAAGATTTTTTATGTTTTAATCATATTTCTGTTTTAAATTGAACCTTTACCTGTTTACCTGTTTCTGCCGGGTTACAATCAAAACCTGCTCTGATCTTTACAGAATAAATCTTCCTCCTTGGAAATCATCGTGTGATTTATCACAACAGCTTTATAGAACACTGTAGAGTGAAGATTTATCATATATTTACTCCAAATGAACTATCTCTACTTGTGTCCCTGCAGCTCTGTGCGGCGGCGGTTCGTTGACTGAACATCAGTATCACTTCATCTATCAACCAAAGACCTGGGCTGACGCGCAGAGTTACTGCAGAGAAAAGTTCACAGACCTGGTCACAGTGGACTGTTTGGATGTTGCAATGACCCTGAACAACATGGTCGACTTGAACCAAATGGGCTTCCAAAGAGACGTAAAGTTTATTTAGCATGCATATTTCTGATTTCTGTTAGGCTAACTGGCTTCTCTGAACTGCCCTTAGCTACGAGTGTCTGCATAGTTACATGTCTCTGTGATGGACTGGCGACCTGTTCAGGTTGGACCTGCAGGTTTAGATGATGGATGGAGAAAATCTGCATGAATTACTCTAAAAGGAGAAGAAAGGCTGGAGTCAGACTGGAGAATTTCAACCTGTCTGCCTCAGATGGTAGTGAACAATAAACTAGAAATTAAAGCAAATTTATGTCAGGAAATATACCTGCCTGCATCAGAGCTGAGAGCAATATTAAAAAAACCATCCCTAACTCAGGAGGTTTCAGAAAGACTAGAGCTGCAGCCGTTAATTTTCACTCATTTTCATTGTGAATCTTATTTTTTATTTTATTTTAATGAGCAAGAACAGATGTGAGGTTCTCACAGTCTGATAGCCTGGAGTATTAATGTGTTAAGTTGGTAAAACAACGATTTATAGCTTTATGAGCAACAGTTTTTCCCACTGCTGCATGCTGAAATATTTATGACAGTTAAAATAATGTTTTCATTTTCAATACATATATTTGAGCAAAATTAAAGGATAGAAACACCTCCTTTAGTAAAACGGTTGGCAGATTATCATTTTAATCTGCTATTTTTTATTTAAATGTATATGTTTGAATATTATTTTCTGCCTGTGCTGGTAAAACAAGCAGATACCAGCCATCAACAAGGTTCTGTCATAAATCCGTCTGAATATCGGACTACCAGAGATTATTTGAACTGGCTGGTTTTCTGGTTCTTGGCCCCCAAACCTTCACCAGGGTTGATCTCAGGAGTTTGTCTGCTTCCTCATACCAATGCCAGTTTATATACTGTTTGCTGTCATCAACCCTTTATAAAAACCCAGTCACAGCTTCAGGTTCAAGCTTTCAGCTATTGTTATCCAGTTCGTGGCTGTTTGTGTAAGTGTAATTATTGCTGTTTAGATTGTTTTATTGATGTGGTTTAGGCCCCCACCTGGCAACCCCTTTTAAATCTTTCTATGTGCCCCTTTTTAAACAAATATGCAACATTTCAGTTAAAAATATGACTTGATCTCTTTGAATCCTCCCTCTGCTGCAGCCTTTCAGGATCCATTTCCATAAAGTTTGCAATGTTAATGACTCTTTGGATGAATTATTGGACATAGGCTAAAGGAAAGTCATCACCTGGATATGAGAAAGAAGTATGGAAATATTGCTATTTGGTTGATCCCAGTTCAACGATGGCACACAGGCAGTTGATTTAAAGGTGATATTTTATTTCTAGATATTTCTAGAATTAGAACTAAACATAGAAATAGACAAACATGGAGAAGCAGCTCTCATTTTCTATGCTCCTCTAATCCTCTAATCAACAACTGCAAAGCTGCTGAAACACTGAGTTCTTTTAAATGAAAGCTCAAAACTCATCTGTGCAGGTCTGCCTCTGAGTAATGTTTTGATGTATCATACAGTATGATTTGTGTGTGTTTAATGCTTTATTGCTGTTTTTATGAAAAGCACCTTGCTTGCTGTTGAAAGTGTGCTATAGAAATAAAATTGCATTGCCACATGGTTTAGTTTCTGTTTATCTTCTAAGCAGTCTAAGTCTTTGTGTTTTATAGCGTATAGAGTGTTCTTTCTGTGGTTCTTCAGGCTTTCTGAGGGACTTCCAGAGATCTTCTTTGGACTTTAGCTGCTTTTTCACTCAATTTCATCTAGTACCTGATTGTTTTCAGAAAACTCCGCATTTTTCCTGTTTCTCAAGGGAAATTGAATGTCTGTCAATTACTGGACTTCTTTCATTTTCCATTTATCAAACTACATTATCCTATCCATATATCTGTTCCTGATCTGTATTGCAGTGGCACAGCTTTGCACCAATATTAAAGTGGTAAAGCGATTGATCTGAAGTTGGATATGAATGGACGTCCTCTGTGTCCCATCTGAGGCTGTTGTTTTCTACAGGCCTGGATCGGTTTGTTCGAAGACATCCAGAGCTGGAGATGGTCGCTGGTAGACGACACTTTCTACCAAGGCTACGAGACCCAGTACAGGAACTGGATATCTGGGCAGCCAGACAACTCTGGGTCTAATGAGCCTTGCACAGAGATTAATGATCTTGGACAATGGAACGACATCCCATGTGAGGCAACACGTAAACCGATCTGTGTCTCTGTCAATGGTGAGCATATCGCTTTAAAATATCCATTTATCTCTTTAAATGCCATTTAGTTTAGATATACTTTAACAAATCCCTGTTCAGTTTCCCAGAATGTTCTTCACATTTCCAGATGTTAATCTAAACTGAGTCAGAAGTTTGCATATGCTAAGACTGCTGTGCCAGCACTTACAGACAACCTAGACAATGTTATCATGGCTTTGTAAACCTTGGGTACAACTGCCAGAAGGTGCCACGTTTATCCATTAAAGCGATTCTAAACAGGAATAAGAAGCTTTGGAACATCCAGTCCTTCTCAGGAAGACAGGCTCTGTGTCCCAGATATGGATTTAATTTGGTATAAAGTGTGTGAATCAACCCCAGAACAGAAAAGCAAAAGACAGGATGAAGATATAGGCTGAAGGTGGTAAGAGTATCATCATGCAGAATGAAACAAGTCCTGTACCATCAGACTCTGAAAGGCCACTCAGTGATGAAGAAGCCATTACTCTAAAAACAATATAGAAAGACACATTTTGTAAATGCACTCAGAGTCCAAGAAGTTAGTGGATTTATTTAACATTCTGAAGACATGTCCTTTGGTCTGATGAAGCTCTACATAACTTTGGCTTAGATAATTTGAAAAAAAAACAACAACCAATGTGTTTCAAAGTCGATATAATACCAGTAACATGCAGGTTTTGTATTTAGTAAAAAAAGCTTTTTTCTTCTCATCAGGTTGAATAATAATATGCTTCTTTTTAATCATTTTCCATCACTTTCCATAGAAGATATGTTTTCATTTATTTTTAAAACCTAAAATGTTTGCTCTTTAAAAATAACAACAAATTTCCTACAGTAGATATTTATCAAAAGTCAGAAGTTGTCTTCTTTGAAAAGGTTGTTTAACGTTTGCAGCTCTAAACGAGTTTTCATTGGCTGAACTAAGGATAACAATGGCTCCTTGGATTGTAAAGGTTTCACACGCAGACACTAGTTCCTTCTGAGCATGGCTGGACTCTACTTGGTTTTCCTCTAGTAACGTTTCCTTTATAGAACTTAATTCGCTGGGGTTCCAAGCGTAGCGAGTCAGACTGAAAATGCAACATCAGAAGACTGTCGATCACTGATTGGCTAGGGGGTGGAGTCACAAGAGCGACTCCCTTACAATAATCCCACCTGCTTTTATAGAAACTCACAACAGCGACTGAGTCAGGCAGAAATCCACTCCATTTCTCCACTGTGGCGTTATCTTTGTGTCCCGTACAGATCACGTCGCTCTACCTTTCAGATTCTGGGACTGCCAGCTATATGATTACCCCACCCGCTACTACTGTTACTCAATTCTAAAAGAAAATCCCCCGAACCATGTAGAGAAGTGTTGAGCTGAGTGGAGGAGAGCTGTAGAAGCGCTGGAGGAAAAAGGGGTAGGCCTGCAAGACTGGGAACCATCCCAACTGTGAAGTACGGAGGGGGCAGCATCATGTTGTGGGAGTGTTTTTCTGCAAGAAGGGCAGGTGTTTCTCACAAGTGGAAGGTATCATTATAACAAACATTATGTGATAATATTAAAGTAGCTTCTCCAGGAGAGGTCACGTTAGACATTTTTGTTGTCCGTCATTTTGACCGACGGGGTCAAACAAATCTGGTCATAATCTAATCATTAGTATTTTTTTCATTCATTTTAATAATTATTTAATCTGAACAAGCTGAACAGAGAACTACATATAAATAATGAAATTAAATGAATGCACTTAGAATACAAACAATTCACCTGGTGTAGCCGGAACACATTCTCACATCTTCCTCCTGCTCCACATGGAACTGAAATAATCACCTGCTTGTTTATAATTAAATAGTGGGATCGCTTATATAAACAACTTATACTTAAATATTCTCATTTAGCAATCCCTGCTCAGAAATGTCATTTTCATGAGTCAAGGCATCTGAATTTGTAGGTCTAGCAGAGAGAAGACGACGTACTGCTAAAATCATGCATTCTAGGTCGGTTTCAAATTTGCAATAAATATAGAGTAATGAAGGCTTCCCAAAGCAATTTGGTGAAGAAGTCCACTGTACTGTTAATTCTGCTCAAAAGAGGTAAAACAGGGAACAAAGAACTACAAAGTACTTTACAACTTAAAAGTGGAAGGAGTCTTAAAGTAACAAATTCAATTTTATTTTAAAATTCTATTTAGCTACTTATTTAGCTCTTTGGAAAATGTTCCATCTAAAGCTTTAACATGAAGAAATAAAACTATGACAACACATGAAACAAGGGAACTTGCGTGTCATTTTTGAGACTCCAGTCTAAATCATCTGCACTGTTAAACTGGCAGAAAAATGTTTTTTTTGTGACAACTAAAAAAAAAAGGTTGACAAAAAGTCTCCTTAAGTAGAAAATGAAAAGTTGGAAATGAGTTAATGATTGTTTTCATGTCTCCAATAAATTTTGTGAGTTCAGTAAAATTTAATGATATGACAGCATTTTCTTTCACTGGGTTTTAAAATGCAGTTCATTAGCAAAGACCCCGCTTACAGAGATTAGATAACATTTATTGAAGAAGGCTTCAAGCGATGAAGTGTCTGGGAGGATACGCCAATTGAGGCTTGAAGATTCTGTGTGGGGGTGCAGTCTTTATAAGTCTGTCTTCTTCTTCTTCTTCTTTTCGAGCCTGCTCGGGACCTCCCCAGACAAGAACCTGAAAGAAACAGATGTTAATGCTAGGACTTGAAAGAGCGGATGAGAGAATGCAGCGATGTAAGGATGAAGGAATGAGAGAGGGGATGAAGGGATGGGATGAAGGGAGGAGAGAGGGGATGAAGGGATGGGATGAAGGGAGGAGAGAGGGGATGAAGGGATGGGATGAAGGGAGGAGAGAGGGGATGAAGGGATGGGGGGTGATAGGGGTGATAGAGGGGATGAAGGGATGGGAAAGTAGGAATGTCATGCTGAGACGAGATAGAGGGTCGGGGAGTTACGAGACAACAGTCTGAGCGACCCTGATCGCTAGGTAGGCAGAGTTTAAATAGATCGCAGAGTAATTAGGGATGAGATTCAGGCGTGAGATATATTTAAAAAAAGAAGAAAAAAAGAGAGAAAAAAAAAAGAAAAAAAGGAAAAAAAAATAAAAGAAAAAATAGTGGGATCGCTGCAGAGGTTTTTGTCATAAGGTTTGTGATTTTTGCCTCGGACAGATGACTTCTCATGGGGGTTTAGATGTTGTTCTGGAGGCTGAATCCGCACTTCGCTGCCACACTGGAGATAGGAATTAAGCACCACTTCAGCCAAAGTTTGGACATCAGGGAACATTTCTCTGATTGAAGCAATCAGAAGTCAGAAAGACTCTCTGAAGGAGACATTTCTTGACCTGAAAGATGTCGTTTCAGCGGCATGGCACCGGTCAAAGTCCGACTCAAAAGCCTCCATAACTCTTCAACGCGCTGTCAGCTCCCTGTTAGTGAGATGTGTTAAGTACGGGTCTAAGATGATGCTCAGATGCTCCCATGGGAATCTTTTATTTAATTGATTTAGTTACCTTTACTCTGTGCGTTAAGTTAAAAAAGTCTGCACATCTGCACCAAGGTGGTCAAAGGTGTGAATACTAATCTGTCAAAATGACAAACACCCTTCAGATTTTCCCATCACTGTTTAAAAAAACTGTCAAATACAGTGACCCCTGATCTCAGCGACATCAAAAAGTTGAAGCTTGGACACAAAAGTGTCCTCCAAATTAAATTCATGTAAATTTGATTTGAGAATATTTGATCGATCCCAGAGTGGAATTAGGTGTTGGTATAGCTCATATAATTAATTCTTTAAGAAGTTGTTGTAGATGATGATGGCTGTGGGCAGGAAGGATTTCTTGTAGCAGTCTGTGTTCCAGCTAAACTGAAGAAGCCTCTGACGGAAGACACTCTGTTGTTGTAGGATAGTCTCATAAAGAAGATGTTCAGGGTTGTCCATAATTTTCTTGATTCTTTTAAAGAATCCTTCTTTGCATCATCATCTCCAGATGTTCCAAAGTTGTCCCCAAAAGAGAACCAGAACCTTCTTTATCAGGTTGTTGAGCCTTTTTAAGTCCCTGGCTCTGATGCTGCTACCCCAACAGATGATGGCTGAAGAGATTACACTCTCCACACTCTCCACAACAGACTTGTAGAAGATCTGCAGCATCTGCAGCTCCAAACCTTGAAGGACCTAAGATTCCTCCAGAAGTCCAGTCTGCTCTGTCCCTTCTTGTAGACGGTTTCACTGTTGCGCCTCCAGTCCAGTCTGTTGTCAAGGTGAACTCCGAGATATTTATATTCCTCAACCACCTCCACTTCTTCTCCCATGATGGAAACAGTGTTTGACTTATCCCTGTTTCTTCTGAAATCTACAATCATCTCCTTTGTTTTGTTCACATTCAAGGTGAGACGATTGTTTCCACACCATGTCACAAAGCGGTCCACCAGCTCTCTGTATTCAGCTTCTTGTCCATCTCTGATACATCTGAGTATTTCTGCAGATGACACGTCTCTGATTTGTACTGGAAGTCTGAGGTGTACAGAGTAAAAAAGGAATGGTGAGAGTACGGTCCCCTGTGGTGCTCCTGTGCTGCTGACCACCTGGTTTGACACACAATTCTTCAGTCTCACAAATTGTGGTCTGTTGGTCAGGTAGTCATTGATCCAGGCGATTGTTGAGGGCTCCACCTGTGTCTTCAGGAGTTTCTGATGAAGTAAATCAGGCTGAATTGTGTTAAATGCACGGGAGAAATCAGAGAACATGATCCGCATAGTGGTGCCTGCTTTGTGTACATTTGTATTTATTTTTCTTGATTAAAGTGATGAAAGTGTACCGAAAACATATCGAACCGAAGTCTTTATACCGTTACACCCACAGTAAATATCTGGTTTCGCCTGTGCATCATTGATATCAACATTGTCCTTTTTGCACATTTCTGCAGTCTTTTAGTGCTAAACTTAATAGAGGCAGGTGTTATCTGCAGGTCTAAGTCTCATTTATGTTTTTATATTCCACCTTCTGTTTGCTTTCAGTTCAGACAGCGACATTCGTTGCTGTAAACTCATTAATGACGTGGAGCCAGGCGCAGAGCTACTGCAGAGCTTATTACACGGACCTGGCCAGTGTGAGGAACTCAGCAGAGAACAGCAACATGCTCGCAGTGAAACCTGGAGGAGAACCTTACTGGCTGGGCCTTTACAGAGACACCTGGAAGTGGTCGGACGGAGACGAGGGCACGTTCAGCTACTGGACGTCAACTCAGCCTGCTGGCTCTACGGAGCACTGTGCCACAGCTTACTTTAGTGACTCTGGGAGATGGAGGGACTGGTTATGCAGCTACACCAAACCATTTATCTGCTATGGTAGGCTATAGTTGTACTTTTACCTTTGTAATGCAACTTTGATAAAGTGATAAGTGGTACAACATGTTAGTGGAAGACAATATGGAACAACTGTTTTCCTGGATCAGTCTCCATCCACCCTGAAACGATGTACCTAATGAAAGGATCTGCTTCTTTTCTCAGGCCCGTTTCCTTTTACCAAACATGTGCTGAAGATAAAGCTGGTGAGAAGCTCCACTGTGGATCTGATTGATGCTGTTGTGCAGACTGACCTTCTGAACAAGGTAGATTAAGTCCAAGAACATCTTAAAGTTCTTTAAGTTTAGTTCTTGTTTGACTTTTCTGTCTTGGATCATGATTTCAGTGTCTTGGATCATGATTTCAGTGTTCCAGAGCCAGCTCCTTTGTTCTGTGGTTCCCTCACTATATCCTCTGCACCTGTTTCGAATGTTATCATCCCATTAAATGGCCGTTATTAGCGGTCATCACTCCCATACAATAGCTTCAGAATGTTCCTCCTCTACCTTTTGCTCGGCAGGTCGTTATCTTGTGACTTTAGGTTTAGGAACTTGTCCTGAGTTTTTAGGATGAGGGTTGGGGGTGGGGTAAGGTTATAAGTAAATATCCAGCATTACCTAAATTGTAAACACAGGTTTTAAATAAAGTTACAAAAACGAAACTTAAGCTTTAACACGTGGGCGATGCTGAAAAAAATTCTAATGCATATCATCACCGATAAGAATGGTAGATGCGCACATTCTAGCCTGCTAGGATGTAGAGGAGGCACATTCTGAAGCTATTGTATGGGAGTGATGATCGCTAATAACGGCCATTTAAAGGTTGATAACATTCGAATCGGGTTTCCTCTGCCTGGTCTCTTGCCTTCATTGTTTACTTCTCTACCATTTCGTCTTTTCGGTTCATTAAAGGACTATTGTTTGTGCTTAATACGTTGCTTCTCATTTGCAATAGGTTCTGATACAATCTGGCATTGGTTTTATCTTCAAAAAACTTTTGTTTTGTTGATAACCAAAAAAAAAAAAAACATAAAAAAACTGTGATATGAAGTAAAAATTTGACTGAACGTGGTGATTTTCTTTCAGGCTGGAACAGGATGGTTAAAAACCTTAATGATGTAACCTTGATTTAGCAGCAGCGACGAGAAGGTTCTGATTGGTTCTGAGACGCTCCAGAACTTTAAATTCACTGGCAGCATCATTTACAGCATCGTTGAACAGTCGCAGTGATTTGTCTCTTTGGCACTGGCTAATATTACAGAGCCCGGGGGCCATTTGGGGCTCTCGACTCAAGAACAACTGATATTTGGTTTCCGACTCAGGTGGTTGATGTTGACACAAATATCAGGGTGCAATTCCCACTTTTAAAAAAAGAGACACATTTGAAGTGCAACACAAGGTTTTGCATTTTATTTGACTGTAGTCAGAACCACGAAGATTCAGTAACTCGCTGGAAAACAAACTTGGATTAGCCAAATTATTTAACCTGGCCAAATAAACTAAGAGTGTGTCATACCCTGTCCTTGTTTCTGAAAATCTGCACGATAAGCAACCTGAAAAATAAGGAAAAATTGCATGCTTCATTCTTTCTTTCTTTTTTTTAATCAGGCTACAGAAATCAGGCTGTTATTGAGTGTTTAGTTTATTGTTGTGTGGGCAAAATTTAAAAATGAAATTATTTTTTTAGGGTTTTAAAATATTCTAAAACTTTTGTGCCCCTTCCCCGAGGACTTCTAAATTGATATTTTGGCCCCCATGGCAAAGATTGTGGACATCCCTGGTCTGATAACGGGTTGATCATCGCAGAAATTATGCAATGTTTCTGAAATCTGCATTTACCTTTTCATTCTGAGAGGTTTTCTCCTCAGATGAAACCACCAGGAGTACTTCCTTGTACCTCTAGGGGGCAGCATCCTCAGCCCGGTCAACATAGAAAAAAGTAAAGAGGATTTTTTTTTTTTGCAGAGCAACAGAGTATATATATATAAATATACTGACAAGCAGGAACAATTTATTTCACAATTCCTTCAGGCTCATATTTTATAATACTTAGGCAAAAATACTGTTTTCCAACTTCAAGCATTCATTAAACCTGACATGAAATAAAGTACTCAGATATATTCTATAAGAGCGTCTAGAGTAAAGTCTGAGCTGATAATGAGAGGCCTGGTTGCCTGTGCTTCATGGCTGTTCGGCTCAGTTTTAAATAAGTTATGCAATAATTTCAATATACAAAGAAAACATTCAGAAGTAAATTACTTCTGCAGACTTGTCCTCTTACTGCGTCCTGTACGGCCTGCAGGTGGTGAAAAAGACAGTTCAGTTGTTTCAGCTCTGACCAAACAGGAAGATGTGTGAATATTCTGCCTTTTAATGTTTTCTTTAGATCTGCTGCAGTAAACCTGAATGTAAAGATGTTTTTACCTGAAGGTGATCTTTAGTTTCTGTGATTAACAAGTTAGATTATTTTTTTTAGCTCAAACAGAAGCTGCAGGAGAACAGGCTGCAGGGTGAGATCAACCTGAGCTGGAGGAAGCAGCTGGATGGGAAGATCTTTTACATGGAGCAGCAGGAGGACTAAGGATGATGAGGAATGTGCTTCAGGGATAAATCTCCTGTTTTCTGTTAATTTAAATTAAAATTCTGTCAAGGAAATTTTTGTTTCTTTTCTGCAGGATTTTTAGTTTAAACAAATTTGACTGAAAACACTGTAAGACGTTATAAAAAGAGAATTGCTTGGCATAAAAAATCATTTTAACAGAAACTAGTTACTTTAATCCTTGATGTAAAACCAAACCACACCTATAACACTCTGTTTTACGTAGATTGTTCGTTGATTCATCAATAATGCCGCTTTGCTTCATCTGTTTTTACGTTTAGTTCAGAAAAATATCTGAGGGTTCATTTTGTGTGACCCTTTAATCTCTTTCCTCAAACTCACACTTGATTAGTTGGAACAACAAATCAGTTTATTTCTGCATCTGATCATAAACTGCTGCTGGTGTTTAATCTTGTTATTATTTAATGAAATACTGGTGTTTATTACACTATATTTCATTGCTGTGGTATTGTCTTGGTAATTTGATCTGTTTGGGTTAGTGTGATTAGACCTGATGACGCAAAACAATGAGACCCTTTCTGCATCCAGTACAGCTTGATTTGATGTTTGTTTCCCCTTTGAAGAAATATATGTTCCACCTCATTTTTGAAAACATAATCATCATCTTCTGAGTTAATCTTTAAACATCCAGGTAAGTTTCAGAGTAAAAAGTTGTTTTTCATTTTATTTTTCTGAAACGTCCTGCTCTCTTCCAGGATAAATGAAAGTAAATGTGGAGCTGGGGCATCTTTTTTTCTGTATCTAGATCTTTTAAATATGTTCATCTGTCAAAAAAAAAGATACAATAAAAATAACTTGTGCAAACAACAGCAAATGTGACGGATTATTAGAGAAGCTGCCGAAGAAGTGGTGGCAGCAGCTGGAATCAATTTTCTCAGCCGTCTTTGGAAAGTTTACTGCAGTAAGTTGGAGAAGAGGCTCAGACCAGTTGGTCCTGGTCACGGAACAGTGGAGCAGATCTTTACAATCTAACGGAGTTCAGGAGTCAGATGTTCTGATGAGATCGTGCAGGAATAAGGGCTGCCTGGGTTGCTTCTAATGGCAATCTGGTTAAAGACCTGTGTTCACATTGTCAGCTGAAAGTGGAGCTCCAGATCACCGATCCTGGTTGTGGTTTCATGAACAGGATCTCATGGTGTAGACATGGAGATCTCAGGGTCTCATCTATGGTTTTCTGTTGACGGCTGTAGGACACGATCTTTAACATATCCTGGAGTAGTTTGCAGCCAAGTATGAAGAAGCCAGGATGAGAGTTAGCTCATCTCAGTCTGAACTAGAGCTTTCTCTAGATGGGGGATCAGTTAGTTGGGTATTTTGGTGACTAGAGGCAGAATGGAGAGCAAGATTATAGGATGGTGGAGTCTTCGTCCTGCTCTAATGTTGCAGTTGGTCCGATCTGTTGTGAGCGCTCCATATGTTCCAGATTTCACCTGTTATCATGAGATCTGGACGATCAGCACAAGAACGAGATCCTGGACACAAGCACTTACAGTTTGTTGATATCTTAGCAACTAAAACCAGCCAAATTGGTGTATTAACGTAATTTATTTAGAAATTAATTTAATAAAACAAAGTGGTATGTGAAGATTTTATTGTGAGAAAACTGAATATTTAGGTGAGTTCCAGGGGGATATTTGCCAGATGGTACCACTGAGAGGAGAGGGGATGGTCCAAATCTGATGGATGCAAGTAGGAATCTTCATGAACTCAAGTAGAAGAAGAGAGGAGGGGTCCAGCTGTGGGTCAGAGGATCCAGAGGCGCCGGAGGAGCTGAGCCTTTAAAGCCCAAGGAGCTCCTTTGTTCTTCCACAAGAGAACCGACCAGAGAAACAGAGGTGAAAAGAAATTGCAGGGACAGTTTTAAAGAGATTTATTTAGGAGGAGCGTTGGTAATCACGTTGGCACAACAATCGGGCAAATGTAGATGTCCTAGCTGCTCTTTAGTACTGCAGGATTGAAGGGATGATTGAGACCAGGTGAGACGCCTGAAGAATAGAAAGTGCAAATGGCTTTTAGCATGTCATCCTTCTTTGCTGGTACTTTGGTTTTCTTTTTTTCTTCTTTGGTTTTCTAACTCCTTGTAAATATACACACGTTAGGTTAAGCTGCCACAATAGAAGCAAACGGCACCCAGAACTCCCAGGATACAACAGAGATCCATTTCAGGACCTTGACAGAATATGTTCAGGGGGTTTGGGGTGAAAAAGGTTGGAGGTATTGCTGATTTACTGGCAAAATTCCCTCTGGTCTGACCTGTATGTGCATAAAGGGCCTCACAGAAGGTGTGTATACAAAAGCAGATGTGGTGCTCCCTTCTTCAGGTCAACGGATGCTACCAGGTATAAAACGTTGGATTTGTTGAAGTACTCTGACACACACACAGTTTCTAAGAGAAATGATTGGGTAAAACTGTAACATCAGAGACTGGGAGGAAATATCTAACTGGTCTAAGTTGATCTAAATCAACTCATTATTGTTTTGCTGCTGTTTTTGCATCCATCCATTCCTTGTCTTCTGCTTATCCAGGGTCGGGTCACTGGGGCAGCAGCCTAAGCAGAGAGACCCAGACTTCCCTCTCTCCACTCACTTAGGCCAGCTCCTCAGGGGGAATCCCAAGGCGTTCCCAGGCCAGCCGATAAACATAGTCTCTCCAGCGTGTCCTGGGTCTTCCTCTGGGTCTTCTTCTGGTAGGACGTGCCCAGAACACCTCACTAGGGAGCCGTCCAGGAGGCATCCTAACCAGATGCCAGAGCCACCTCGACTGGCTCCTGTCGATGTGGAGGAGCAGCGGCTCTACTCTGAGCCCCTCCCAGATGACTGAGCTTCCCACCTTATTCCTAAGGGAGAGCCCAGATACCCTACGGAGGAAACTGTTTTCAGCCGCTTGTATCCATGATCTTGTTCTTTCAGTCACTACCCAGAGCTTCTGACCATACATGAGGGTAGGAACGCAGATCGACTGGTAAATTCAGAGTTCAGCTCTCTCTGCACTATGACAGACCAGCAGCCCTCGCATCATTGTAGATGCCGCACCAATCCCCTTATCAATCTCCCGTTCCATTATTCCCTCATTCATGAACAAGACCCCCAGATACTTAAATTCCTCCACATGAGGCAGGACTTCATCCCAGACCCGGAGAAGGCACTCTACCGTTTTCTGGCTTTAGACCATGGTCTCGGATTTGGAGATGGTGATTCACATCCCAGCTGCTTCACGCTCAGCTGCGAACTGCTCCAGCAAAGGATGGGGATCTTGGTCAGATGAGGCCAGCAGAACCACATCATCTGCAAAAAGCAGAGACTCCATCCTTAGGTCACCAAATTGGCTCCCCTCAATACCTTGGCTGTGCCTAGAAACCCTGTCCATAAAGGTTATCAACAGAATCGGTGACAGAGGGCAACCTTGGCGGAGTCCAACTCTCACCGGAAACGGGCTTGTTTCCTTACTTACAATGTGAAGGTAAAAAGGTAAAGTGTTAAAATCAATGCAATGAAGATGACATGTCAGCCATCAGCTTCTCTCTGTCATCTTTTTCAGGGCAATCGGCGATTCTTACGGTCGTCGACCTCTTGTTTACCTGGATCCAGGCTCAGAGCCACTGCAGAACCCACTACACTGACCTGATCAGTGTGAGAAACTCTAAAGAGAATGAGAACATAAAATTATGCCAAACCTGCTGATGAAGTTGTCTGGCTCGGACTCTTCAGGGATCAGTGGAAGTGGTCCAATGGAGTCCAGCTCACATATAGTTACTGGGGGACAGGAGAACCCAACGGTCCGGCGCAGAACTGTGCAGCTGCAGACTTTGGCAACTCTGGAGTCTGGGTGGACTGGGAATGTGATGTGACTAAAGCATTTATTTGCTACCATGGTAAAACTGAGGGTTTACATTAGTGTCTTTATTTTTAGGGAGGATCAAAGATGGAGGCAGATCCAGGCATGGAACTGATGCTACTAATAAAACGCTCTGTTTTGACAGAAGTGCCTTTTACGAAGCATGTGATGAAAATAAAGCTGGTGGGGAACTCCTCTTTGGACCTAGAGAGCGCTGCGGTGCTGGGAGGCCTGCTGAGCCAGGTCCAAGAACCTCTGTCTTTCTCTTTAGTCTCCCAGCAGGGTTCTCTTTTACTTTCTGGTGACATTTCTTGGTTTAGTTTGATATGAACTGTTTTAAACATGCTTTTATTATCACACCATCCTAATGTATTTGGCTCATACTGTAGTTTCTGTCAGATTTCTCCTTTCACTTATTGTCGGCATGAATTCCTTTTACAACTAGGAAAGACAACAAACAACCGCAATTCATTTTAAAACAAGAGTAAGATGCACACATTTGAATTAGTTGTAGGTTATCTCTAATGCACACAGGGTCCAAATTAATCATACAGACTCAAATATCTACATAACCCCCCATATTTGGTTATATGTCTTGTCGTTGAAAGCTGAAGGGGTCAGTTGTTCAGGCCGCAGTTCATTTTAGAGATGATGATGATCACTTCAACCTCTCAGCCTACTAATAATCTGTTGAAAATAATGATGGTGTTTCCATCTCTATAATAAGACTGAAACTGATGGTGGAGGTGCAGAAACCTTACAAACAAGCATGTAGATTCTGCAGTTTGTGAAATACAAAAGGTTTTTGGGCAGTGTGGTGGTAGGATGGCTAAGTGGAAGAAATTTAGAATGTGTAGTTTTCTAAATTTGACACAATCCAGAGGTTTAATTGAAAGCACCATGGCGATCCTGGAGACTGTTGGTTGGTTTAAATCTGGTCTGAAGTGGGACTGAACTGATTAAAAAGAGAATATTGAGATGTTGAAGCCTATTAGTGTACAGGTCCTTCTAAAAAAATTAGCATATTATGATCAAGTTCATTCTTTTCCATAATGTAATGATAAAAATTTAGCTTTCATATATTTTAGATTCATTGCACACCAACTGAAATATTTCAGGTCCTTTATTGTTTTAAAACGGATGATTTTGGCATACAGCTCATGAAAACGCCAAATTCCTATCTCAAAAAATTAGCATATCATGAAAAGGTTCTCTAAACGAGCTATTAACCTAATCATCCGAATCAACTAATTAATTCTAAACACCTGCAAAAGATTCCTGAGGCTTTTAAAAACTCCCAGCCTGGTTCATTACTCAAAACCGCAATCATGGGTAAGACTGCCGACCTGACTGCTGCCCAGAAGGCCATCATTGACACCCTCAAGCAAGAGGGTAAGACACAGAAAGACATTTCTGAACGAATAGGCTGTTCCCAGAGTGCTGTATCAAGGCTCCTAAGTGGGAAGTCTGTGGGAAGGAAAAAGTATGGCAGAAAACGCTGCACAACGAGAAGAGGTGACCGGACCCTGAGGAAGATTGTGGAGAAGGACCGATTCCAGACCTTGGGGGACCTGCGGAAGCAGTGGACTGAGTCTGGAGTAGAAACATCCAGAGCCACCGTGCACAGGCGTGTGCAGGAAATGGGCTACAGGTGCCGCATTCCCCAGGTCAAGCCACTTTTGAACCAAAAACAGCGGCAGAAGCGCCTGACCTGGGCTACAGAGAAGCAGCACTGGACTGTTGCTCAGTGGTCCAAAGTACTTTTTGCATGTCATTCGGAAATCAAGGTGCCAGAGTCTGGAGGAAGACTGGGGAGAAGGAAATGCCAAAATGCCTGAAGTCCAGTGACAAGTACCCACAGTCAGTGATGGTCTGGGGTGCCATGTCAGCTGCTGGTGTTGGTCCACTGTGTTTTATCAAGGGCAGGGTCAATGCAGCTATCAGGAGATTTTGGAGCACTTCATGCTTCCATCTGCTGAAAAGCTTTATGGAGATGAAGACGACCTGGCACCTGCTCACAGTGCCAAAACCACTGGTAAATGGTTTACTGACCATGGTATTACTGTGCTCAATTGGCCTGCCAACTCTCCTGACCTGAACGCCATAGAGAATCTGTGGGATATTGTGAAGAGGAAGTTGAGAGACGCATGACCCAACACTCTGGATGAGCTTCAGGCCGCTATCGAAGCATCCTGGGCCTCCATAACACCTCAGCAGTGCCACAGGCTGATTGCCTCCATGCCATTGAAGCAGTCATTTCTGCAAAAGGATTCCCCACCAAGTATTGAGTGCATAACTGAACATAATTATTTGAAGGTTGACTTTTTTTGTATTAAAAACACTTTTCTTTTATTGGTCGGATGAAATATGCTAATTTTTTGAGATAGGAGTTTTGGGTTTTCATGAGCTGTGTGCCAAAATCATCCGTTTTAAAACAAAAAAAGACCTGAAATATTTCAGTTGGTGTGCAATGAATCTAAAATATATGAAAGTTTAATTTTTATCATTACATTATGGAAAAGAATGAACTTTATCACAATATGCTAATTTTTTGAGAAGGACCTGTATTCATTGAAGTACTTATCTTAATTTTTCAAATGAAAATATGAATGTGCGCTGTAAAACAGGTGTGTTGGGGATAATTTTCCTAAATTGTTTGGGGTTTTTTTCAGCTCCAGCAGAAGCTGAAGGACCAAGGCGTGACTGCAGACATCAGACTGAGGTGTATGAATCAGCTGAATGGAAACATCTACCAGGAGAAACCCGAAAACCAAAACTGAAATGTGGAGCTTCTGTTTCAGGGATAGATCGACATCGGCTCAGTCTTTCTCTGCAAATAAAATATTATTGACATCATAGTTTTTTTTTAGCATAAACGATCATGGGGTTTTTAGTAGAGTTTATCATTTAATTTAATTTACTATACTGGAAGTCAATTCTGTATAAAGACAGAAATTACATCTCTGTTACCATTATGGCCCAGTTGGCTCAATTATTAATATAAAAACAGGTGTTTAATCCAAAGATATCTGACATTTTTACTTATCCTGCAGCTGTTGATGCTATTTCTTTAAAAGACTGGTTTCCTAAATCTAGATTTTAAACATATCATCCAACCTGTTTAAACTTAAACCAACAACAAATGTTTCTACTTTGTTTGTATTCTGTATTTATTTATTGCAAAGCTTTGCTCTGTTCTCAAGGCTGTGGACAGTTCTTGTTATTTCTGCTTTAGAGCAGTAGTGAATGATCTCATTTGAGCAGCCGGTGTTTCTAAACTCCAGAGGTTCTTCAGTCATTAGGCAGTTTCTCGAGCATCAGACAATCAGTTAAATAAAAAAAAACACATCCAGAGGATGTGACTGCAGGGTCCAATCACCCAAACCCGTAGTGTGACGTCCTATTATTGTCTAATGCACAGAAAAGAAGAGTATAAGAATTAGATTTCTTCTGCAGATATATCTGCAGCTGCAGTGTGCAACACATATATTCAAAATATTCATTAAATATTCATGAAACATATATGTTTAGAAAACTTTATTGAATATTTTGGGAAGCTGACCCTGCTGTCTGTGCTGCACCTCCAGGACTTGGCTCATAACAGTGTCTCTCGCTGCTGAGTGAAAAACTTAAATATTCATCATTGATCTGGCTGGTTTGAGTCGTACCTAAAGAACAGGGACTTCTTTGTTTCAATAGGAAACTTTTCATCAGAACAAACAGAAATCACATGTGGTGTGCCCCAGGGCTCCATCCTGGGGCCCCTCTTATTTAATAACTACATGCTCCCACTAGCCCAGATTATAACAACCAATAAGATTAGCTACCATAACTATGCAGATGACACTCAACTCTACATTACAATGTCACCAGGTGACTTTGAACCCATCCAAACCCTTAAATAAATACATCAAGCAAATCAATGGATGGATGTGCCATAATTTTCTCCAGTTGAATAGAAACAAAAAAGAAGTAATTACTTTTGGACCTAAAGGGGAACGATCGAGACTCAGCACACAGCTTCAGTTAATCCAGCTAGAAACTACTGATCAGGCCTGAAATCTAGGTGTTGTAATGGACTCAGACCTGAACCTCCAGGGTCACATAAAGGTCAATAACAAGGTCAGCCTTCTATCACCTTAAGAACATTTCTAGGATTAAAGGACCGATGTCTCAACAGGACCTAGAAAAACTCATCCATGTGTTTATCTTTAGTCGGATTGATTACTGCAACAGCGTCTTCACAGGTCTGCCTAAAAAGTCAATCAGACAGCTGCAGCTGATCCAGAACGCTGCTGCTCGTGTTCGTCACTAGAACCAGGAAAGTAGAGCACATCACCCCAGTTCTAAAGTCCTTACACTGGCTCCCTGTAGCTCAGAGAATAGACTTCTAAATACTTTTACTATTTTATAAATCATTGAATGGCTTAGCACCAAATTATGTTGAAGATCTGCTGTTACTATAGCAACCCACCCCCCCAGACCACTCAGGTCCTCTAATTCCAGTCTATTCAACATCCCTAGAATCAGAACCAAACATGGTGAAGCAGCTTTCAGTTTCTATGCTCCTCTAATCTGGAACAAACTTCCAGAAAACTGCAAAGCTGCTGAAACACTGAGTTCTTTTAAATCACAACCAAAAACTTATCTGTTTGGAGCTGCCTTTGAGGTATCATGTTTTATGTATGCTTCATGCTGTTTGTACATTATATGCTTTGTCATGCCTTGATGTATCTGTGTATGCTTACTTTATATGCTTTGTCTGTGTTTTACTGCTACTTTTATTTTACCTCTTAATCATGTAAAGCACCTTGAATCACCTTGTTGTTGAAAGTGTGCTATACAAATAAAATTGGTTTGCCTTGCCTTGCCTTGCCTTGCATGTGGCCAAATTTGTTGACATGAGAATAGTTTTGTCCTTTTAAAATGTAGTTTAATCCTTTAAATGACTTACAGGTTATATTATTCTTAAGTTATAATCGTAAATCATGTTTTTATGTTTCAAACAAAATAAGATATGATTTACATGTTGTATTATTGTAGGTTCTATGTGTATTTATTTGTTTTTAGAGTTGTCTGTGCCCTAGACATAGGATAACTTTGCGAGGTTCTGTCAAATAGAATTAATTATTCCATCTTGTCCTAAAAAACACTTGTGCCCTTGATAAAATGTTTTCTTGGACTGATGGAAAATACAAAAACTACAAGTATTATATGTCAGGAATGTTACATTTTAGAAGTCAGTGTGGAAAAAAAACTGCTGAGATAAAGAAGATGATAAAACTGCTGGGGGTTGCAATCAGATTTAAGAGATTAATGGAAACAATTTGTAGATGTGTTCCTTACATATGATGCAAATTGTTGGTTAAAATGTTTTCTGTTATAAAGGAATATAAAAAAATAGCAAATAAATGCTTAAATAGTTTTTTTTTGTTTTTTTATTTGTGGTCTTATCTTAAAGAAGTTATATATATATTTTTTTTTTTTTATTTAAGACATCCTCTCATAGTTTAGAACTCAAAGTCTGTCCTTGGACCAATTCTTTTCACCATATATATGCTTCCAATTGGTAGAATCATTAGACAGCATGGGATAAATTTCCACAGCTATGCCGATGATACACAACCATATTTATCCATAAATCCTGATGAACAGTTAGACTGTTCTGATGTCAGTTAGGTAGATTACAGGCATGTCTGGAAGACATAAAAACATGGATGACTCTAAACTTTTTGCTTTTAAATTCTGACAAGACAGAAGTTTCTGTCTTTGGACCAGAAGTTCTTAAACAGAAACTGATTAGTCAATCACTTCATCTGGATGGCATTAAATTGGCCCCCAGTAATAACGTAAAGAACCTCGGCGTTATTTTTGACCAAGACTTGACATTTAAATCCCATATTAAACAGGTTTCTAGGATTTCTTTCTTTCACCTCCGGAATATTGCTAAAATTAGAAACATCCTGTCCAGGAGTGATGCTGAGAAACTAGTCCATGCATTTGTTACCTCAAGGCTGGACTACTGTAATTCTTTACTATCAGGAAGTCCACAAAATGCCATTAAAAGCCTTCAGTTGATCCAAAATGCGGCAGCAAGAGTTCTGATGAATATTAAAAAGAGAGATCACATTTCTCCTGCTTTAGCTTCCCTTCATTGGCTCCCTGTTAAATCCAGAATAGAATTTAAGATCCTTCTTCTTCCATATAAAGCCCTTAATAATCAAGCTCCATCATACATCAGAGATCTAATTGTTCCTTATGTTCCTAACAGAGCCCTTCGCTCTCAGACTGCAGGTTTACTTGTAGTTCCTAGGATCTCTAAAAGTAGAATGGGAGGCAGATCTTTTAGTTATCAGGCTCCTCTCCTGTGGAACCAGCTCCCAGCTTTAGTCCGTGAGTCAGACACTCTGTTTACTTTTAAGGCCAGGCTTAAAACTTTCCTTTTTGATAAAGCTTATAGTTAGAGTGGCTAAGGTCATCCTGAGCTATCTCTGTAGTTATGCTGCTATAGGCTTAGACTGCTGGAGGACAGACTGACCAATTTTCTTCACTCTGCTACTTTTCTCTCCTACTACTCTCCAGTTGTATTACAGTACATTCTGTTATTTCGACTGTTAACTTTGTTTTCTCTCAGTGTTTTTCTCTCCATAGAAGATATACCTGGTCTGGTATCCTGCTTGGCTGCAATGCCCTGTTGGACGGGGGGCATCGACTGGGATGATCCTCCCAGTAACTGAACATCCACTGTGTCCTGTTATCAACTTTTTACTTTCTGTAACATGGAAAGTTCTCTTATATCAGATCTTCTGTTCCTTCTGTGTCTCTGCTCTGTCTTCTCAAACCCCCAGACGGTCGTGGCAGATGGCCGCTCCTACTGAGCCTGGTTCTGTTGGAGGTTTCTTCCTGTTAAAGGGGAGTTTTTCCTCTCCACTGTCGCTACATGCTTGCTCAGTATGAGGGATTGCTGAAGGATTGCTGTGGTTGGAAATCTGCCCAACCTCACGCCAATGACTGACGCAATCTGCTGGGATTCCTTAAATAGGAAACTTTTTAACTGATTGGAATGTTTGTATAAATGTATTGAAATTACTTCTTGTTAAGTGCCTTGAGATGACATCTGTTGTGAATTGGCGCTATATAAATAAACTGAATTGAATTGAATTGAATTGAAAGTTTATTTCTGGTTGTAAACTTGAACTTTTGTTTATACTCCTTCGTTTGTCCATCAGGGGGGATTTTCAAGAGGACTTATAGTTTTGAATCTCTTCAGGAGAGGGTCCATAGACTGTATATAAAGATTTATGCATTATTGCGTTGTTTGAATTGCTTCTTTTTTAGTGGCCCTATTACTCTTTCTCTTCACAAAGTCTAAAGTATAAAACAAAACATCCAGACGAGTCAAAGCGCCTTGTTAGCCTTTTTCAAGCGAATCTAAATCGGTCAATGGCTGAAAATTCCACGATATCCGAGGCTACGTGAACGCATCCTGAGACTGTGTCACGTGGTCTCGCTTTTTGTTACCATGACTACAGAGAAGCAGCGGTCCAGTTCTAACCGCTTAAGATGAAGTTTCTTTTTTCTCTGTTTTAAAGCCCTGATTTGTTTCCTTTCTAATCGACGCTGGCGGCTTTCAGACCGGGTGAGGAAATGTTTTTCTGGGGACAGAACGCGTTGAAGCCGCTGACTTGGACTCATTTAACTGCTTCTAGCTAGTTTTTAATTTAGAGGTTAAAGTTCAACACGGTTAGCGTCTTTAGCTTCGGTCTGTTAAATAGTTCATGGTTTCTCAATGCTAACTCAGCCGTTTCATTCTCAGGCTTTACCCCTTTTGACCTCCGACTTCCTGGTAACAAACCACTTAGATTCGGCTTTATAAGTTATTCTGTTATGTTACTATATTTTATGAATAAATATGAACAAAAACGTTCAAATCTTGCTCATTATATGGTATTACTTTTATTACTATTATTATTATTGTTATTAGTGGGTAGATTGTACTACAGTAAGAGTAGTACTACTACTTCAACAACATATTTTACTCAAATGAAAATAAAAAGTAGTATTTAAGAAATATTTAAGAGTATAAAAGTATTTGGTAAAACAGCTTCTTAAGTACTGAGAAACTGATCATAACATCTGATTTATTACTTAAAAATATAATATATATGATGTAATCAGACAGACAAAATAGAATAGAATAATCCTTTATTGTCCCACAAAGGGGAAATTAGGCTGGAATGGCAGCAAAGTGACAGATAATTAAAGCGTTCACCATCAACATTAAGGACACAATTACAAAAACCAACCAACTGTGCAGTCATTAAAACATAAAGTGGCATACTCAGATTAGAATGTGCAACTGAGTAGGATCATTAAAAAAATGTGAATATTTATAGAATGTACATGTGCAATAAAAAGTTAAAAAAGTAAAACATGCTATTTAAAAGAAGTAAACAGAAAACCGGATTCAAATAGCAGCCGCAGAAATTTTAATAAATAAAAAAAATAAGTTATTTGCTAATTTTGGTATTTTAAAGAATAGAAAAAAAACTTTCAATTACTTAAAATATTTAAAATGAGTAATTATAAAGGTTTTATAAATTAAAACAATTAAATTGAAAAAAAACACTTGATTGATCTCAAAGGGGAAATAAAATCGAAATGAAAGTAAAATAAAATTCAGATTCATCCCAAACAACAAGAAGTTTCCACAAAGCACAGCCTCAGAGGGGCTGAATACTTATTCACCGTTCAGTTTTCAGATATTTATTTATGAAAAGCCTTGAAAGTCGTGTTTCAATTTCCTTTCACAGCTTTGCTCTAATCGATGTTGATCCGTCACAGAAAACACAGTAAAGTTGGACACACTATTGACGAGTCACAGACGGAAACGACGTGATCTGACCTGATCATAAATCCATGTTTGTTGTTTCAGAGGAAGATGCAGACTGAGGCGGGCTCTGTCGGAGATGGGAGGACGAACGTCTCCGGGCTGCAGGAGGTGGAGGACGCTCTGGGCGACGTTCAGCTCTCCCACGAGCTCCAGTGAGACTCCACAACTCAAACAGTGAATCACAGCAGTTTAATTCAGATAAATCTGCTGTAGCTCTCTATGAAACTCTCAGTTTTAATAATAAAAGGTAACTTGTTAATGCAAACATAGATAAAAGATGGAAGAGAATTGGAGTCTTTGGTATTTTCCCCTCACTGACCAGCAGATCTTCAGGGTTCCTCTGTCTGAATACAATTTAATTCAGTTTTTTTCTTTAGCGCCGATTCACAACAGATGTCGTCTCAAGGCACTTTACAAAAACAGCCATTTCAATACAAACATTCCAATCAGTTTAAAGTTTTAGTTTTCTATGTAAGGAATCCCAGCAGATTGCATCGAGTCATTGACTGGAAGTTGCGTCCTGTTCATGCAGACTTCCAACCACAGCAATCCCTCATACTGAGCAAGCATGTAGCGACAGTGGAGAGGAAAAACTCCCCTTTAACAGGAAGAAACTTCCAACAGAACCAGAACCTGGCTCAGTACGAGCGGCCATCTGCCACGACCAACTGGAACACAGAACAGAGACACAGAAAGAACAGAAGATCTGATGTAAGAGTACTTTCTATATTAAAGTGCCCCTGGCAAGAAATGTGCATTTTTTGAGTTTTTGGGTCATATTTGTTAGTTTCCCCAGCCTGCCTATGTCCCCTAAGGGGTTAAAATGACTGATTAGTGTTTCCTTTGTCCCCGGGTGTGTCTGCCTACATAGTGACATTAGCACTCAGAAACAGGCTGTTTTGCAGTTTGGCATATGATGTCACGTTTCAGCATATGTCGTCACTGAGTTCCAGCCAATTACCCCCTTCTCTGAACTATTCGCCAAATCCCTCCCCCTGCGGCGCGTATTACAACCTAAACAACGAGAGCTACGGTAAAAGGAAAACAACAAACCAGCAGCATGGAGTCCAGACCGCATCGACACTGTCCTCCTCACTGAAAAGCTCGTGGATGGACTTTATTTATGCAGGGAATGAACCCAACCGACTCCCGAAGCGCGTGGTTGTTTTTGGCAAACATTTCTCTGACGAATGTTTTATTAACTTGGGACAATACAGCAGTGGCTTCGCAGATCATCTTAAACTTTTACCAGGATCAATACCAACTCTCCATGAACCAGCAAATATCCCTATACAAGTAAGTATATTTCCGCAATAATGTCCTTCAGCTGTTATATACCCGTGTTTCCCACACATATAGACGAATGTGTGGCGATGCGCCACAGATTAAACTCCGACTGCCACAGATTCAACACCGACCCAAAGATAAATAAAAAATCAACACCGACCGTCACATATTGCGTTTCGTTTTTTTTTTTAATGCTATTTAAAACACGCAGCGCATTCATTCCCCGCTCTCTCTTTGTCTCTGTCACTCACGTGTCTCTCGCACACACACACACACGCACGCACGTCTTGCTATCCTTGTGTTGACATTGTATTGACTTCCATTGATTTTACTATGCCTAACCCAGACACTTTCCCTAAACTTAACCATTACTGATACATGCCTAACCCTAACCTTAACCTAAACCTAATTCACACCATACCTCTAAACCTAACTAGTAGAGTTTAATAGCTAGTTAAACATTGTGGGGACCAGGCAAAATGTCCTCACAACTACAAATGTCCACACAAGGGTGGTGGGCTGTCAAAGGTTGGTCCTCACAAGTATAGCTATACATATACACACACACACACACAGCCCCTCCCCTCCGTGCAGCACGTCTGTCTGGATCACCTGTGGAAGAAGTCCTCTACCTTTCTGCTTCATCCTCAGGTGCCTCGCCGTCCGGATCAGATTAAGAATCAAATTGAAACGCCATTACAAAGTTATAGTAGCCGATAACTGAGCCATTACTGTCGTGGTGAAGCTAGAGACATAATGAGGACGGATGGATGTGTGGATGGATGATCAAATATTTTATTAAGCTTGTAATTTGTAAACAGATTATTGTTAAACACACAATATAATTAGGCCTAAACCTAATTACATTTCATACATAGGGTAATATTGGAATTTGGACAATTTGTGGTGCGCAAATGCATGTCTGTCAATGTTTCATCAGATGCGGACGTTAAAGACTCAATTAATAATAGAGGCGCATGGCTTGGGCCCCGCCCACAAAAACTCGGTCGTTTTCTGCTAATGCTAAAAGAAGGGCCTCCTAGTAGGGGCTGTGATTCTACAACAAGGCTGATCTACGGAAAACGATTCTTTGATACAGTATTAAGGTACTTAGAGTGGGACTAAAAAGGGCCCAGACGTCACGGGGAATTTCATGCCAGGGGCACTTTATAGAAAGTAAAATGTTGATAACAGGACACGGAGGATGTTCAGTTACTGGGAGGATCATCCCAGTCGATGCCCCCCGTCCAACAGGGCATTGCAGCCAAGCAGGATACCAGACCAGGTGTAGCTTCTATGGAGAGAAAAACGCTGAGAGAAAACAAAGTTAACAGTCAAAATAACAGCAAATAATACAACTGGAGAGTAGTAGGAGAGAAAAGTAGTAGAGTGAAGAAAATTGGTAAGTCTGTCCTCCAGCAGTCTAAGCCTATAGCAGCATAACTACAGAGATAGCTCAGGATGACCTAAGCCACTCTAACTATAAGCTTTATCAAAAAGGAAAGTTTTAAGCCTGGCCTTAAAAGTAAACAGAGTGTCTGCCTCACGGACTAAAGCTGGGAGCTGGTTCCACAGGAGAGGAGCCTGATAACTAAAAGATCTGCCTCCCATTCTACTTTTAGAGATCCTAGGAACTACAAGTAAACCTGCAGTCTGAGAGCGAAGGGCTCTGTTAGGATCATATGAAACACGATCCTGAAGACAATAGGATCAGAAATGTTGCTTTGTTGCCACCTTCGGTTAGAAACTGAGAGCATTTTATGAGATGAATGAGTGTCGCCCCCTGCTGTCCTTCTGCAGCCCTGAATCTTACAGGATCAACTCTCCAAAGGAGAAACAGCTGCTGGAGATCGCCGATAACTTCCAGCGTCAGTATCTGCTGCTGCATCCCGACCGCAAACCCCTGATGCTCTGCCCCGTCAACGAATGTGGCGTCAGGGTAACGACCGCTTCCTCCAGTTAGCTCTGTGTGTCCTTCTGTAAACCCACTTAGCTCTCCGCCTGATTTCTGATTATTCTGTGTTTCGTTCAGAAGTTTGTGTCCACCGCTCTTCGCCCCACAGAAACTGGCCTCTGGGAGCTTCAGAGCTGGCAGGACTGTTCGTCGTTTGTGGCCGACTTCCTGTCCTTGCAGCCCCTGGAGCCGCCGACAGTCGTGGTCAGTAAGGAAACGCCGAACTGACGTCGCTTCTGATGCGTCAGCCAAAACAGCACATCATGGTTCCTAGAGGCAGAAAGACAAATAACCTCCAGTTCTAACTAAAAACCTGAAAAACAAACACATTCATGCTCTAAATATACTTTCCTAGTTGATTTGAACTTTGGGCCTCAAGATTAGAGACATTTTAATAACAAAATACAGAAGTGGTTGGGCTGGATGATATATATATAACAATATGAAACAAATCACTATTTAAAATTCCCTGCTACTATTTAAAGATATCAGAATGTTATTTTTGACTTAAAGATTCATTTTTAAAAGTTGAATACATCATCAGATATACAACTGTTTCTGAAAAAAATAAAATAAAGGAGGTAGGTCATTGGGCGATATGGCTAAAAAATGTAATCTTTAGAAAAATATTTATGCCAAATTTTTTGCTATGAATCTATTTTTATTTTATTTTTCCTGACCCTTTCTATTCTTAAAACAAAAAAAAATTTATAGAAAATATTTTCTTTTACATTTGCTTTTATTTCGATCGTCCCTTCTTGAAGTTGACCTGAATTCAAAGTCCAAATAAAAACACGCTGTAAAGCAGGATGGTAGGCCTTGGGCAGGCTGACTTCACTTAATAAATTATGAAAACCCAAGAGATGCATTGGTGATTTTTATTTTTTTCCAATATTCTTGATATTCCAAAAATTCATCCTTCATGAATAGAAAAATTGGATTAAACGATAGATTGCCCAGCCCTAGAGCAGTAGGATAACGACATTAACAGTTTAAGACCAAAGTTTATACGTCATAGACATAAACTTTAGACCTTTAATGATTTAACTGAACTCTTCTTTCTCCAGGCTGGAAAGATTTTTATAAACTAGAGTTGATTGGGAGCACAAATTATAATGCCTTGTGTATTTTCTCCTATCCTCTCTGTCTCTCTCCAGATCCATTCACTTTATTTTATTTTCTGTTTGCTTTTCTTATTTTCTTTTCTTAAGTTTTTCTTAGTTACTTTATCTACCCAGCCCCTGGAGTTTCTGTATTAGACCAGATCTCTTCTTGGATTACTTTTTTATGGACTTATCAACATGGTTTTTTGCTCAGCTGAGGATTTTGAAAAACTGCTCCACAGAATTGAGGGCATTGAAACGAAGCTACGTTGTCTGGAAATTAATTTTGATCTTCACGCTGATTATGGACAAAATGACACAACTTTACCGTTGAATACAAACAGGGAATAGCCTATCAGCCCGGTGTTACATCGGTCTAACCGTGTCACAGAAACTCCCTACAGGCGTCTGAGCGGCACTATAATGAAAACTGGCCAGCTTTAAAACGCATGAAATCAACCCCAGCCTGTTCTCCGAGGAAGACAAAACAAAAGAAACTCCGGCACAGAGAAACCTCTGAACCCAGAACTGCCGCTTCTGCTAAAAGTCAACAAAAGAGGTTTCAGCCAAAAACAAGAGATATTTCTCCACCTGGAATCCCGCTGAAAAACAGATTCGCAGCCTTGAGTTCCCCGAAAGATGACGCAGCACCCAGGACCAGTCAAAGCCACCAGGAGAAACCCAGCCGCATCAAACGGACACATAACAAAGTAAGAGCCCCCCCAGCAAAGATTGTTATCATACAAGATGGATCAATTAATGGAACTGAGGCTTTTTGTAGCAAGAATACCAAAGTTTATAGCTGCTAAAAAAATACAGTGAGAGAAATATCAGAAAAAATCCCTTAAATCTTGGACCAACATCCTGCTTTGGAAAAGCTTGTCATTCACGCTGGATCAGCAGATATCGCGATGAGACAATCAGAGATTCTGAAGAGAGACTTTTTTGATCTCCTACAGAGACTTGATGGACTTAACGTAAACATCCTCATCAGCGGACCAGTCCCTGAAGGGAATGATGAAAGATTGAGCAGACTCCGCATGCTCCATAAATGGTTGAAGAAACAATCAGCTGAGAAGTCGTTCACATTTATAAATAATTTCAAAGTATTTGGAAGTGCTAATCATCTGTTCAAAGAAGGGATGCGTTATTTGAACTAGGCCGGAGTAAGGCTCTTAGCAGCAAACATTTTTTCTTATCAAAATCAGAAAGCAAAACACTTGCTCCCAAAAGCTGACCTTGAGGCGCCCATGGATATCAGAGAACAAAAACAGCAAGTCATGATGACACCACAGGACCGAACAGATAAACAACCATCAGAGATTAAGTCTTCATCTTCCTGTGACTCAGCCACATCAAATGATTCTCCATTTAGAAACTTTACAGACAGACTGAACGAGCAAATAAAATTTGGGACACAATTAACACCTAAACTTAGACTACACCAAACGCCTGGGACTAGCGTCACTAAGCCTGGGAGCTTCCCCCCACTGATTATTACAGATATTTGATATTTGAGGGAACCGGGCAATAAATCCACCCCTACCGTCTCCCAGAATTCACCCGGCACCCCTGAGGCTATATCAGTGATTATCAGCAGCAGGAAACATAAACCGTTAACCACACGCTCTCATATTAAACAAAATCTCAAATTGATAACCTGTCAGAAGGTTCAGCTGCCCATCATCACAATACTTAAGTTAGCTTTATTAAACATTAGATCTCTATCCGGGAAGTCTTTTCTTATCAATGACTTCATCACTGAGGATAATTTACACGCCCTTTTTTTTTATCAGAAACTTGGCTAGATGAAAATAACGAAACAACTTCATTAATGGAATCTAGTCCTCCAAATTATAATTTCTTAAGCGAGAGCAGGAAACACAGACGAGGTGGAGGTGTAGCCACCATCTTTCACAACTCAATTAACTTTAAAAAGGTAACTCTGGGCACGTTTGATTCTTTTGAATACCTAGCCACCCAGATAAATGAGCCTAACAAAGCGTTATTTCTAAGTTTATATAAACCACCAAAACTTAACTCTAACTTCTTTAATGATTTCAATGACCTTCTTTCTGTAATATGTATCGACTATGACCAACTAATCATCGTGGGGGACTTTAACATCCATACCGACAACCCCCAAGATAGACAAGCAAAAACATTAGATGATGCTCTCCACAACTTCGGACTGATCCAGCATGTCAAACAACCAACACACAATAAAGGACACACTCTGGACTTAATTATCAGCAAAGGTTTAAATATTTCTGACATCTCTGTAATTAATATTGCATTATCTGACCATTTCTGTATTTTCTTTGAAAGTACCATCTCTGCTAAATTATCCAGCCACAGTAAGACCACTATAAAAAAGCGTTTTCTAGGGGACAGTTCAGTAGAAACCTTTAAACGTATTTATCCTTCCACCACATCCCCCTCATCTCCCAACTCAAACTCAGTAAATAAGTTGGTAGATAATTTCCTTGCGAAAATCTCAGACATCATGGATTCCATTGCTCCAACTAAAGTGAAAGTAGTCTCAGGTAGAAAAAAGTCTCAGTGGACAAGTAATCCACTGGTACGTAGTGAAAAAAGAGAGTGTCGACGAGCCGAGAGAAAATGGTGGAAAACTCGACTCCAGGTTCACTGTGAGATCTACAAAGAGAGACTGAATAGATATCAGCTAACTATAAAAGATGCTAGGGAATCGTTCTTTTCTGAAATCATCAACAGAAACATTAATAATGCACGGACTCTATTTGCAACAGTGGAAAGACTAACTAATCCTTTAGTGACAGTAGCCCCAGAACTAAACTCTACCAGGGCCTGCAATGAATTTGCCAGCTTTTTCACTGAAAAGATTCTAACAATTAGATGGTCAATCTGTACCTCAATATCGAACCCACAAGCAGTGCCATCCCCAATCAACAACAATGTAGAGATAATGTCTGAATTCCACGAATTAAACCAGAACAGCCTTGAAAAAATTATTACATTATCAATTAAGCTCCTCCTCCTGCTGTCTTGATATCCTACCCACAGCTTTTCTAAAGAAAGTTCTTCCTGTTATTGGTTCTGATCTTGTTCAAATAGTGAACTCATCACTGCTATCAGGTGTCTTCCCTCAGGCTTTAAAAACAGCAGTTATTAAACCACTGCTAAAGAAGAAAAATCTGGACAACACGTTAATGCAGAACTACAGGCCAATCTCTAATCTTCCATTCATCAGTAAGATTATTGAAAAAGCTGTGTTTCAGCAGTTAAATGGCTTCATAACAATGACAAACCGTTTTGATGCTTTTCAGTCTGGTTTACGCGCTCACCACAGCACCGAGACTGTCCTCGTCAAAGTATTAAATGACATCCACATAAATATAGACTGTGGTAAAACCATAGTGCTGGTTCTGTTGGACCTCAGTGCAGCATTTGACACTGTTGATCATGATATTTTATTGGAACGACTGGAGAGCTGGGTCAGACTCTCTGGTACAGTACTTGGCTGGTTCGAGTCTTACCTTAAGAACAGGGACTTCTATGTTTCAATAGGAAACTTTTCATCAGAACGAACAGAAATCACATGTGGGGTGCCCCAGGGCTCCATCCTGGGGCCCCTCTTATTTAATATCTACATGCTCCCACTAGGCAAGATTATAGCAACCAATAACATTAGCTACCATAACTACGCGGATGATACTCAGCTCTAGATTACAATGTCACCAGGTGACTCTGAACCCATTAAAACCCTAAATCAATGCATTGACCAAATAAATGGATGGATGTGCCATAACTTTCTCCAGCTGAATAGAAACAAAACTGAAGTGATTATTTTTGGACCCAAGGAGGAACGATCAAGAGTCAGCACACAGCTTCAATTAATACAGCTAGAAACTACTGATCAGGTTCGTAACCTAGGTGTAGTAATGGACTCAGACCTGAACCTCCAGGGTCACATAAAGGTAATAACAAGGTCAGCGTTCTATCACCTGAAGAACATCTCTAGGATTAAAGGACTGATTTCGCAACACGACCTAGAAAAACTCATCCATGCGTTTATCTTTTGTCGGATTGATTACTGCAACAGCATCTTCACAGGTCTGCCTAAAAAGTCAATCAGACAGCTGCAGCTGATCCAGAACGCTGCTGCTCGTGTTCCTCACTAGAACCAGGAAAGTAGAGCACATCACCCCAGTTCTAAAGTCCTTACACTGGCTCCCTGTAGCTCAGAGAATAGACTTTAAAATACTTTTACTAGTTTATAAATCATTACATGGCTTAGCACCAAAATATGTTGAAGACCTGTTGTCATGGTACCAACCACCAAGACCACTCAGGTCCTCCAACTCTAGCCTACTAAACATCCCTAGACTCAGAACTAAACACGGAGAAGCAGCTTTCACTTTTTATGCTCCCCTTATCTGGAACAGACTTCCTGACGAGTGTAGAGCTGCTGAAACTCTGAACTGCTTTAAATCGAGACTAAAAACCCATCTGTTTAGAATTGCCTTTGAGTAAATGCTTGATGTCATATGTATGAAATGTGTTCATGCTCTCTTGCTTTTTTTATTTTTCTCTTGCTTTATTGTGTATCATGTGTAATGTGTGTTTCTTCTATGTGTTTTTTTTAAATCACCAAATCATGTAAAGCACCTTGAATTACCCTGCTGTTGAAAGTGTGCTATACAAATAAAATTGCCTTGCCTTGCCTTGCCTTGCCTATCCACACAAAGTCAAAATTATGCATACCTGCGCCTTAGTAGTGGGCGATATAAAAAGGTATAAGGTAGAAATAATATAAATTTGGACAAAGGTAGAGATGTTGACTATATGTGTTGACGTGGGGCAGGGGTGGGGCGCTGGGATGTTGGCGGTGGGGATTGGCCCAGGGTGGTGGTGGCGCGTGGCGGCCGGCCGCGGCCACCCTTGTCGGGTCCCTGCTAGGGGGTGGGGTGTCCCTGGGCCCCGGCTCTCCCGGTCCATGGACCGGCCCGCCCAGGCGCGGCTGGTTACCGGCGGGGCCCGTGGGCTCGTCACTGCTGCCCCCCGGGCCCCTGCATTGTAGCCGCTGGACGTTCCCCTGGGGTTCTCCTTTGCTCCTCTCTTGGGGGATGCGGTCGGCCCCGCCCGGGTCCGCCTGGGGCTCTGGGGGTCCTTTGGACGTCTTTGCTCCGATCTTCGTCATGTCTGCATCGATTCCTGGGAGACGGATTGATGCCTGCTCACACCAGCTATCAAACACTCTTATGGAGAAACCTTATATGCACCAGCATGCTAACACACACACATAGATGTGGGGTCTCTGGTGTTTAAGGATATATTCTTGGGCTGAGGTTATCATTACTAGATCTTGATTAATCGGTACCATGAGTTTTTCTGTGACATTGTTGTTGTATTTTTATATCCATTCTTGTGTGATGTGGTTGTGTAGTTCTTAGTTCACGATGTTAGGTTTGTTTTGTCAATGTTCCCTTTTCGTGTTTTGTTTTGTTTTTCCCCTCTCTCTGCCGTCCTGTGGGTATGGAGGCAGACTTCAATGTTTTCTTGTGTTTTCTTTGTCCCCCTTCCTCTCTTGTATTTTCAACTCACCCTCTCTCATGACATTTTGTTTCCTACCTCTCTTCTTCATCTTCCTTCTTTCTTCTCCTTAATTTTCCGTCTCCGTGTCCATAACATCAGGAAATAAAAAACCCAACAATTCATAATAAAGATTTTTCACACATATATCAAGTGGAGGACTATAGCAAAAGCTGTACTGCTCCGCTTGTGAAAGTAAATCTGTTGGGCTTCTACTTGGTACTCAGACACCAATTCTGAGCTCCACACTGGCAAACAGGACACGTAAAAAAAAAGAAGAAAAAAAAGAGAGAGATGTTGACTATACTGGCGCATTTTGATGATGTCATCAAGGAGGATAAACACTGATGTTCAGTGTTCATCTTTACACTACATATTGCAAGTTTAAAATTTGTCGTTTTCCATTTAACGGGGGGGAAAAAACCTGTTGAACTTGAAGCATTTTTAATTCCAATATGTGCAGGTTTGTTTTTGTGTGATATAAAATTTATAAATAAGTAACCAGGAAAACGGACAATTTTGAACTTGTGTTGCATTTTTTGAATATTTTTTAATACATTTTGCATAATACATGTTCTTTTAATTGGCTTTTTAAACTTTTTTGAAGTTGTTTTGCTGTAATGTATCTAGAAAGTGAGAATGTTCATAAACTGTCATTTTGACATATGTAAAGAAGAGTATCACCATAGATATCGTTATCTATGCTTACATGCTTTAGATTATATCGTAATATTGATTTGAGGCCATATCGCCCAGCCCTACTGCGCCTATAAATACCTGCACCCTACTAGTATTTGGTTTGATGAGACAGAAGCACACATTTTTCTAGCCATCAGCCAGCTTCTGGCATCAGTCTGGCTGGAGATTTGAATATGTTTCAACACCGTTAACCCTGACTAAAAGACAGCAGCCCTCCACCTGGACAAGCAAAATGATTTCTGGTCAGATGAGGCAAGGATTTAGGAAAACAAACTTGTCAGAATCAGTATTATTCACTGCTAGTACTACTAGTACATTTTTTAACACAAACAAGGTATTTGACTTCGGTTCTGTTTTGCTCTCAGTGAAGACATTTAAAATATAAATATTTAGAAAAAAAATAAAAATAAATTTTTTCTTTCTTGGAAGTATGTACACATTCATTGTTTTTGCTAATTTCGTGGAAAAAAATACTTGTTCTTAAACAAAGATGAAACTGAGAGTCCTTCAGACGTTTTTGGTATTCACAGACATATTGATCAATATGGAGGAACAAAGTGCACCAAAAACAGTGCCATCACTTAAGCCCCTCCCAACCCTTCTAATGCAAACTATTATATATACTAATTTAGCAATCAATGTTTATCTTCTATCGGCATGAGCTCAGTCTCCATGTCCGCTGCTGGAGAGCCGGTTCTGATTAGAGCGCGAGTCCGTTTGTTTCTTTCCCCCTTGCAAGACCGGAGCACATCACCTGAGAGCGTTACAGCGAAAGCAGCAACCTCACATGGTCAGAGCGTCTCCCTGTTCTGACGTGTTTAAGCACTCTGATATATTGCTATCAAAGCATTACATGCAGAAGGCTTTGTTTTCTCTAACATGACCTGCTGTCCTAGATGCGCTCACTAAGGATGTAACTTATTAATTAAATCCTAATAACATAGAAGTATTCCCGTAACACTCAGAGGTGGGTGGAGTACCCAAAATTGTACTCAAGTAAGAGTAGCACTGCTTCAACATAATTGTACTCAAGTAAAAGTAAAAAGTAACCGTCTAAAGATTTAATCGAGTAAGAGTAAAGGAGTATTTGGTAAAACGGCTACTTGAGTCCTGGGTGACATCTGATTTAATATTTTCAAAATGATGTCAACAGACAGACAAAAACAATTAATTTATAGGCAAATTTTAAATAACTAAAATTGAAAAAATAAACAAAATAATTATAAAATAAAGAATTTAAGCAGAAGAAACAGTTTTCTATGTCTATGTTTTTTTTCAATATAACACCAATACTTACAGTTGGTCAAATGTATATATCTATGTATTTTACCTTGGTGCCACAGCATGGTGCCATGACTGAGCCAGCATTTGAGTCCTGCAGTGTGTAGGCTCTTTTAATCATCTTGATATTTTTCACTACATCGTGGCTGATTACCTGTTGCTTTTGTCAACAGTGTATATGTGTGCGTTAATTGTTTTTTATTCAGCCCGCATGATTCTAATAACCTTAAATAAAATCTAGTGCAATAAATATTGTTGGACTGAAAAATAGTTTATATGTATGGAACCTGGACTTTTATCTGTTATGGACAGACCAAAGACCAACATTTCTTGGTTAGAACATCTGTCCCATCTTAACATTCAGTTCAGTTCAATTCAAAAATACTTAATTGATCCCAGAGGGAAATTAAGTCAGCGTATAAGTTAGTGTGTATATATATATATATATATATATATATATATATATATATATATATATATATATATATATATATATATATATATATATATATATATATTCACACAGTACCAGGGAATGTTTAATATTAACGAAAATAGGGATGTGTTTTATATTGTGATACATATCGATGTCAACTGATTGAAAAATTATATCGTGATTTTAAAAAAATTCCATATCGGCCAGCCATGGATGAAATGATGGCCTGTAAAAAGTTTGGAACTGACCTTTTGACCCTGTACAGAGTGATATCTCCATCAGTTCTCTTGTTAAGGTCCATTTCCATCTGATAAACCCGTTTCATGCCCATCTGCTTAGTGTTTGATTGTCCTGATGTGAACCTGCTTTTGCAGCCCAGCCAGATGTTCTCGTCCACATCTGTCCTGCGCCGTCAGAAGGCGTCCTGCTTTGAGTCCTCCACCCTGCTCTGCAGCCTGCTGCTCGGCCTCAACTATGACGCCTACTGCGTCAGCGGCTACGCCTCCAGAGAGATGTGCCTGCTGGACCAGAGCATGCAGCAGTGCCCCCTGCTGGACTCTGAGGTAAAGGAAGGTGTGCTGCTGACTTCTCAGACAGATCCTAATCTCCCAGATTGCAACACCTCTGTGTAATTTTTTTGATTCAGAGCGACATCTCAGAGCAGAAACAGCAGAAGTACGGGGTAAGGAGTCAGAGGGAGCTGAAGAGTCGCTTTCTGTTGGACCAGGAGAAGAAGAAACAGGAAGTGGCGAATGCTTTGCTTCTGGAGAAGGAGCTACAGGAGGTAAAATAATCATAGTAATCAGCAGCAGCAGCTTGGACGTCACCTCCGATCCAAGTAACAAAAGGTTTAAAGTAGGCTTAAATGTCAAAAATTCACAAAGAATGTATTAATACAAAGATTATCATCAGTGGCTTATAGTCTGCATCAGTGGAGTACAGATGTTTACGTGTAAATAACTTGTAATTATTCTAAAATAAAGACGGTAAAGGACCGGTGGAGGAGAGCAGATGAAAGTCAGGATGTTCCTGCAGGACTTGGGGGTTCCTCTGATGTTCCAGATCTTCATGCTTCAACAGCAGAGGATCGGCTACAGATTCGTTACTGAAACCTGATTCAACTTCATTTTATTTCAGTCCTGAGTTTTTTCCCCACATATGAATGAGTCTAACCTTTAACACTGATAATCACGGTGAAACAGAGGCTGTTTTTGTTGCACCTTTCGGCAGGAGGTTTCAGGTGGACCCTTCTGCACTGAGGTTGCATGTTCTCCGCGTGCAGACACGGGTTCTCTCCAGGTTCTCCGGCTTCCTCTTACTGGCCAGAAACTCACATGTTAATTAAGTTATTTGGTCTTTGTAAATTGTCCCTAGATGTGAGTCTGTGTGTGTCGTCGTTTGTGTTTTATTGGGTCTGGTGACCATCCATCCATAGCTGCTGCTTCCGCTCAGTTGAAGATCCTCTCTGCATCAGAGTTGTTAATAATAATAAAAATCATAATACATGTTCTCCCTGTGCATGCGTGAGTTCTCTTAAGGTACTCCAGCTTCCTCCCAGAGTCCAAAAAACATGACTGTTGGGTGAATCAGTCTCTAAAATGCCCTTGGGTATGAGTGTGTGTGTGCATGGTTGTATGTCGCTGTGTTGCCCTGCGATAGACTGGCGACGTGTCCTGGGTGTAACCCCACCTCTCACCCAGTCACTGCTGGAGATAGGCACCAGCCCCCCCCCCCAAACCTGCATAGGATGGACGGCAACAGATAACGGATGGATGGATGGATGGATAATAATAATACTCTTTAGAGTAAAGTTGGGAGTTTATGAGCCAGGGTCCGAGCTCTTTCTGTTTTGTCCTCACAAGGTAAACTGGAACTGAAAAATTATCAACAAGTCATATCAAAACCAAGAGGAGGGAAGCTAACGTTGGGTAGCCGCAGGCTGTGTGTTTAATGAAGTGTCTTGTAGCCCATCTCACATTTGCCAACAAACATCTTGATGTTTCCAAAATGTTTGGGAAAACATTTTGTGGACTAAAGAGAGACAAAGAGGAACTTTTCCTGTTACATGTGGCTAAAAACAGCCTTGGAAAAAAAGAACGTCAAACATGGTGGTGGTAGCTTGATGGTCTGGGCCTGCATTCGTTCTGAGTAATAGAACTATGAACTGGGCTCTCTAGTAGTTGGTCTGTAATTTTCATCATAAGTACATTTCAACTGTGAGAAGCAGAATATATTTTAAAAATCCAGGAATTCACATTGTATAATTTTTAAAGAGTTTATTTGTATAATGGTGCAGAAAATAAGTATTTGTTTAATAACAAAAGTCAATTTCAATCCTTTGTAATGTGACCTTGGTTGGCAATGACAGAGGTCAAACATTTCATCTGTTCAAGTGGGACAACTTCCACAATCTGTGGGTGCCAAATTCTTTTTCTGTTTCTTTTTATGACTAGGAAAAAAGCCAACGTCATCCTGACTCCCTGCGCGGACTTCGGGTTCACTGCTGGGTTCTGGTTCTGACGGGGAGACGCAGCGTCCAGGAGAATTTCTTTATCGACCCTCTTACAGGGAGCAGCTTTCCGACCTACGACGACAACTTCCAGGGCATCGAGAGCGTCTGGAACACCTTCAACTACTACGTCAACAGGCTGGAGTGCATCAACGGCTGCAGGGTGGGTCCACAGCAGCTGAGCACCTGCCAGAACCGGTCCAAAAAATCCGACAGAACACTGAACAGACTGCCTCTGCTGTGAGCAGGATCTGATCTTCGACCTGGAAGATTCCAGCCGCTGGGAGCCGGTCCTGAACGACGGGATCAGCCAGCAGGAGCTGAGCCGGGCCGTCCAGAGGAGGCAGGAGAACCGGATCATCGGGAAAATGAACACCGATGCTGAGGTAACTCATCCATCCATCTGTTCATCAATCTTTTCATCCATCCATCTGTTCATCAATCTTTTCATCCATCCATCAATCCATCCATCCACATGTTTATCCATCCGTTGATCCATCTGTCCTCCATCCATCCGTTGCCCAATGTGTCCTCCATCCATCCATCCATCCATCTATCCGTCCGTTCATCCATCCATCCATCCGTTCATCCATCTATCCATCCGTTCATCCCTCCATCCATCTGTTGATCCATCTGTCCTCCATCCATCCATCTGTTGATCCATGCATCAGTCCATCCAACTTCCACCCATCCGTCTGTTCATCCATCAGTCCATCCATCATCCATCCAACTTCCACCCATTCGTCTGTTCGTCCATCCATCCATCCGTCTATTAATGGTGAACTGTTGTCTTGAAGGAAGATCTTCCCAGAAAGTTTTTCCTGCTCAGATCTTGGGTCAGCAGCATTGTTGTCTCACAGAAAGGTAAAAGACTCAGGAGGTTGTTTATTTTCATCTATAAGAAGTGCTGAGAAGCCTCCAGCATCCATCCTTCTGTCATTCAGACCTGGATATGAGGTTTCCTGGAGGCAGGAAGGTGACCTGCTACAGAAAAGCAAAGCTGGAGAGATTTTCACCAACTGTGACCAAGGATGGCCTCGTCTCCAGATTTACAGCATACCGAGACCTGGACTGTGAGGCTCAAACAGAAACAGTTCACACTGTTTATTCCATCCACCAACATCTCTGATCCTGTGTTTTTTTTCTGTCAAAGGCACAGAGGTCACTGGGGTCAAAGAGGGGTACAAAAAAAGAAGTGATGGCCTGGAGGGGAGAGACTTTAACAAGATGGAAAACTCCACTACTGAGCACTTCAAACCTGGAAGAGTTTTCGACCTTACATGTATACTTATTATGTTTGATAATAGCTAAAATTTATATAAAATCTTCCCATGTATAAATTTGTTCGGAGAACGCTGAGGCTGTGGTAGGGTGTACTAATTTAATCACATGACTGTGTATAACTTTGCTGTGGTCAGTTCACGCTTGGAAACCAGTGACTTCTGGAATCGAGCGGGAGATGAGGTTCAACCGTCCTGAACAAGATGGTTTGGAGCGGAGGGTGCTCTCACCACAAGCAATGGAGGAATCCTACAGGTGTCGAGAAAACTTCCTGTGTTTCCGACAGGTCATCTTCAGTCAGGGGGATCAGTCTTCAACACCGTGTCATCTGAGGACCAGCCTGGAGAATCTGAATGTCCTGGTGAGAAGCAAAAAGCTTTAATGAAACTGAGGCGGCTGACTCTGTGGATTCTGGACTGTCGATTTGAATAAATGTGCCACTACCAAACAAACACTTGGAGTGCCACACATTTCCATGGTTTTATGTCCCGACTCGTGTTCATTCGTGTATTTCAGAAAGTAGTGGAGCGTTTCAATAGGAATCCCTCCAAACCGGTCAACGAAGACGTGGCCCAGCGGGTGTTCCTGGTGCCGGAGATGCAGATCGAGTTGACCTATCACTTAATGGATCACCGCACTATCCCTTCAAGGAGGAGCATCACCAAACCAGAAGGAAGCGTGCCTCTCAGAGGGGACATGTTCTCCGCCTTCCAGGTACAGCTCAGCTCAGACCTCCTCAGACAAACTGATCGGTTTCCTCGACCTTGGAAATCTCAAGTCAGCAAAAAGGGAAGCATAAACCTGCTTTGCTCTTAGTACTCACTACCTACCACAATGCTACCAGCATAGATTTAAAGGAGCTGTATGTAAGAAATGTATTCAATTAATCATAAAATGGTCCTGATATGTTATTAGACATTAAGAAATCATGTTCATTTCAAATATTTATATCACTAACAGCAGTAGTACGGCCAGGATATTGTCATTTAAAAAGTGAAGTTGCAGCCCTCAACTGATGTTGATGATGTCATCTTGTGTTTTGGTCTGAAGCTCCACCCTCCACCTATCTACCAATCAGGAAGTCAGTAGTGTTTCTGCATCGGGGTTGCCAGCCAATGTTCCCTCTAATTTTTCATGTGTCTGAGCAAACAACTAATCCCCTGAGCGCTCCCTTTGACCACTGTGAGCAACATTAGACGTGTGCACTGTGGTCATGCCAGCATCGCATCCATCCAGTCTAAATAGTTTATTAAAATTATTAAAATACAGCATTTAAATTTCTGTGAGAATACTTTTTAATTAAGTACATTATCCAACCTACAATGAAAATGACAAATATCGTATTCATGACCTGTGTAGTGTGTTAACAATATTGTAAGTATAAATATTTCATTATAACTGTGGAGAAACATGAACTGCCAAGTAAGCCAAGCTAACTCTGAACTCAAATTTTGAAAACACACTTAACATTTTTATTATAAAGGTCTGTCTTGTATTATAAGCACGAGCCATTGTGTGAAGATCTTGCTGAGGACTGGGTAAGAGAGTCCTGTAACTCTCCTGTACAGTATATAATCACACGATTATTTGTATTTCTGCTACTCTTACAGTAAACTGGTGACAGTATTTAATGATCAATTTTCATAAATGAAGATTGTAAATAAATGACACTAGATAAGCACAAATCTGATTGAGGACTTAAATTTCCCTTTATTGTTTCCGTCTGTCCCTCTCACATATCCAGTGGTTGTACACGTTGTCCAGGTTGATGGTCTCATCTGCTTGCAGCTTTGACTTTATGCGCATCAGCTGATCCAATGGTTCACTTCAAGGCGATTTCTCGATGCTGTTTTGATACGATTCATTAAACTAAAGCTTATTTCACAGTCTGCGCTGAATGCTTGAAATGTAGCACAGATATCGATTGATTAGCTGCGTAAATGCGTATGTGAATCGCATCATTGGAGCAGCCAGCCGCTGGTCACTGAATGACATAAACGTTATTGTCTTAACCCAAATGCAAATTCAAACAGCGAGATCAAACACTAAAAGATTTATTCACATACTGCAGCCCTGCTGACTGACAGGAGCAGGAGCAGCTCTGCTATGTTCCCATTGCAGGTTAAATGCTCAATTCTGATTTCTTGTTCAAATCCAATTTCCTATTCAAAGTTATTTTTTCTTTTGTCGCGGCTGAAACAACCCAGTGATAAAGTTACATACGAAGACTGACAATAATGAGCCCGTTTCTGAGAGGAATAAAACGAAAACTTCAGGTGTTTTTAGAACATTCCATAATCCCCCTTTTCTTAAAGAAAATTCCATCAAAACGCTACAGACTTTCTAAATAAATCAAGCACATTTCCCAGCGCACGAACTTGGCGCTGTCAGCCGCTCTGCGCATAGACGAAAGCGCTCCGCTCCTATATAAACTGGAGGATCGGAGTTTTTACCTGGATTAATTGATTTGTTTTAACCGTAGTCTTATTTGCATACCCGTGTCTATCTTTAATCTGTGTTGTGTCAGTGTGCGGCTCTCTGCCGCATTGATATGGCAATGACCACGGATAACGGGTTCGGGCGAGTGTTTTTTTTCTTCTAATTGGACCGGTGCAGGGGCACCGGTGGGACTGTAAATCGGTGCATATGCTCATTGATTCATACTGCAACATAGCACAGAATTAATTATTTGTTTGTTGTTGTTTTTTTCAATTCAGGTTAGATTTTTTTGTTTGTGCGCCGAGCAGATTTTCTGTGCGCGAAGACTGTCAGCAGTGCGCAATTGCGCACGCGCGCGGCTTAGAGGGAACATTGTTGCCAGCTCTGCTCTAGTTACTACAACTGCAGCTACAAAAGTGTTTCGGGTTAAAAAAAAAAAGTCTATAGTTAATACACATAAAAGACGTCGTTATCATTCAGAAATACGTCGTGACAAGGTCCGAAATAAAACAAGGATTTATATAGGAGATGCCTTTGCAAGATGGAGACGGCTGAAAACAGAGAATTTGAAGACAGACGCCAACGTTGCTAATTTTCTCCTGGACAGGTAAGATTCATCTATGTTTGGCTAACTTGTACTTAATATAAATAGACATTTCAAATATTCATGACACTTGAACAAAGTTATGCATGTTTGTGCAAAGTAAAGTAAAGTTAGCGAATATGGAGGAGGAGGGTCGTTGAATTGAAAAGGTAAGGAATTGTTTGGAAAATAAAAACGGCGAGTCATCATTGCTAACATTAGCGATGCGTTATCAGAGCCCGTTTCTCTGTCATTATAATTAAACATAATTAACAGAAAAAAATTAGTGTCTGACTTGTCATTTGCCATTGGAAGCTCCTTGTAGCAGCCTACGTTCCTGCTGGATCCGAGAGGCACCTGGCTGCAGACCTCCACTGTCAGGTCGCTTCCGGTGCCGGCTCCACTGTCAGGACGGTCAAGGGCGGAAGTGCAGACTTTTTTCCCCACCAGCCTTAATCCGACGGAGACCAGCTAATGTCCCGGGTAGCGGTGAGTTGCTGATTTTGTCAAGAACTTATCCACATAAAGTAAATGCATGGTTTTATGTGGGGGTTTTTTGTTTTGTTTTTGTCAATATAGATGCCGTGAAAATGTCAACGTTAAAGAAGTTATTAATACGTGATGCAAATTACCAAATGTTACATGTCTGGTTGGGTTGTCGGTTTGAAGCTAAGTTTTATTAATGTCAAAGTCAACTTTCACCAATTCAATTGAGGTTAGCATCAACACCTTAGGTTAGGGTGAGTTAGGACTCTTGTCTTGTTTTGCCTGGACATGTCCACGATTTTGGCCATAAAATTATGTCCGTGGGGATTTTGCAAAATATCAGAAAATGTCCGGATTAACCTCATATTGTTTCATTGACTGTCATTCAACACTTTAAATGCAGCCACTGCCCTCCGGCATTATTCTGAGGTACCCGTCTGGATGACGTGAAAGAACACAAATAACAAAAATGAAACAAAGCAAACGAGGAGCTGCACTGCATGCGTTGTATGTGCCACTAAAATACCCAAACGTAAGTGTAGTTTCACAGACGGACTGCAGAAAAAAATACCCAATGTTCAGTCGTCAATCGGAGAAGCTAATTCCTGCAGCACATTTTAGCTAACACAGTCTGAGCTGCTACAGCAGTTTAGGATTAATTTCGGGACAACACAGATTAATTATCATGCGAAGTTCATAAAATGTATTACCGACAATCATTTGACTCTGAGACGTCGCAGTAAAAACAGTCCGACTTTGTATCAACATTTCATCCCTTCCCCAGTGATCAATCAGGATATATTTAGTATCAGTGGATTGCTCAAGATCTCAGGATTATAAAGATGCTACTGTCATCGCTCTATCTGAAAAACTGAACATAACAGATCTTGGGTAAAAATAGATCAAATAAAACAGAGAATATTCCAATTTTATGGCAAAATGAATGATTGAAAAGTCGGAGTCTGATTATTATGATCTACTGTTGGTGCATATGAGTCAGAGTTTTTAAAATAAACTAATATCTTAAGTTCTCTGTCAGACAGCAGGTAAAACACTAAACATGACTCAGTTGTTTACTGGAGAAAAAATTCCTACATCATTTAAAAAAAACATATTTCCTCGAACACATTTCCAACAACCATTAATAATAATATTTTTCTGCAAATATGAATAAATATTATTTTGTCTATTTGATTTATTATGTTGTTTTTTTAAAGCAAACCTTCAAATTTACTTGAGAGATTAAAATGACACCTGACTGCATTTACCTGAACAATCTGATATTAGATTAAGTATGTTGTAACTTGAATCCATATTAATTTAGATTTGATTTGATTTTAAAGTCTTATTTGTTTCACTTTTGGTTGAGAACACATTAAAAGGAGGATAATTTTTATAAAAATTTAATACAACCATATTTTTCTTATTATATTTATTTGTAATGACTTGGTGTTTCAGTTTCAGCAGCAGTAACAACTGTATTACTGTTCTCTGTCACAGTGGACCTGCCTGATGTGTTGTTCATGGAGGAGGAGAACCAGGCTGAGGCTGTTCTGCAGTTGAGGTTGAGAGAAGATCTAGCGGATGACGATGAGGAGGAATCAATCCTGGAGCCCTTCAAATTCAGATTTTCCAGCATAGAAGATATGTGGAAATTCTGTGAGGAAATAATGGACAACCGAAACTATGTAGCCTACTGTGAATGTCGCACAGATGACTAACTTTTAGAATAAAGGCCTGTCTCTACAGAACATTGGATAATGTTGTGATTTGTGTGTTTTTCTCATTGATCACTTAATAATTCACTTGTATAATATTGTAGATATGAAGAGTTAGCGTTGTATCTAGCTGTACTTGGGTGTTTCAGCAGCACAAAAACATGATTATCATAGACATAAAACCAAAAATGAAATTTGTGGTAATAAATACTAAATAAATTATTGCACTTTTCGAGATCTTTAGCTTTATTGATTGATTGATTCTTTATTATCCCAGAGGGGCAATTTGTTCCACAGCAGCCATTAGCACAGCCAACACATAAATACAGTAAAAGATACAATAAAATGAAGAATAATTTTGTAGGAGCCATTTCTTTATCTTATTTTTCTATCAGATTTCACCTATGGTGGTGGTGGCGGCCACATCAGAAACTATATAGGTGTGTCCACAGTTATTTGGCAGACCCAACTATGCATGGGTGGTGGGGTGAGCACACGGTTTTTACCACTTGCCACATCATGTTTTGAATTAATCCTTTTTGAACATTTCCAAACAGCACATGCATTTGTAAGAAAATTCATTACAACCTGTATAAACCTGGATAAAATAAATGGGATTGTCGCACAAACAAGATGATGTTCTGGTCAATTAATGGAAGCGTGTCAAAAACACTTCTCTGCCTCCACCCAGCTGATTGACTACTGGTAAAGTCAGTACAAAGTTGTTCAAAGAAAGAAAAAGAAATAACAATTAACCCATAGATGTCATCCTGGAAAAGTTACAAATTGCAATGTTTAGAGCTGGTTCAAGTCTTTAACAGCTAATGGTACAAATTATCTTATGTATCGGTTTGACTTTGACTTGGATCTAATACCGTTGTGGATATCATTTTGTCCTAGATTTGGACAGAATATATTATAATGACCACGTTGGGACTCATGTGCAACATTAAAGGAAAACACAGGGAAAGAAATGACAAACAAAACAAAAGTTTATTATATAAATGAAAACTATATATAAACTATAGAGAAAAGAATTGATAGATTTTACGTAATATTAAATAAATGTATTGTATAATAAATGTATAATAAATGTAACTGATTTCATGATTTTATTTTTGAAATATAACAACCGGAAGTACGTTTGCCGTTTTATTTTGAAATGTATCCCGTGCATTTCCCGTCCTGACAGTGGAGCCTGCACCAGAAGCGACCTGACAGTGGAGGTCTGCAGCCAGGTGCTCTTGCTGGATCCTGCAGCCTTTCTGGCAACCTCGAGTCAGGGAGGATGGGGAGGGGATACACCGTTCTACAGTATTTTGAAAGTGATTGCAGTACCAGTTTTGGCCACAATCTTACATACGGCTCCTTTAAGTTTTAGCCTACATGTTGAGCTACTTTACAGATTGTTTGTGCAGCATTACACCTCTTCCTAATCTACAAAAAATGCTGGTGTTTAACGAACAGAATTATGTGGTTGGTAAAACATAATGACCAAGATGAACAGATTCAGTGTTGTAGCATTTCTACTATTCTGTTTAAGAGGAATACTATTCTGTCATCACCCAAAGTCATTGTCGTGCCTTGAGGGTTCTTCTGATAATCAGTATAGTGGGTCAAACAAATTTAAGAATTCTGAAACAGAGCCTGAGTGGCTGAGTCAGTGGAGCATCAAATGTTTAATCTGAGTGTCCAGGGTTCAATTCCCTTTTCAGGTAAAATGTACTCTGTAGGAATGTGCATCGGTAAAAATCTGGCAGTATGATATGTATTATGATACAGGGGAGACGATACAACATCATCAGTAAGACCATACATTTCGTTTTTTGAAAATGAATTTAACAGTCACAGCATTCTAAACACTCAAACCTATTTCATATTTTAACACATCCAGTTCAATTCAATTCAGTTTATTTATATAGCGCCAATTCACAACAGATGTCATCTCAAGGCTCTTAACAAGAAGTAATTTCAATACATTTATACAAACATTCCAATCAGTTAAAAAGTTTCCTATTTAAGGAATCCCAGCAGATTGCGTCAGTCATTGGCGTGAGGTTGGGCAGACTTTCCAACCACAGCAATCCTTCAGCAATCCCTCATACTGAGCAAGCATGTAGCGACGGTGGAGAGGAAAAACTCCCCTTTAACAGGAAGAAACCTCCAACAGAACCAGGCTCAGTAGGAGCGGCCATCTGCCACGACCGTCTGGGGGTTTGAGAAGACAGAGCAGAGACACAGAAGGAACAGAAGATCTGATATAAGAGAACTTTCTATGTTACAGAAAGTAAAAAGTTGATAACAGGACACAGAGGATATTCAGTTACTGGGAGCATCATCCCAGTCGATGACCCCCGTCCAACAGGACATTGCAGCCAAGCAGGATACCAGACCAGGTATATCTTCTACGGAGAGAAAAACACTGAGAGAAAACAAAGTTAACAGTTGAAATAACAGAATGTACTGTAATACAACTGAAGAGTCGTAGGAGAAAAGGAAGTAGCAAAGTGAAGAAAATTGGTAAGTCTGTCCTCCAGCAGTCTAAGCCTATAGCAGCATAACTACAGAGATAGCTCAGGATGACCTTAGCCACTCTTAACTATAAGCTTTATCAAAAAGGAAAGTTTTAAGCCTGGCCTTAAAGTAAACAGAGTGTCTGCCTCACGGACTAAAGCTGGGAGCTGGTTCCACAGCAGAGGAGCCTGATAACTAAAAGATCTACCTCCCATTCTACTTTTAGAAAACCTAGGAACTACAAGTAAACCTGCAGTCTGAGAGCGAAGGGCTCTGTTAGGAACGTATGGAACAATTTGATCTCTGATGTATGATGGAGCTTGATTATTAAGGGCTTTGTATGTAAAAAGAAGGATCTTAAATTCTATTCTGGATTTAACAGGGAGCCAGTGAAGAGAAGCTAAAACAGGAGAAATGTGATCTCTTTTTAATATTCATCAGAACTCTTGCTGCCGCATTTTGGATCAACTGAAGGCTTTTAATGGCATTTTGTTGACTTCCTGATAGTAAAGAATTACAGTAGTCCAGCCTTGAGGTAACAAATGCATGGACTAGTTTCTCAGCATCACTCCTGGACAGGATGTTTCTAATTTTAGCAATATACCGGAGGTGAAAAAGAGAAATCCTAGAAACCTGTTTAATATGGGATTTAAATGTCAAGTCTCGGTCAAAAATAACGCCGAGGTTCTTTACGTTATTACTGGGGAACAATTTAATGCCATCCAGATGAAGTGATTGACTAATCAGTTTCTGTTTTAGAACTTCTGGTCCAAAGACAGAAACTTCTGTTTTGTCAGAATTTAAAAGCAAAAAGTTTAGGGTCATCCATGTTTTTATGTCTTCCAGACATGCCTGTAATCTACCTAACTGACTGGGTTCATCAGGATTCATGGATAAATATAGTTGTGTATCATCTGCATGACTGTGGAAATTTATCCCATGCTGTCTAATGATTCTACCAATTGGGAGCATATATTTGGTGAACAGAATTGGTCCAAGCACAGAACCCTGTGGAACTCCACAAGTAACCCTTGAGAGTGAAGATTTATCATTTAGATGAACAAACTGGAATCTATCAGACAAATATGATTTAAACCAGCCTAGTGCTGTTCCTTTGATCCCTGCAACATGTTCAAGCCTTTCTAGGAGAATATTATGATCGACCGTGTCAAAAGCAGCACTGAGATCTAACAAAACCAGAACAGACACAAGTCCATTATCTGAGGCCATGAGAATATCATTAGTAACCTTCACCAGTGCTGTTTCAGTGCTATGATGAGCTCTAAAACCTGACTGAAACTCTTCAAACAGCTCGTTACTGTTTAGATGCTCACAGACTTGATTAGCAACAATTTTCTCAAGGACTTTGGATAAGAAAGGAAGGTTAGATATAGGTCTGTAATTCACTAAGTCATCTTGATCAAGGGAAGGTTTCTTGAGTAAAGGTTTAATTACAGCTATTTTAAATTCCTGTGGTACGTATCCGTTTACTAAGGATAGATTCATCATATCCAAAATGGGGCCAGGAACCAAATGGAACACTTCTTTAAATAATTTGGTTGGGATTGGGTCCAACATACAAGTTCAAGGTTTAGATGAGGCTAATATTTTTGATAATTCCGAAAGCTCGACTGAATCAAAACAGCCTAAGCACAAATGAGGTTCTACAGTTCTTTCCGATACTGCCTCATTTACTGAGGAAGAAGTAATCCTGTTTGGGAGGATGCCAATGATTTTATTTTTAATAGAATTAATTTTATTTATGAAGAATCCCATAAAATCATCACTGCTAAGAGCTGGGGAAATAGTTGGCTCAACAGAGCTATGACTGTGTAAGTTTGGCAACTGTACTAAAAAGAAACCTAGGATTGTTTTTATTTGCCTCTATTAATGATGAAAAATATGCTGTTCTAGCTTGTCGAAGGGTCTTTTTATACAGCAATAGATTGTTATTCCAGGTTAAATAGGAATCCTCTAGGTGTGTCGAGCGCCATTTTCTCTCCAACTTCCTAGTATTCTGCTTTAAAGTATGCAACTCTGCGTTGAACCAAGGAGTCAGCCTCCTATGGCTAGCCACTTTCTTTTTTAAGGGGGCTACACTATCTAATGCCAAACGCAATGAGGAAGTAACGCTGTGAACCAGATCATCAATTTCTGAAGGGTTAGAGATAGAATTGCTGTCATCCATTGTGTTACCCTGAGACACTAAGGAAAGTAAGAATGGAACAGATTCTTTAAAAATTGTTAAAGCATTGTCTGATAAAGCTCTACTATAATGACATTTTCTTTCAGATTTAAGATGGTCAGTTAAAGTAAATTCAAAAGTTATTCAGAAGTGGTCAGACAGGACCGGGTTATGTGGGTGGACTGTTATTTCCTCACACTTAGTACCGTATGTCAGTACAAGGTCCAAAGTGTGTTTACCCGAGTTGGTCGATCCCTGTACTTTTTGAGTAAAGCCAATTGAGTCTAAAATAGCATTTAATGCTGCATTTAGGCTATCACTTTCAGTATACACATGAATATTAAAGTCCCCCACTATAATAACCCTATCAGTATTTAATACTAAATCAGATAAAAAATTTGAGATCTGATCCAAGAATTGAGAGTAAGGGCCTGGTGGACGATACAAAACCACAAACAAAAATGGTCTTAATGTTTTGCAACTTGGATGAGGAAAATGAAGGGTTAAATGTTCAAAAGAACTGTAGCTATCAACTGGTCTGGGACTAATTAATAAATCAGAACGGAAAATGTTTGCAACTCCTCCTCCTCGCCCAGTATTTCTAGGAATGTGAAAATTTAAATGACTGGAAGGAGTTGACTCATTTATACTGACATAATCCTCCTGCTGCAACCAGGTTTCTGTGAGACAAAGGAAATCAATGTGATTATCACAAATCAAGTCATTTACTAACAAAGTATTTGAGGAGAGAGATCTTATGTTTAATAAACCACATTTCATAGATTTATTTTTCTGTTCAGTCAAAGTTGTATTTATTTTTATGAGATTTCCATAATTTGCTTTTGTTGCCTTAACTTTTAATCCATTTAATTTTGGCCGTGGGGAAGACACTGTTTCTATAGGGTAATGGGTGGGTAACAGTACAGAAGCAGCAGAGAGGTGGGTTAAACTACGACTCTGCTTCCTGGTCTGGACCCTGGGTTGTCAGTGTTTTGGAGGACTAATAAATTCGGCCATATTCCTAGAAAGAAGAGCTGCTCCATCCAAAGTGGGATGGATGCCGTCTCTCCGGATCAGACCAGGTTTTCCCCAAAATGTTCTCCAGTTATCAATGTAGCCCACATCGTTTCCAGGACAGTTGTTGTGCCACAGTTAGGTAGGATTTGGCTATGAATAATTATGAATAATTGCTTAGGGCAATTATTAATAAGATTAATAATTTTATTTCAAAATTACCACGTTTGTGGGCACCACCTGGATTCCAGGAATACCAATAGCCAAATTGTTCACTCTCAGTTTATGTTTATGATTACCTGCCTGATAAGGCTGAGATAATTAAACAATAGATGAAAGAATAAATTCTTGGCATTCTTTGAACAGCAAGTTACTACACATGTAGGTGAAAGAACAACGGTTTTCCAAAATACAAGAGTTTATTACAAAAATAATTTAACTTTCAGTTAACATGCTTTACTCAAACTCACTAAGCTAGTTACACACAACTAAACTACTAAGAAAAGAATAATAATAATTAAACTAACACCCAAAATTAAACAGGAAAAGTGATAAATATGCAAAGAAGTAGAAACAATAACCAATAAATTGATAATGATGTCACAGTTCAGAATGAATATGTTTGCTTAAAGACCAAGGCTTGCATTGAAGAGTTTTGGGAATGAAGCTAAATTAGGTTTAAACTAGTGGTTAGTTTAATTTTAATCAGCACCTTCTGGTTTGTTTTTAAACCACCAATTCACAATGCAAAGCAGAATTGAAGAAAAACATTCTTCGAAAGAAGTAATGTTTCATTAAACCATTTGCTGAATTATAAATCAATAACTTCATGGAGAATTGATTCTATTTTAAGGATCGTTCACCGCAGTGATTGATCTAATTTAATATTTAGACTTTATGTTGACATTAACGGCCTCACATGGGGGTTCTGTTGTACTTCAGTCTAACTCCCATACTAGGCCCTGAAGTCCCCATATTCACCCCCAGCTCTTTTATTCTCTGACAACCTGGAAACAACAGAACAAATCACACAGGATTTAATAGTTCAGTAGTTTCAGTACGATATATATATTTACACATCACCTGTTCAGGTGATATGGACTAAGTCTTTTTCCTACTATAAAGAAAACTAACACTTTAACCACCTCTTACTATTCATCCTTTCTGTTCAACGATGACAAATACATTCATGGATGAGAAAAAGAATTGTCTTTATATTTACCCCAAAGTTCTGGCCAACAGTGCTTGTAAATGTATTTTTGTGGCATAGGCGCATCTGGCTCTTGTGCATCCCTTGAAACGTAGAGTTCAGGTTATGCAAATGTCAAGTTCACGAAAGACAGGGCCTACCCAGTCTCTATTTGAGCCACTTTACACTTTTTTTTTTCCGCAGTGTTGGACCTTTTCCTTATCTCAAATACATGCTACAAGCTGAGAAAATATAAATGATGTACTTGGTTCAAAACATACTAAAGTTTTTTTTTTTTACAACTCAAGCAGTGCCATTGTTGTAGCATTTCTGCTAGTGTTCTGTTCAAGAGGAGTCCGTCCATAAACAAATCGCTGGTAAGCATAAAAAACCTCTCATGCGTCACGGTTAGATCTGCTGAGTTATCGCGATTGGAAATCCATTAGGAAATTTCTTGTCAGAGCCTGGGTAGCTCAGTCGGTAGAGCATCAGACTTTTAATCTGAGGGTCCAGGGTTCAAGTCCCTGTTCAGGCGTTAAGTTCTCTATTAATGCTTCAAGGAACATACATGAGTTTCGGTCATAAATGCTGTGAGAAAATCCATCCCAACCAAGGTCAGATCATTCACTCGTAAGTGGTCGAGTCTAGCGTTGCGGTGCTAATACTCTTAAGCTTGTCGTCACGTATGGCGCAACATTCTTACCAACAGTGCTTGTAAATGTATTTTTGTGGCATAGGCGTATCTGGCTCTTGTACATCCCTTGAAACGTAGAGTTCAGGTTATCCAAATGTCAAGTTCACGAAAGACAGGGCCTACCCAGTCTCTATTTGAGCCACTTTACACTTTTTTTTTCCGCAGTGTTGGACCGTTTCCTTATCTCAAATACATGCTACAAGCTGAGAAAATATAAATGATGTACTTGGTTCAAAACATACTAAAGTTTTTTTTTTTACAACTCAAGCAGTGCCATTGTTGTAGCATTTCTGCTAGTGTTCTGTTCAAGAGGAGTACGTCCATAAACAAATCGCTGGTAAGCGTAAAAAACCTCTCATGCGTCACGGTTAGATCTGCTGAGTTATCGCGATTGGAAATCCATTAGGAAAGTTCTTGTCATAGCCTGGGTAGCTCAGTCAGTAGAACATCAGACTTTTAATCTAAGGGTCCAGGGTTCAAGTCCCTGTTCAGGCGTTAAGTTCTCTATTAATGCTTCAAGGAACATACATGAGTTTCGGTCATAAATGCTGTGAGAAAAGCCATCCCAACCAAGGTCAGATCATTCACTCGTAAGTGGTCGAGTCTAGAGTTGCGGTGCTAATACTCTTAAGCTTGTCGTCACGTATGGCGCAACAATCTCACCAACAGTGCTTGTAAGTGTATTTTTGTGGCATAGGCGCTTCTGGCTCTTGTGCATTCCTTGAAACGTAGAGTTCAGGTTATGCAAATGTCAAGTTCACGAAAGACAGGGCCTACCCAGTCTCTATTTGAGCCACTTTACACTTTTTTTTCCCCGCAGTGTTGGACCTTTTCCTTATCTCAAATACATGCTACAAGCTGAGAAAATATAAATGATGTACTTGGTTCAAAACATACTAAAGTTTTTTTTTTACAACTCAAGCAGTGCCATTGTTGTAGCATTTCTGCTAGTGTTCTGTTCAACAGGAGTCCGTCCATAAACAAATCGCTGGTAAGCATAAAAAACCTCTCATGCGTCACGGTTAGATCTGCTGAGTTATCGCGATTGGAAATCCATTAGGAAATTTCTGCTAGTGTTCTGTTCAAGAGGAGTACATCCATAAACAAATCGCTGGTAAGCGTAAAAAACCTCTCATGCGTCACGGTTAGATCTGCTGAGTTATCGCGATTGGAAATCCATTAGGAAATTCCTTGTCAGAGCCTGGGTAGCTCAGTCGGTAGAGCATCAGACTTTTAATCTGAGGGTCCAGGGTTCAAGTCCCTGTTCAGGCGTTAAGTTCTCTATTAATGCTTCAAGGAACATACATGAGTTTCGGTCATAAATGCTGTGAGAAAAGCCATCCCAACCAAGGTCAGATCATTCACTCGTAAGTGGTCGAGTCTAGAGTTGCAGTGCTAATACTCTTAAGCTTGTCGTCACGTATGGCGCAACATTCTTACCAACAGTGCTTGTAAATGTATTTTTGTGGCATAGGCATATCTGGCTCTTGTGCATCCCTTGAAACGTAGAGTTCAGGTTATGCAATTGTCAAGTTCACGAAAGACAGGGCCTACCAAGTCTCTATTTGAGCCACTTTACACTTTTTTTTTCCGCAGTGTTGGACCTTTTCCTTATCTCAAATACATGCTACAAGCTGAGAAAATATAAATGATGTACTTGGTTCAAAACATACTAAAGTTTTTTTTTTACAACTCAAGCAGTGCCATTGTTGTAGCATTTCTGCTAGTGTTCTGTTCAAGAGGAGTACGTCCATAAACAAATCGCTGGTAAGCGTAAAAAACCTCTCATGCGTCAAGGTTAGATCTGCTGAGTTATCGCGATTGGAAAACCATTAGGAAATTTCTTGTCAGAGCCTGGGTAGCTCAATCGGTAGAGCATCAGACTTTTAATCTGAGGGTCCAGGGTTCAAGTCCCTGTTCAGGCATTAAGTTCTCCAGTAATGCTTCAAGGAACATACATGAGTTTCGGTCATAAATGCTGTGAGAAAAGCCATCCCAACCAAGGTCAGATCATTCACTCGTAAGTGGTCCAGTCTAGCGTTGCAGTGCTATTACTCTGAAGCTTGTCGTCACAAATGGCGCAACAATCTCACCAACAGTGCTTGTAAACGTATTTTTGTGGCATAGGCGCTTCTGGCTCTTGTGCATTCCTTGAAACGTAGAGTTCAGGTTATGCAAATGTCAAGTTCACGAAAGACAGGGCCTACCCAGTCTCTATTTGAGCCACTTTACACTTTTTTTTTCCCGCAGTGTTGGACCTTTTCCTTATCTCAAATACATGCTACAAGCTGAGAAAATATAAATGATGTACTTGGTTCAAAACATACTAAAGTTTTTTTTTTTACAACTCAAGCAGTGCCATTGTTGTAGCATTTCTGCTAGTGTTCTGTTCAAGAGGAGTCCGTCCATAAACAAATCGCTGGTAAGCATAAAAAACCTCTCATGCGTCACGGTTAGATCTGCTGAGTTATCGCGATTGGAAATCCATTAGGAAATTTCTGCTAGTGTTCTGTTCAAGAGGAGTCCGTCCATAAACAAATCGCTGGTAAGCGTAAAAAACCTCTCATGCGTCACGGTTAGATCTGCTGAGTTATCGCGATTGGAAATCCATTAGGAAATTTCTTGTCAGAGCCTGGGTAGCTCAGTCGTTAGAGCATCAGACTTTTAATCTGAGGGTCCAGGGTTCAAGTCCCTGTTCAGGCATTAAGTTCTCTATTAATGCTTCAAGGAACATACATGAGTTTCGGTGAGAAAAGCCATCCCAACCAAGGTCAGATCATTCACTCATAAGTGGTCGAGTCTAGAGTTGCGGTGCTAATACTCTTAAGCTTGTCGTCACGTATGGCGCAACATTCTTACCAACAGTGCTTGTAAATGTATTTTTGTGGCATAGGCGTATCTGGCTCTTGTGCATCCCTTGAAACGTAGAGTTCAGGTTATGCAAATGTCAAGTTCACGAAAGACAGGGCCTACCAAGTCTCTATTTGAGCCACTTTACACTTTTTTTTTCCGCAGTGTTGGACCTTTTCCTTATCTCAAATACATGCTACAAGCTGAGAAAATATAAATGATGTACTTGGTTCAAAACATACTAAAGTTTTTTTTTTACAACTCAAGCAGTGCCATTGTTGTAGCATTTCTGCTAGTGTTCTGTTCAAGAGGAGTACGTCCATAAACAAATCGCTGGTAAGCGTAAAAAACCTCTCATGCGTCAAGGTTAGATCTGCTGAGTTATCGCGATTGGAAATCCATTAGGAAATTTCTTGTCAGAGCCTGGGTAGCTCAGTCGGTGGAGCATCAGACTTTTAATCTGAGGGTCCAGGGTTCAAGTCCCTGTTCAGGCGTTAAGTTCTCCAGTAATGCTTCAAGGAACATACATGAGTTTCGGTCATAAATGCTGTGAGAAAAGCCATCCCAACCAAGGTCAGATCATTCACTCGTAAGTGGTCCAGTCTAGCGTTGCAGTGCTATTACTCTGAAGCTTGTCGTCACAAATGGCGCAACAATCTCACCAACAGTGCTTGTAAACGTATTTTTGTGGCATAGGCGCTTCTGGCTCTTGTGCATTCCTTGAAACGTAGAGTTCAGGTTATGCAAATGTCAAGTTCACGAAAGACAGGGCCTACCCAGTCTCTATTTGAGCCACTTTACACTTTTTTTTTCCCGCAGTGTTGGACCTTTTCCTTATCTCAAATACATGCTACAAGCTGAGAAAATATAAATGATGTACTTGGTTCAAAACATACTAAAGTTTTTTTTTTACAACTCAAGCAGTGCCATTGTTGTAGCATTTCTGCTAGTGTTCTGTTCAAGAGGAGTCCGTCCATAAACAAATCGCTGGTAAGCATAAAAAACCTCTCATGCGTCACGGTTAGATCTGCTGAGTTATCGCGATTGGAAATCCATTAGAAAATTTCTGCTAGTGTTCTGTTCAAGAGGAGTACGTCCATAAACAAATCGCTGGTAAGCGTAAAAAACCTCTCATGCGTCACGGTTAGATCTGCTGAGTTATCGCGATTGGAAATCCATTAGGAAATTTCTTGTCATAGCCTGGGTAGCTCAGTCGTTAGAGCATCAGACTTTTAATCTGAGGGTCCAGGGTTCAAGTCCCTGTTCAGGCATTAAGTTCTCTATTAATGCTTCAAGGAACATACATGAGTTTCGGTGAGAAAAGCCATCCCAACCAAGGTCAGATCATTCACTCGTAAGTGGTCGAGTCTAGAGTTGCGGTGCTAATACTCTTAAGCTTGTCGTCACGTATGGCGCAACATTCTTACCAACAGTGCTTGTAAATGTATTTTTGTGGCATAGGCGTATCTGGCTCTTGTGCATCCCTTGAAACGTAGAGTTCAGGTTATGCAAATGTCAAGTTCACGAAAGACAGGGCCTACCAAGTCTCTATTTGAGCCACTTTACACTTTTTTTTTCCGCAGTGTTGGACCTTTTCCTTATCTCAAATACATGCTACAAGCTGAGAAAATATAAATGATGTACTTGGTTCAAAACATACTAAAGTTTTTTTTTTACAACTCAAGCAGTGCCATTGTTGTAGCATTTCTGCTAGTGTTCTGTTCAAGAGGAGTACGTCCATAAACAAATCGCTGGTAAGCGTAAAAAACCTCTCATGCGTCAAGGTTAGATCTGCTGAGTTATCGCGATTGGAAATCCATTAGGAAATTTCTTGTCAGAGCCTGGGTAGCTCAGTCGGTGGAGCATCAGACTTTTAATCTGAGGGTCCAGGGTTCAAGTCCCTGTTCAGGCATTAAGTTCTCCAGTAATGCTTCAAGGAACATACATGAGTTTCGGTCATAAATGCTGTGAGAAAAGCCATCCCAACCAAGGTCAGATCATTCACTCATAAGTGGTCAAGTCTAGAGTTGCGGTGCTAATACTCTTAAGCTTGTCGTCACGTATGGCGCAACATTCTTACCAACAGTGCTTGTAAATGTATTTTTGTGGCATAGGCTTATCTGGCTCTTGTGCATCCCTTGAAACGTAGAGTTCAGGTTATGCAAATGTCAAGTTCACGAAAGACAGGGCCTACCCAGTCTCTATTTGAGCCACTTTACACTTTTTTTTTCCCGCAGTGTTGGACCTTTTCCTTATCTCAAATACATGCTACAAGCTGAGAAAATATAAATGATGTACTTGGTTCAAAACATACTAAAGTTTTTTTTTTTTACAACTCAAGCAGTGCCATTGTTGTAGCATTTCTGCTAGTGTTCTGTTCAAGAGGAGTCCGTCCATAAACAAATCGCTGGTAAGCGTAAAAAACCTCTCATGCGTCACGGTTAGATCTGCTGAGTTATCGCGATTGGAAAACCATTAGGAAATTTCTTGTCAGAGCCTGGGTAGCTCAATTGGTAGAGCATCAGACTTTTAATCTGAGGGTCCAGGGTTCAAGTCCCTGTTCAGGCGTTAAGTTCTCCAGTAATGCTTCAAGGAACATACATGAGTTTCGGTCATAAATGCTGTGAGAAAAGCCATCCCAACCAAGGTCAGATCATTCACTCGTAAGTGGTCCAGTCTAGCGTTGCAGTGCTATTACTCTGAAGCTTGTCGTCACAAATGGCGCAACAATCTCACCAACAGTGCTTGTAAACGTATTTTTGTGGCATAGGCGCTTCTGGCTCTTGTGCATTCCTTGAAACGTAGAGTTCAGGTTATGCAAATGTCAAGTTCACGAAAGACAGGGCCTACCCAGTCTCTATTTGAGCCACTTTACACTTTTTTTTTCCCGCAGTGTTGGACCTTTTCCTTATCTCAAATACATGCTACAAGCTGAGAAAATATAAATGATGTACTTGGTTCAAAACATACTAAAGTTTTTTTTTTTACAACTCAAGCAGTGCCATTGTTGTAGCATTTCTGCTAGTGTTCTGTTCAAGAGGAGTCCGTCCATAAACAAATCGCTGGTAAGCATAAAAAACCTCTCATGCGTCACGGTTAGATCTGCTGAGTTATCGCGATTGGAAATCCATTAGGAAATTTCTGCTAGTGTTCTGTTCAAGAGGAGTCCGTCCATAAACAAATCGCTGGTAAGCGTAAAAAACCTCTCATGCGTCACGGTTAGATCTGCTGAGTTATCGCGATTGGAAATCCATTAGGAAATTTCTTGTCAGAGCCTGGGTAGCTCAGTCGTTAGAGCATCAGACTTTTAATCTGAGGGTCCAGGGTTCAAGTCCCTGTTCAGGCATTAAGTTCTCTATTAATGCTTCAAGGAACATACATGAGTTTCGGTGAGAAAAGCCATCCCAACCAAGGTCAGATCATTCACTCATAAGTGGTCGAGTCTAGAGTTGCGGTGCTAATACTCTTAAGCTTGTCGTCACGTATGGCGCAACATTCTTACCAACAGTGCTTGTAAATGTATTTTTGTGGCATAGGCGTATCTGGCTCTTGTGCATCCCTTGAAACGTAGAGTTCAGGTTATGCAAATGTCAAGTTCACGAAAGACAGGGCCTACCAAGTCTCTATTTGAGCCACTTTACACTTTTTTTTTCCGCAGTGTTGGACCTTTTCCTTATCTCAAATACATGCTACAAGCTGAGAAAATATAAATGATGTACTTGGTTCAAAACATACTAAAGTTTTTTTTTTACAACTCAAGCAGTGCCATTGTTGTAGCATTTCTGCTAGTGTTCTGTTCAAGAGGAGTACGTCCATAAACAAATCGCTGGTAAGCGTAACAAACCTCTCATGCGTCAAGGTTAGATCTGCTGAGTTATCGCGATTGGAAATCCATTAGGAAATTTCTTGTCAGAGCCTGTGTAGCTCAGTCGGTGGAGCATCAGACTTTTAATCTGAGGGTCCAGGGTTCAAGTCCCTGTTCAGGCGTTAAGTTCTCCAGTAATGCTTCAAGGAACATACATGAGTTTCGGTCATAAATGCTGTGAGAAAAGCCATCCCAACCAAGGTCAGATCATTCACTCATAAGTGGTCAAGTCTAGAGTTGCGGTGCTAATACTCTTAAGCTTGTCGTCACGTATGGCGCAACATTCTTACCAACAGTGCTTGTAAATGTATTTTTGTGGCATAGGCGTATCTGGCTCTTGTGCATCCCTTGAAACGTAGAGTTCAGGTTATGCAAATGTCAAGTTCACGAAAGACAGGGCCTACCCAGTCTCTATTTGAGCCACTTTACACTTTTTTTTTCCCGCAGTGTTGGACCTTTTCCTTATCTCAAATACATGCTACAAGCTGAGAAAATATAAATGATGTACTTGGTTCAAAACATACTAAAGTTTTTTTTTTTACAACTCAAGCAGTGCCATTGTTGTAGCATTTCTGCTAGTGTTCTGTTCAAGAGGAGTCCGTCCATAAACAAATCGCTGGTAAGCATAAAAAACCTCTCATGCGTCACGGTTAGATCTGCTGAGTTATCGCGATTGGAAATCCATTAGAAAATTTCTGCTAGTGTTCTGTTCAAGAGGAGTACGTCCATAAACAAATCGCTGGTAAGCGTAAAAAACCTCTCATGCGTCACGGTTAGATCTGCTGAGTTATCGCGATTGGAAATCCATTAGGAAATTTCTTGTCAGAGCCTGGGTAGCTCAGTCGGTAGAGCATCAGACTTTTAATCTGAGGGTCCAGGGTTCAAGTCCCTGTTCAGGCATTAAGTTCTCTATTAATGCTTCAATGTACATACATGAGTTTCGGTCATAAATGCTGTGAGAAAAGCCATCCCAACCAAGGTCAGATCATTCACTCGTAAGTGGTCGAGTCTAGAGTTGCGGTGCTAATACTCTTAAGCTTGTCGTCACGTATGGCGCAACATTCTTACCAACAGTGCTTGTAAATGTATTTTTGTGGCATAGGCGTATCTGGCTCTTGTGCATCCCTTGAAACGTAGAGTTCAGGTTATGAAAATGTCAAGTTCACGAAAGACAGGGCCTACCAAGTCTCTATTTGAGCCACTTTACACTTTTTTTTTCCGCAGTGTTGGACCTTTTCCTTATCTCAAATACATGCTACAAGCTGAGAAAATATAAATGATGTACTTGGTTCAAAACATACTAAAGTTTTTTTTTTACAACTCAAGCAGTGCCATTGTTATCGCAGTTATCGCAGTTATCGCGATTGGAAATCCATTAGGAAATTTCTTTTCAGAGCCTGGGTAGCTCAGTCGGTAGAGCATCAGACTTTTAATCTGAGGGTCCAGGGTCCAAGTCCCTGTTAAGGCATTAAGTTCTCTATTACTGCTTCTAGGAACATGCATGAGTTTCGGTAATAAATGCTGTGAGAAAAGCCATCCCAACCAAGGTCAGATCATTCACTCGTAAGTGGTCGAGTCTAGCGTTGCGGTGCTATTACTCTTAAGCTTGTCGTCACGAATGGCGCAACATTCTCACCAACAGTGCTTGTAAATGTATTTTTGTGGCATAGGCGCATCTGGCTCTTGTGCATCCCTTGAAACGTAGATTTCAGGTTATGCAAATGTCAAGTTCACGAAAGACAGGGCCTACCCAGTCTCTATTTGAGCCACTTTACACTTTTTTTTTTCCGCAGTGTTGGACCTTTTCCTTATCTCAAATAAATGCTACAAGCTGAGAAAATATAAATGATGTACTTGGTTCAAAACATACTAAAGTTTTTTTTTTACAACTCAAGCAGTGCCATTGTTGTAGCATTTCTGCTAGTGTTCTGTTCAAGAGGAGTACGTCCATAAACAAATCGCTGGTAAGCGTAAAAAACCTCTCATGCGTCACGGTTAGATCTGCTGAGTTATCGCGATTGGAAATCCATTAGGAAATTTCTTGTCAGAGCCTGGGTAGCTCAGTCGGTAGAGCATCAGACTTTTAATCTGAGGGTCCAGGGTTCAAGTCCCTGTTCAGGCGTTAAGTTCTCTATTAATGCTTCAAGGAACATACATGAGTTTCGGTCATAAATGCTGTGAGAAAAGCCATCCCAACCAAGGTCAGATCATTCACTCGTAAGTGGTCCAGTCTAGCGTTGCGGTGCTATTACTCTGAAGCTTGTCGTCACGAATGGCGCAACAATCTCACCAACAGTGCTTGTAAATGTATTTTTGTGGCATAGGCGCTTCTGGCTCTTGTGCATTCCTTGAAACGTAGAGTTCAGGTTATGCAAATGTCAAGTTCACGAAAGACAGGGCCTACCCAGTCTCTATTTGAGCCACTTTACACTTTTTTTTTCCCGCAGTGTTGGACCTTTTCCTTATCTCAAATACATGCTACAAGCTGAGAAAATATAAATTATGTACTTGGTTCAAAACATACTAAAGTTTTTTTTTTACAACTCAAGCAGTGCCATTGTTGTAGCATTTCTGCTAGTGTTCTGTTCAAGAGGAGTCCGTCCATAAACAAATCGCTGGTAAGCATAAAAAACCTCTCATGCGTCACGGTTAGATCTGCTGAGTTATCGCGATTGGAAATCCATTAGGAAATTTCTGCTAGTGTTCTGTTCAAGAGGAGTCCGTCCATAAACAAATCGCTGGTAAGCGTAAAAAACCTCTCATGCGTCACGGTTAGATCTGCTGAGTTATCGCGATTGGAAATCCATTAGGAAATTTCTTGTCAGAGCCTGGGTAGCTCAGTCGGTAGAGCATCAGACTTTTAATCTGAGGGTCCAGGGTTCAAGTCCCTGTTCAGGCGTTAAGTTCTCTATTAATGCTTCAAGGAACATACATGAGTTTCGGTCATAAATGCTGTGAGAAAAGCCATCCCATCCAAGGTCAGATCATTCACTCGTAAGTGGTCGAGTCTAGAGTTGCGGTGCTAACACTCTTAAGCTTGTCGTCACGTATGGCGCAACATTCTTACCAACAGTGCTTGTAAATGTATTTTTGTGGCATAGGCGTATCTGGCTCTTGTGCATCCCTTGAAACGTAGAGTTCAGGTTATGCAATTGTCAAGTTCACGAAAGACAGGGCCTACCAACTCTCTATTTGAGCCACTTTACACTTTTTTTTTCCGCAGTGTTGGACCTTTTCCTTATCTCAAATACATGCTACAAGCTGAGAAAATATAAATGATGTACTTTGTTCAAAACATACTAAAGTTTTTTCTTTACAACTCAAGCAGTGCCATTGTTGTAGCATTTCTGCTAGTGTTCTGTTCAAGAGGAGTCCGTCCATAAACAAATCGCTGGTAAGCATAAAAAACCTCTCATGCGTCACGGTTAGATCTGCTGAGTTATCGCGATTGGAAATCCATTAGGAAATTTCTGCTAGTGTTCTGTTCAAGAGGAGTACGTCCATAAACAAATCGCTGGTAAGCGTAAAAAACCTCTCACGCGTCACGGTTAGATCTGCTGAGTTATCGCGATTGGAAATCCATTAGGAAATTCCTTGTCAGAGCCTGGGTAGCTCAGTCGGTAGAGCATCAGACTTTTAATCTGAGGGTCCAGGGTTCAAGTCCCTGTTCAGGCGTTAAGTTCTCTATTAATGCTTCAAGGAACATACATGAGTTTCGGTCATAAATGCTGTGAGAAAAGCCATCCCAACCAAGGTCAGATCATTCACTCGTAAGTGGTCGAGTCTAGAGTTGCGGTGCTAATACTCTTAAGCTTGTCGTCACGTATGGCGCAACATTCTTACCAACAGTGCTTGTAAATGTATTTTTGTGTCATAGGCGTATCTGGCTCTTGTGCATCCCTTGAAACGTAGAGTTCAGGTTATCCAATTGTCAAGTTCACGAAAGACAGGGCCTACCCAGTCTCTATTTGAGCCACTTTACACATTTTATTTTCCGCAGTGTTAGACCTTTTCCTTATCTCAAATACATGCTACAAGCTGAGAAAATATAAATGATGTACTTGGTTCAAAACATACAAAAGTTTTTTTTTTACAACTCAAGCAGTGCCATTGTTATCGCAGTTATCGCAGTTATCGCGATTGGAAATCCATTAGGAAATTTCTTGTCAGAGCCTGGGTAGCTCAGTCGGTAGAGCATCAGACTTTTAATCTGAGGGTCCAGGGTCCAAGTCCCTGTTAAGGCATTAAGTTCTCTATTACTGCTTCTAGGAACATGCATGAGTTTCGGTAATAAATGCTGTGAGAAAAGCCATCCCAACCAAGGTCAGATCATTCACTCGTAAGTGGTCGAGTCTAGCGTTGCGGTGCTATTACTCTTAAGCTTGTCGTCACGAATGGCGCAACATTCTCACCAACAGTGCTTGTAAATGTATTTTTGTGGCATAGGCGCATCTGGCTCTTGTGCATCCCTTGAAACGTAGAGTTCAGGTTATGCAAATGTCAAGTTCACGAAAGACAGGGCCTACCCAGTCTCTATTTGAGCCACTTTACACTTTTTTTTTTCCGCAGTGTTGGACCTTTTCCTTATCTCAAATAAATGCTACAAGCTGAGAAAATATAAATGATGTACTTGGTTCAAAACATATTAAAGTTTTTTTTTTACAACTCAAGCAGTGCCATTGTTGTAGCATTTCTGCTAGTGTTCTGTTCAAGAGGAGTACGTCCATAAACAAATCGCTGGTAAGCGTAAAAAACCTCTCATGCGTCACGGTTAGATCTGCTGAGTTATCGCGATTGGAAATCCATTAGGAAATTTCTTGTCAGAGCCTGGGTAGCTCAGTCGGTAGAGCATCAGACTTTTAATCTGAGGGTCCAGGGTTCAAGTCCCTGTTCAGGCGTTAAATTCTCTATTACTGCTTCTAGGAACATGCATGAGTTTCGGTCATAAATGCTGTGAGAAAAGCCATCCCAACCAAGGTCAGATCATTCACTCGTAAGTGGTCGAGTCTAGAGTTGCGGTGCTAATACTCTTAAGCTTGTCGTCACGTATGGCGCAACATTCTTACCAACAGTGCTTGTAAATGTATTTTTGTGGCATAGGCGTATCTGGCTCTTGTGCATCCCTTGAAACGTAGAGTTCAGGTTATGCAAATGTCAAGTTCACGAAAGACAGGGCCTACCAAGTCTCTTTTTGAGCCACTTTACACATTTTTTTTTCCGCAGTGTTGGACCTTTTCCTTATCTCAAATACATGCTACAAGCTGAGAAAATATAAATGATGTACTTGGTTCAAAACATACTAAAGTTTTTTTTTTACAACTCAAGCAGTGCCATTGTTGTAGCAGTTCTGCTAGTGTTCTGTTCAAGAGGAGTACGTCCATAAACAAATCGCTGGTAAGCGTAAAAAACCTCTCATGCGTCACGGTTAGATCTGCTGAGTTATCGCGATTGGAAATCCATTAGGAAATTTCTTGTCAGAGCCTGGGTTGCTCAGTCGGTAGAGCATCAGACTTTTAATCTGAGGGTCCAGGGTTCAAGTCCCTGTTCAGGCGTTAAGTTCTCTATTAATGCTTCTAGGAACATGCATGAGTTTCGGTCATAAATGCTGTGAGAAAAGCCATCCCAACCAAGGTCAGATCATTCACTCGTAAGTGGTCGAGTCTAGAGTTGCGGTGCTAATACTCTTAAGCTTGTCGTCACGTATGGCGCAACATTCTTACCAGCAGTGCTTGTAAATGTATTTTTGTGGCATAGGCGTATCTGGCTCTTGTGCATCCCTTGAAACGTAGAGTTCAGGTTATGCAAATGTCAAGTTCACGAAAGACAGGGCCTACCAAGTCTCTTTTTGAGCCACTTTACACATTTTTTTTTCCGCAGTGTTGGACCTTTTCCTTATCTCAAATACATGCTACAAGCTGAGAAAATATAAATGATGTACTTGGTTCAAAACATACTAAAGTTTTTTTTTTACAACTCAAGCAGTGCCATTGTTGTAGCAGTTCTGCTAGTGTTCTGTTCAAGAGGAGTACGTCCATAAACAAATCGCTGGTAAGCGTAAAAAACCTCTCATGCGTCACGGTTAGATCTGCTGAGTTATCGCGATTGGAAATCCATTAGGAAATTTCTTGTCAGAGCCTGGGTTGCTCAGTCGGTAGAGCATCAGACTTTTAATCTGAGGGTCCAGGGTTCAAGTCCCTGTTCAGGCGTTAAGTTCTCTATTAATGCTTCTAGGAACATGCATGAGTTTCGGTCATAAATGCTGTGAGAAAAGCCATCCCAACCAAGGTCAGATCATTCACTCGTAAGTGGTCGAGTCTAGCGTTGCGGTGCTATTACTCTTAAGCTTGTCGTCCCGAATGGCGCAACATTCTCACCACCAGTGCTTGTAAATGTATTTTTGTGGCATAGGCGCATCTGGCTCTTGTGCATCCCTTGAAACGTAGAGTTCAGGTTATGCAAATGTCAAGTTCACGAAAGACAGGGCCTACCCAGTCTCTATTTGAGCCACTTTACACTTTTTTTTTCCGCAGTGTTGGACCTTTTCCTTATCTCAAATACATGCTACAAGCTGAGAAAATATAAATGATGTACTTGGTTCAAAACATACTAAAGTTTTTTTTTTTACAACTCAAGCAGTGCCATTGTTATCGCACTCATGCGTCACGGTTAGATCTGCTGAGTTATCGCGATTGGAAATCCATTAGGAAATTTCTTGTCAGAGCCTGGGTAGCTCAGTCGATAGAGCATCAGACTTTTAATCTGAGGGTCCAGGGTCCAAGTCCCTGTTAAGGCATTAAGTTCTCTATTACTGCTTCTAGGAACATGCATGAGTTTCGGTAATAAATGCTGTGAGAAAAGCCATCCCAACCAAGGTCAGATCATTCACTCGTAAGTGGTCGAGTCTAGCGTTGCGGTGCTATTACTCTTAAGCTTGTCGTCACGAATGGCGCAACATTCTCACCAACAGTGCTTGTAAATGTATTTTTGTGGCATAGGCGCATCTGGCTCTTGTGCATCCCTTGAAACGTAGAGTTCAGGTTATGCAAATGTCAAGTTCACGAAAGACAGGGCCTACCCAGTCTCTATTTGAGCCACTTTACACTTTTTTTTTTCCGCAGTGTTGGACCTTTTCCTTATCTCAAATAAATGCTACAATTTGAGAAAATATAAATGATGTACTTGGTTCAAAACATACTAAAGTTTTTTTTTTACAACTCAAGCAGTGCCATTGTTGTAGCATTTCTGCTAGTGTTCTGTTCAAGAGGAGTACGTCCATAAACAAATCGCTGGTAAGCGTAAAAAACCTCTCATGCGTCACGGTTAGATCTGCTGAGTTATCGCGATTGGAAATCCATTAGGAAATTTCTTGTCAGAGCCTGGGTTGCTCAGTCGGTAGAGCATCAGACTTTTAATCTGAGGGTCCAGGGTTCAAGTCCCTGTTCAGGCGTTAAGTTCTCTATTAATGCTTCTAGGAACATGCATGAGTTTCGGTCATAAATGCTGTGAGAAAAGCCATCCCAACCAAGGTCAGATCATTCACTCGTAAGTGGTCGAGTCTAGAGTTGCGGTGCTAATACTCTTAAGCTTGTCGTCACGTATGGCGCAACATTCTTACCAACAGTGCTTGTAAATGTATTTTTGTGGCATAGGCGTATCTGGCTCTTGTGCATCCCTTGAAACGTAGAGTTCAGGTTATGCAAATGTCAAGTTCACGAAAGACAGGGCCTACCAAGTCTCTTTTTGAGCCACTTTACACATTTTTTTTTCCGCAGTGTTGGACCTTTTCCTTATCTCAAATACATGCTACAAGCTGAGAAAATATAAATGATGTACTTGGTTCAAAACATACTAAAGTTTTATTTTTTACAACTCAAGCAGTGCCATTGTTGTAGCATTTCTGCTAGTGTTCTGTTCAAGAGGAGTACGTCCATAAACAAATCGCTGGTAAGCGTAAAAAACCTCTCATGCGTCACGGTTAGATCTGCTGAGTTATCGCGATTGGAAATCCATTAGGAAATTTCTTGTCAGAGCCTGGGTAGCTCAGTCGGTAGAGCATCAGACTTTTAATCTGAGGGTCCAGGGTTCAAGTCCCTATTCAGGCGTTAAGTTCTCTATTAATGCTTCTAGGAACATGCATGAGTTTCGGTCATAAATGCTGTGAGAAAAGCCATCCCAACCAAGGTCAGATCATTCACTCGAAAGTGGTCGAGTCTAGCGTTGCGGTGCTATTACTCTTAAGCTTGTCGTCCCGAATGGCGCAACATTCTCACCACCAGTGCTTGTAAATGTATTTTTGTGGCATAGGCGCATCTGGCTCTTGTGCATCCCTTGAAACGTAGAGTTCAGGTTATGCAAATGTCAAGTTCACGAAAGACAGGGCCTACCCAGTCTCTATTTGAGCCACTTTACACATTTTTTTTTCCGCAGTGTTGGACCTTTTCCTTATCTCAAATACATGCTACAAGCTGAGAAAATATAAATGATGTACTTGGTTCAAAACATACTAAAGTTTTTTTTTTTACAACTCAAGCAGTGCCATTGTTGTAGCATTTCTGCTAGTGTTCTGTTCAAGAGGAGTACGTCCATAAACAAATCGCTGGTAAGCGTAAAAAACCTCTCATGCGTCACGGTTAGATCTGCTGAGTTATCGCGATTGGAAATCCATTAGGAAATTTCTTGTCAGAGCCTGGGTAGCTCAGTCGGTAGAGCATCAGACTTTTAATCTGAGGGTCCAGGGTTCAAGTCCCTGTTCAGGCGTTAAGTTCTCTATTAATGCTTCAAGGAACATACATGAGTTTCAGTCATAAATGCTGTGAGAAAAGCCATCCCAACCAAGGTCAGATCATTCACTCGTAAGTGGTCGAGTCTAGAGTTGCGGTGCTAATACTCTTAAGCTTGTCGTCACGTATGGCGCAACATTCTTACCAACAGTGCTTGTAAATGTATTTTTGTGGCATAGGCGTATCTGGCTCTTGTGCATCCCTTGAAACGTAGAGTTCAGGTTATGCAAATGTCAAGTTCACAAAAGACAGGGCCTACCAAGTCTCTTTTTGAGCCACTTTACACATTTTTTTTCCCGCAGTGTTGGACCTTTTCCTTATCTCAAATACATGCTACAAGCTGAGAAAATATAAATGATGTACTTGGTTCAAAACATACTAAAGTTTTTTTTTTACAACTCAAGCAGTGCCATTGTTGTAGCATTTCTGCTAGTGTTCTGTTCAAGAGGAGTACGTCCATAAACAAATCGCTGGTAAGCGTAAAAAACCTCTCATGCGTCACGGTTAGATCTGCTGAGTTATCGCGATTGGAAATCCATTAGGAAATTTCTTGTCAGAGCCTGGGTAGCTCAGTCGGTAGAGCATCAGACTTTTAATCTGAGGGTCCAGGGTTCAAGTCCCTGTTCAGGCGTTAAGTTCTCTATTACTGCTTCTAGCAACATGCATGAGTTTCGGTCATAAATGCTGTGAGAAAAGCCATCCCAACCAAGGTCAGATCATTCACTCGTAAGTGGTCGAGTCTAGCGTTGCGGTGCTATTACTCTTAAGCTTGTCGTCCCGAATGGCGCAACATTCTCACCAACAGTGCTTGTAAATGTATTTTTGTGGCATAGGCGCATCTGGCTCTTGTGCATCCCTTGAAACGTAGAGTTCAGGTTATGCAAATGTCAAGTTCACGAAAGACAAGGCCTACCCAGTCTCTATTTGAGCCACTTTACACTTTTTTTTTCCCGCAGTGTTGGACCTTTTCCTTATCTCAAATACATGCTACAAGCTGAGAAAATATAAATGATGTACTTGGTTCAAAACATACTAAAGTTTTTTTTTTTACAACTCAAGCAGTGCCATTGTTGTAGCATTTCTGCTAGTGTTCTGTTCAAGAGGAGTACGTCCATAAACAAATCGCTGGTAAGCGTAAAAAACCTCTCATGCGTCATGGTTAGATCTGCTGAGTTATCGCGATTGGAAATCCATTAGGAAATTTCTTGACAGAGCCTGGGTAGCTCAGTCGGTAGAGCATCAGACTTTTAATCTGAGGGTCCAGGGTCCAAGTCCCTGTTCAGGCATTAAGTTCTCTATTACTGCTTCTAGGAACATGCATGAGTTTCGGTAATAAATGCTGTGAGAAAAGCCATCCCAACCAAGGTCAGATCATTCACTCGTAAGTGGTCGAGTCTAGCGTTGCGGTGCTATTACTCTTAAGCTTGTCGTCCCGAATGGCGCAACATTCTCACCAACAGTGCTTGTAAATGTATTTTTGTGGCATAGGCGCATCTGGCTCTTGTGCATCCCTTGAAACGTAGAGTTCAGGTTATGCAAATGTCAAGTTCACGAAAGACAGGGCCTACCAAGTCTCTTTTTGAGCCACTTTACACATTTTTTTTTCCGCAGTGTTGGACCTTTTCCTTATCTCAAATACATGCTACAAGCTGAGAAAATATAAATGATGTACTTGGTTCAAAACATACTAAAGTTTTTTTTTTACAACTCAAGCAGTGCCATTGTTGTAGCATTTCTGCTAGTGTTCTGTTCAAGAGGAGTTCGTCCATAAACAAATCGCTGGTAAGCGTAAAAAACCTCTCATGCGTCACGGTTAGATCTGCTGAGTTATCGCGATTGGAAATCCATTAGGAAATTTCTTGTCAGAGCCTGGGTTGCTCAGTCGGTAGAGCATCAGACTTTTAATCTGAGGGTCCAGGGTTCAAGTCCCTGTTCAGGCATTAAGTTCTCTATTAATGCTTCAATGTACATACATGAGTTTCGGTCATAAATGCTGTGAGAAAAGCCATCCCAACCAAGGTCAGATCATTCACTCGTAAGTGGTCGAGTCTAGAGTTGCGGTGCTAATACTCTTAAGCTTGTCGTCACGTATGGCGCAACATTCTTACCAACAGTGCTTGTAAATGTATTTTTGTGGCATAGGCGTATCTGGCTCTTGTGCATCCCTTGAAACGTAGAGTTCAGGTTATGCAAATGTCAAGTTCACGAAAGACAGGGCCTACCAAGTCTTTTTGAGCCACTTTACACATTTTTTTTTCCGCAGTGTTGGACCTTTTCCTTATCTCAAATACATGCTACAAGCTGAGAAAATATAAATGATGTACTTGGTTCAAAACATACTAAAGTTTTTTTTTTACAACTCAAGCAGTGCCATTGTTGTAGCAGTTCTGCTAGTGTTCTGTTCAAGAGGAGTACGTCCATAAACAAATCGCTGGTAAGCGTAAAAAACCTCTCATGCGTCACGGTTAGATCTGCTGAGTTATCGCGATTGGAAAACCATTAGGAAATTTCTTGTCAGAGCCTGGGTTGCTCAGTCGGTAGAGCATCAGACTTTTAATCTGAGGGTCCAGGGTTCAAGTCCCTGTTCAGGCGTTAAGTTCTCTATTAATGCTTCTAGGAACATGCATGAGTTTCGGTCATAAATGCTGTGAGAAAAGCCATCCCAACCAAGGTCAGATCATTCACTCGTAAGTGGTCGAGTCTAGCGTTGCGGTGCTATTACTCTTAAGCTTGTCGTCCCGAATGGCGCAACATTCTCACCACCAGTGCTTGTAAATGTATTTTTGTGGCATAGGCGCATCTGGCTCTTGTGCATCCCTTGAAACGTAGAGTTCAGGTTATGCAAATGTCAAGTTCACGAAAGACAGGGCCTACCCAGTCTCTATTTGAGCCACTTTACACTTTTTTTTTTCCGCAGTGTTGGACCTTTTCCTTATCTCAAATACATGCTACAAGCTGAGAAAATATAAATGATGTACTTGGTTCAAAACATACTAAAGTTTTTTTTTTTACAACTCAAGCAGTGCCATTGTTGTAGCATTTCTGCTAGTGTTCTGTTCAAGAGGAGTCCGTCCATAAACAAATCGCTGGTAAGCATAAAAAACCTCTCATTCGTCACGGTTAGATCTGCTGAGTTATCGCGATTGGAAATCCATTAGGAAATTTCTTGTCAGAGCCTGGGTAGCTCAGTCGGTAGAGCATCAGACTTTTAATCTGAGGGTCCAGGGTTCAAGTCCCTGTTCAGGCGTTAAGTTCTCTATTAATGCTTCAAGGAACATACATGAGTTTCGGTCATAAATGCTGTGAGAAAAGCCATCCCAACCAAGGTCAGATCATTCACTCGTAAGTGGTCGAGTCTAGCGTTGCGGTGCTATTACTCTTAAGCTTGTCGTCACGAATGGCGCAACATTCTCACCAACAGTGCTTGTAAATGTATTTTTGTGGCATAGGCGCATCTGGCTCTTGTGCATCCCTTGAAACGTAGAGTTCAGGTTGTGCAAATGTCAAGTTCACGAAAGACAGGGCCTACCAAGTCTCTATTTGAGCCACTTTACACTTTTTTTTTTCCGCAGTGTTGGACCTTTTCCTTATCTCAAATACATGCTACAAGCTGAGAAAATATAAATGATGTACTTGGTTCAAAACATACTAAAGTTTTTTTTTTACAACTCAAGCAGTGCCATTGTTTATTTCTGCTAGTGTTCTGTTCAAGAGGAGTACGTCCATAAACAAATCGCTGGTAAGCGTAAAAAACCTCTCATGCGTCACGGTTAGATCTGCTGAGTTATCGCGATTGGAAATCCATTAGGAAATTTCTTGTCAGAGCCTGGGTAGCTCAGTCGGTAGAGCATCAGACTTTTAATCTGAGGGTCCAGGGTCCAAGTCCCTGTTAAGGCATTAAGTTCTCTATTACTGCTTCTAGGAACATGCATGAGTTTCGGTAATAAATGCTGTGAGAAAAGCCATCCCAACCAAGGTCAGATCATTCACTCGTAAGTGGTCGAGTCTAGCGTTGCGGTGCTAATACTCTTAAGCTTGTCGTCACGTATGGCGCAACATTCTTACCAACAGTGCTTGTAAATGTATTTTTGTGGCATAGGCGTATCTGGCTCTTGTGCATCCCTTGAAACGTAGAGTTCAGGTTATGCAATTGTCAAGTTCACGAAAGACAGGGCCTACCAAGTCTCTATTTGAGCCACTTTACACTTTTTTTTCCGCAGTGTTGGACCTTTTCCTTATCTCAAATACATGCTACAAGCTGAGAAAATATAAATGATGTACTTGGTTCAAAACATACTAAAGTTTTTTTTTTACAACTCAAGCAGTGCCATTGTTATCGCAGTTATCGCAGTTATCGCGATTGGAAATCCATTAGGAAATTTCTTGTCAGAGCCTGGGTAGCTCAGTCGGTAGAGCATCAGACTTTTAATCTGAGGGTCCAGGGTCCAAGTCCCTGTTAAGGCATTAAGTTCTCTATTACTGCTTCTAGGAACATGCATGAGTTTCGGTAATAAATGCTGTGAGAAAAGCCATCCCAACCAAGGTCAGATCATTCACTCGTAAGTGGTCGAGTCTAGCGTTGCGGTGCTATTACTCTTAAGCTTGTCGTCACGAATGGCGCAACATTCTCACCAACAGTGCTTGTAAATGTATTTTTGTGGCATAGGCGTATCTGGCTCTTGTGCATCCCTTGAAACGTAGAGTTCAGGTTATGCAAATGTCAAGTTCACGAAAGACAGGGCCTACCAAGTCTCTTTTTGAGCCACTTTACACATTTTTTTTTCCGCAGTGTTGGACCTTTTCCTTATCTCAAATACATGCTACAAGCTGAGAAAATATAAATGATGTACTTGGTTCAAAACATACTAAAGTTTTATTTTTTACAACTCAAGCAGTGCCATTGTTGTAGCATTTCTGCTAGTGTTCTGTTCAAGAGGAGTACGTCCATAAACAAATCGCTGGTAAGCGTAAAAAACCTCTCATGCGTCACGGTTAGATCTGCTGAGTTATCGCGATTGGAAATCCATTAGGAAATTTCTTGTCAGAGCCTGGGTAGCTCAGTCGGTAGAGCATCAGACTTTTAATCTGAGGGTCCAGGGTTCAAGTCCCTATTCAGGCATTAAGTTCTCTATTAATGCTTCTAGGAACATGCATGAGTTTCGGTCATAAATGCTGTGAGAAAAGCCATCCCAACCAAGGTCAGATCATTCACTCGTAAGTGGTCGAGTCTAGCGTTGCGGTGCTATTACTCTTAAGCTTGTCGTCCCGAATGGCGCAACATTCTCACCACCAGTGCTTGTAAATGTATTTTTGTGGCATAGGCGCATCTGGCTCTTGTGCATCCCTTGAAACGTAGAGTTCAGGTTATGCAAATGTCAAGTTCACGAAAGACAGGGCCTACCCAGTCTCTATTTGAGCCACTTTACACTTTTTTTTTTCCGCAGTGTTGGACCTTTTCCTTATCTCAAATACATGCTACAAGCTGAGAAAATATAAATGATGTACTTGGTTCAAAACATACTAAAGTTTTTTTTTTTACAACTCAAGCAGTGCCATTGTTGTAGCATTTCTGCTAGTGTTCTGTTCAAGAGGAGTCCGTCCATAAACAAATCGCTGGTAAGCATAAAAAACCTCTCATGCGTCACGGTTAGATCTGCTGAGTTATCGCGATTGGAAATCCATTAGGAAATTTCTGCTAGTGTTCTGTTCAAGAGGAGTACGTCCATAAACAAATCGCTGGTAAGCGTAAAAAACCTCTCATGCGTCACGGTTAGATCTGCTGAGTTATCGCGATTGGAAATCCATTAGGAAATTCCTTGTCAGAGCCTGGGTAGCTCAGTCGGTAGAGCATCAGACTTTTAATCTGAGGGTCCAGGGTTCAAGTCCCTGTTTAGGCGTTAAGTTCTCTATTAATGCTTCAAGGAACATACATGAGTTTCGGTCATAAATGCTGTGAGAAAAGCCATCCCAACCAAGGTCAGATCATTCACTCGTAAGTGGTCGAGTCTAGAGTTGCGGTGCTAATACTCTTAAGCTTGTCGTCACGTATGGCGCAACATTCTTACCAACAGTGCTTGTAAATGTATTTTTGTGGCATAGGCGTATCTGGCTCTTGTGCATCCCTTGAAACGTAGAGTTCAGGTTATGCAATTGTCAAGTTCACGAAAGACAGGGCCTACCAAGTCTCTATTTGAGCCACTTTACACTTTTTTTTCCGCAGTGTTGGACCTTTTCCTTATCTCAAATACATGCTACAAGCTGAGAAAATATAAATGATGTACTTGGTTCAAAACATACTAAAGTTTTTTTTTTACAACTCAAGCAGTGCCATTGTTATCGCAGTTATCGCAGTTATCGCGATTGGAAATCCATTAGGAAATTTCTTGTCAGAGCCTGGGTAGCTCAGTCGGTAGAGCATCAGACTTTTAATCTGAGGGTCCAGGGTCCAAGTCCCTGTTAAGGCATTAAGTTCTCTATTACTGCTTCTAGGAACATGCATGAGTTTCGGTAATAAATGCTGTGAGAAAAGCCATCCCAACCAAGGTCAGATCATTCACTCGTAAGTGGTCGAGTCTAGCGTTGCGGTGCTATTACTCTTAAGCTTGTCGTCACGAATGGCGCAACATTCTCACCAACAGTGCTTGTAAATGTATTTTTGTGGCATAGGCGTATCTGGCTCTTGTGCATCCCTTGAAACGTAGAGTTCAGGTTATGCAAATGTCAAGTTCACGAAAGACAGGGCCTACCAAGTCTCTTTTTGAGCCACTTTACACATTTTTTTTTCCGCAGTGTTGGACCTTTTCCTTATCTCAAATACATGCTACAAGCTGAGAAAATATAAATGATGTACTTGGTTCAAAACATACTAAAGTTTTATTTTTTACAACTCAAGCAGTGCCATTGTTGTAGCATTTCTGCTAGTGTTCTGTTCAAGAGGAGTACGTCCATAAACAAATCGCTGGTAAGCGTAAAAAACCTCTCATGCGTCACGGTTAGATCTGCTGAGTTATCGCGATTGGAAATCCATTAGGAAATTTCTTGTCAGAGCCTGGGTAGCTCAGTCGGTAGAGCATCAGACTTTTAATCTGAGGGTCCAGGGTTCAAGTCCCTATTCAGGCATTAAGTTCTCTATTAATGCTTCTAGGAACATGCATGAGTTTCGGTCATAAATGCTGTGAGAAAAGCCATCCCAACCAAGGTCAGATCATTCACTCGTAAGTGGTCGAGTCTAGCGTTGCGGTGCTATTACTCTTAAGCTTGTCGTCCCGAATGGCGCAACATTCTCACCACCAGTGCTTGTAAATGTATTTTTGTGGCATAGGCGCATCTGGCTCTTGTGCATCCCTTGAAACGTAGAGTTCAGGTTATGCAAATGTCAAGTTCACGAAAGACAGGGCCTACCCAGTCTCTATTTGAGCCACTTTACACTTTTTTTTTTCCGCAGTGTTGGACCTTTTCCTTATCTCAAATACATGCTACAAGCTGAGAAAATATAAATGATGTACTTGGTTCAAAACATACTAAAGTTTTTTTTTTTACAACTCAAGCAGTGCCATTGTTGTAGCATTTCTGCTAGTGTTCTGTTCAAGAGGAGTACGTCCATAAACAAATCGCTGGTAAGCGTAAAAAACCTCTCATGCGTCACGGTTAGATCTGCTGAGTTATCGCGATTGGAAATCCATTAGGAAATTTCTTGTCAGAGCCTGGGTAGCTCAGTCGGTAGAGCATCAGACTTTTAATCTGAGGGTCCAGGGTTCAAGTCCCTGTTCAGGCGTTAAGTTCTCTATTAATGCTTCAAGGAACATACATGAGTTTCAGTCATAAATGCTGTGAGAAAAGCCATCCCAACCAAGGTCAGATCATTCACTCGTAAGTGGTCGAGTCTAGAGTTGCGGTGCTAATACTCTTAAGCTTGTCGTCACGTATGGCGCAACATTCTTACCAACAGTGCTTGTAAATGTATTTTTGTGGCATAGGCGTATCTGGCTCTTGTGCATCCCTTGAAACGTAGAGTTCAGGTTATTCAAATGTCAAGTTCACAAAAGACAGGGCCTACCAAGTCTCTTTTTGAGCCACTTTACACATTTTTTTTTCCGCAGTGTTGGACCTTTTCCTTATCTCAAATACATGCTACAAGCTGAGAAAATATAAATGATGTACTTGGTTCAAAACATACTAAAGTTTTTTTTTTACAACTCAAGCAGTGCCATTGTTGTAGCATTTCTGCTAGTGTTCTGTTCAAGAGGAGTACGTCCATAAACAAATCGCTGGTAAGCGTAAAAAACCTCTCATGCGTCACGGTTAGATCTGCTGAGTTATCGCGATTGGAAATCCATTAGGAAATTTCTTGTCAGAGCCTGGGTAGCTCAGTCGGTAGAGCATCAGACTTTTAATCTGAGGGTCCAGGGTTCAAGTCCCTGTTCAGGCGTTAAGTTCTCTATTACTGCTTCTAGGAACATGCATGAGTTTCGGTAATAAATGCTGTGAGAAAAGCCATCCCAACCAAGGTCAGATCATTCACTGGTAAGTGGTCGAGTCTAGCGTTGCGGTGCTATTACTCTTAAGCTTGTCGTCCCGAATGGCGCAACATTCTCACCAACAGTGCTTGTAAATGTATTTTTGTGGCATAGGCGCATCTGGCTCTTGTGCATCCCTTGAAACGTAGAGTTCAGGTTATGCAAATGTCAAGTTCACGAAAGACAGGGCCTACCCAGTCTCTATTTGAGCCACTTTACACTTTTTTTTTCCCGCAGTGTTGGACCTTTTCCTTATCTCAAATACATGCTACAAGCTGAGAAAATATAAATGATGTACTTGGTTCAAAACATACTAAAGTTTTTTTTTTTACAACTCAAGCAGTGCCATTGTTATCGCAGTTATCGCAGTTATCGCCATTGGAAATCCATTAGGAAATTTCTTGTCAGAGCCTGGGTTGCTCAGTCAGTAGAGCATCAGACTTTTAATCTGAGGGTCCAGGGTCCAAGTCCCTGTTCAGGCATTAAGTTCTCTATTACTGCTTCTAGGAACATGCATGAGTTTCGGTAATAAATGCTGTGAGAAAAGCCATCCCAACCAAGGTCAGATCATTCACTCGTAAGTGGTCGAGTCTAGCGTTGCGGTGCTATTACTCTTAAGCTTGTCGTCCCGAATGGCGCAACATTCTCACCAACAGTGCTTGTAAATGTATTTTTGTGGCATAGGCGCATCTGGCTCTTGTGCATCCCTTGAAACGTAGAGTTCAGGTTATGCAAATGTCAAGTTCACGAAAGACAGGGCCTACCAAGTCTCTTTTTGAGCCACTTTACACATTTTTTTTCCCGCAGTGTTGGACCTTTTCCTTATCTCAAATACATGCTACAAGCTGAGAAAATATAAATGATGTACTTGGTTCAAAACATACTAAAGTTTTTTTTTTACAACTCAAGCAGTGCCATTGTTGTAGCATTTCTGCTAGTGTTCTGTTCAAGAGGAGTTCGTCCATAAACAAATCGCTGGTAAGCGTAAAAAACCTCTCATGCGTCACGGTTAGATCTGCTGAGTTATCGCGATTGGAAATCCATTAGGAAATTTCTTGTCAGAGCCTGGGTTGCTCAGTCGGTAGAGCATCAGACTTTTAATCTGAGGGTCCAGGGTTCAAGTCCCTGTTCAGGCGTTAAGTTCTCTATTAATGCTTCTAGGAACATGCATGAGTTTCGGTCATAAATGCTGTGAGAAAAGCCATCCCAACCAAGGTCAGATCATTCACTCGTAAGTGGTCGAGTCTAGAGTTGCGGTGCTAATACTCTTAAGCTTGTCGTCACGTATGGCGCAACATTCTTTCCAACAGTGCTTGTAAATGTATTTTTGTGGCATAGGCGTATCTGGCTCTTGTGCATCCCTTGAAACGTAGAGTTCAGGTTATGCAAATGTCAAGTTCACGAAAGACAGGGCCTACCAAGTCTCTTTTTGAGCCACTTTACACATTTTTTTTTCCGCAGTGTTGGACCTTTTCCTTATCTCAAATACATGCTACAAGCTGAGAAAATATAAATGATGTACTTGGTTCAAAACATACTAAAGTTTTTTTTTTACAACTCAAGCAGTGCCATTGTTGTAGCAGTTCTGCTAGTGTTCTGTTCAAGAGGAGTACGTCCATAAACAAATCGCTGGTAAGCGTAAAAAACCTCTCATGCGTCACGGTTAGATCTGCTGAGTTATCGCGATTGGAAATCCATTAGGAAATTTCTTGTCAGAGCCTGGGTTGCTCAGTCGGTAGAGCATCAGACTTTTAATCTGAGGGTCCAGGGTTCAAGTCCCTGTTCAGGCGTTAAGTTCTCTATTAATGCTTCTAGGAACATGCATGAGTTTCGGTCATAAATGCTGTGAGAAAAGCCATCCCAACCAAGGTCAGATCATTCACTCGTAAGTGGTCGAGTCTAGCGTTGCGGTGCTATTACTCTTAAGCTTGTCGTCCCGAATGGCGCAACATTCTCACCACCAGTGCTTGTAAATGTATTTTTGTGGCATAGGCGCATCTGGCTCTTGTGCATCCCTTGAAACGTAGAGTTCAGGTTATGCAAATGTCAAGTTCACGAAAGACAGGGCCTACCCAGTCTCTATTTGAGCCACTTTACACTTTTTTTTCCCGCAGTGTTGGACCTTTTCCTTATCTCAAATACATGCTACAAGCTGAGAAAATATAAATGATGTACTTGGTTCAAAACATACTAAAGTTTTTTTTTTTACAACTCAAGCAGTGCCATTGTTATCGCAGTTATCGCAGTTATCGCGATTGGAAATCCATTAGGAAATTTCTTGTCAGAGCCTGGGTAGCTCAGTCGGTAGAGCATCAGACTTTTAATCTGAGGGTCCAGGGTCCAAGTCCCTGTTAAGGCATTAAGTTCTCTATTACTGCTTCTAGGAACATGCATGAGTTTCGGTAATAAATGCTGTGAGAAAAGCCATCCCAACCAAGGTCAGATCATTCACTCGTAAGTGGTCGAGTCTAGCGTTGCGGTGCTATTACTCTTAAGCTTGTCGTCACGAATGGCGCAACATTCTCACCAACAGTGCTTGTAAATGTATTTTTGTGGCATAGGCGCATCTGGCTCTTGTGCATCCCTTGAAACGTAGAGTTCAGGTTATGCAAATGTCAAGTTCACGAAAGACAGGGCCTACCCAGTCTCTATTTGAGCCACTTTACACTTTTTTTTTTCCGCAGTGTTGGACCTTTTCCTTATCTCAAATAAATGCTACAAGCTGAGAAAATATAAATGATGTACTTGGTTCAAAACATACTAAAGTTTTTTTTTTACAACTCAAGCAGTGCCATTGTTGTAGCATTTCTGCTAGTGTTCTGTTCAAGAGGAGTACGTCCATAAACAAATCGCTGGTAAGCGTAAAAAACCTCTCATGCGTCACGGTTAGATCTGCTGAGTTATCGCGATTGGAAATCCATTAGGAAATTTCTTGTCAGAGCCTGGGTAGCTCAGTCGGTAGAGCATCAGACTTTTAATCTGAGGGTCCAGGGTTCAAGTCCCTGTTCAGGCGTTAAGTTCTCTATTAATGCTTCTAGGAACATGCATGAGTTTCGGTCATAAATGCTGTGAGAAAAGCCATCCCAACCAAGGTCAGATCATTCACTCGTAAGTGGTCGAGTCTAGAGTTGCGGTGCTAATACTCTTAAGCTTGTCGTCACGTATGGCGCAACATTCTTACCAACAGTGCTTGTAAATGTATTTTTGTGGCATAGGCGTATCTGGCTCTTGTGCATCCCTTGAAACGTAGAGTTCAGGTTATGCAAATGTCAAGTTCACGAAAGACAGGGCCTACCAAGTCTCTTTTTGAGCCACTTTACACATTTTTTTTTCCGCAGTGTTGGACCTTTTCCTTATCTCAAATACATGCTACAAGCTGAGAAAATATAAATGATGTACTTGGTTCAAAACATACTAAAGTTTTTTTTTTACAACTCAAGCAGTGCCATTGTTGTAGCAGTTCTGCTAGTGTTCTGTTCAAGAGGAGTACGTCCATAAACAAATCGCTGGTAAGCGTAAAAAACCTCTCATGCGTCACGGTTAGATCTGCTGAGTTATCGCGATTGGAAATCCATTAGGAAATTTCTTGTCAGAGCCTGGGTGCTCAGTCGGTAGAGCATCAGACTTTTAATCTGAGGGTCCAGGGTTCAAGTCCCTGTTCAGGCGTTAAGTTCTCTATTAATGCTTCTAGGAACATGCATGAGTTTCGGTCATAAATGCTGTGAGAAAAGCCATCCCAACCAAGGTCAGATCATTCACTCGTAAGTGGTCGAGTCTAGCGTTGCGGTGCTATTACTCTTAAGCTTGTCGTCCCGAATGGCGCAACATTCTCACCAACAGTGCTTGTAAATGTATTTTTGTGGCATAGGCGCATCTGGCTCTTGTGCATCCCTTGAAACGTAGAGTTCAGGTTATGCAAATGTCAAGTTCACGAAAGACAGGGCCTACCCAGTCTCTTTTTGAGCCACTTTACACATTTTTTTTTCCGCAGTGTTGGACCTTTTCCTTATCTCAAATACATGCTACAAGCTGAGAAAATATAAATGATGTACTTGGTTCAAAACATACTAAAGTTTTTTTTTTTTACAACTCAAGCAGTGCCATTGTTGTAGCATTTCTGCTAGTGTTCTGTTCAAGAGGAGTACGTCCATAAACAAATCGCAGTTATGCGTCACGGTTAGATCTGCGTTATCGCGATTGGAAATCCATTAGGAAATTTCTTGTCAGAGCCTGGGTAGCTCAGTCGGTAGAGCATCAGACTTTTAATCTGAGGGTCCAGGGTCCAAGTCCCTGTTCAGGCATTAAGTTCTCTATTACTGCTTCTAGGAACATGCATGAGTTTCGGTAATAAATGCTGTGAGAAAAGCCATCCCAACCAAGGTCAGATCATTCACTCGTAAGTGGTCGAGTCTAGCGTTGCGGTGCTATTACTCTTAAGCTTGTCGTCCCGAATGGCGCAACATTCTCACCAACAGTGCTTGTAAATGTATTTTTGTGGCATAGGCGCATCTGGCTCTTGTGCATCCCTTGAAACGTAGAGTTCAGGTTATGCAAATGTCAAGTTCACGAAAGACAGGGCCTACCCAGTCTCTATTTGAGCCACTTTACACTTTTTTTTTTCCGCAGTGTTGGACCTTTTCCTTATCTCAAATACATGCTACAAGCTGAGAAAATATAAATGATGTACTTGGTTCAAAACATACTAAAGTTTTTTTTTTACAACTCAAGCAGTGCCATTGTTGTAGCATTTCTGCTAGTGTTCTGTTCAAGAGGAGTACGTCCATAAACAAATCGCTGGTAAGCGTAAAAAACCTCTCATGCGTCACGGTTAGATCTGCTGAGTTATCGCGATTGGAAATCCATTAGGAAATTTCTTGTCAGAGCCTGGGTAGCTCAGTCGGTAGAGCATCAGACTTTTAATCTGAGGGTCCAGGGTTCAAGTCCCTGTTCAGGCATTAAGTTCTCTATTAATGCTTCTAGGAACATGCATGAGTTTCAGTCATAAATGCTGTGAGAAAAGCCATCCCAACCAAGGTCAGATCATTCACTCGTAAGTGGTCGAGTCTAGAGTTGCGGTGCTAATACTCTTAAGCTTGTCGTCACGTATGGCGCAACATTCTTACCAACAGTGCTTGTAAATGTATTTTTGTGGCATAGGCGTATCTGGCTCTTGTGCATCCCTTGAAACGTAGAGTTCAGGTTATGCAAATGTCAAGTTCACAAAAGACAGGGCCTACCAAGTCTCTTTTTGAGCCACTTTACACATTTTTTTTTCCGCAGTGTTGGACCTTTTCCTTATCTCAAATACATGCTACAAGCTGAGAAAATATAAATGATGTACTTGGTTCAAAACATACTAAAGTTTTTTTTTTACAACTCAAGCAGTGCCATTGTTGTAGCATTTCTGCTAGTGTTCTGTTCAAGAGGAGTACGTCCATAAACAAATCGCTGGTAAGCGTAAAAAACCTCTCATGCGTCACGGTTAGATCTGCTGAGTTATCGCGATTGGAAATCCATTAGGAAATTTCTTGTCAGAGCCTGGGTAGCTCAGTCGGTAGAGCATCAGACTTTTAATCTGAGGGTCCAGGGTTCAAGTCCCTGTTCAGGCGTTAAGTTCTCTATTACTGCTTCTAGGAACATGCATGAGTTTCGGTCATAAATGCTGTGAGAAAAGCCATCCCAACCAAGGTCAGATCATTCACTCGTAAGTGGTCGAGTCTAGCGTTGCGGTGCTATTACTCTTAAGCTTGTCGTCCCGAATGGCGCAACATTCTCACCAACAGTGCTTGTAAATGTATTTTTGTGGCATAGGCGCATCTGGCTCTTGTGCATCCCTTGAAACGTAGAGTTCAGGTTATGCAAATGTCAAGTTCACGAAAGACAGGGCCTACCCAGTCTCTATTTGAGCCACTTTACACTTTTTTTTTCCCGCAGTGTTGGACCTTTTCCTTATCTCAAATACATGCTACAAGCTGAGAAAATATAAATGATGTACTTGGTTCAAAACATACTAAAGTTTTTTTTTTTACAACTCAAGCAGTGCCATTGTTATCGCAGTTATCGCAGTTATCGCCATTGGAAATCCATTAGGAAATTTCTTGTCAGAGCCTGGGTAGCTCAGTCGGTAGAGCATCAGACTTTTAATCTGAGGGTCCAGGGTCCAAGTCCCTGTTCAGGCATTAAGTTCTCTATTACTGCTTCTAGGAACATGCATGAGTTTCGGTAATAAATGCTGTGAGAAAAGCCATCCCAACCAAGGTCAGATCATTCACTCGTAAGTGGTCGAGTCTAGCGTTGCGGTGCTATTACTCTTAAGCTTGTCGTCCCGAATGGCGCAACATTCTCACCAACAGTGCTTGTAAATGTATTTTTGTGGCATAGGCGCATCTGGCTCTTGTGCATCCCTTGAAACGTAGAGTTCAGGTTATGCAAATGTCAAGTTCACGAAAGACAGGGCCTACCAAGTCTCTTTTTGAGCCACTTTACACATTTTTTTTTCCGCAGTGTTGGACCTTTTCCTTATCTCAAATACATGCTACAAGCTGAGAAAATATAAATGATGTACTTGGTTCAAAACATACTAAAGTTTTTTTTTTACAACTCAAGCAGTGCCATTGTTGTAGCATTTCTGCTAGTGTTCTGTTCAAGAGGAGTTCGTCCATAAACAAATCGCTGGTAAGCGTAAAAAACCTCTCATGCGTCACGGTTAGATCTGCTGAGTTATCGCGATTGGAAATCCATTAGGAAATTTCTTGTCAGAGCCTGGGTAGCTCAGTCGGTAGAGCATCAGACTTTTAATCTGAGGGTCCAGGGTTCAAGTCCCTGTTCAGGCGTTAAGTTCTCTATTAATGCTTCTAGGAACATGCATGAGTTTCGGTCATAAATGCTGTGAGAAAAGCCATCCCAACCAAGGTCAGATCATTCACTCGTAAGTGGTCGAGTCTAGCGTTGCGGTGCTAATACTCTTAAGCTTGTCGTCCCGAATGGCGCAACATTCTCACCACCAGTGCTTGTAAATGTATTTTTGTGGCATAGGCGCATCTGGCTCTTGTGCATCCCTTGAAACGTAGAGTTCAGGTTATGCAAATGTCAAGTTCACGAAAGACAGGGCCTACCCAGTCTCTATTTGAGCCACTTTACACTTTTTTTTTCCCGCAGTGTTGGACCTTTTCCTTATCTCAAATACATGCTACAAGCTGAGAAAATATAAATGATGTACTTGGTTCAAAACATACTAAAGTTTTTTTTTTTACAACTCAAGCAGTGCCATTGTTATCGCATTTCTGCTAGTGTTCTGTTCAAGAGGAGTACGTCCATAAACAAATCGCTGGTAAGCGTAAAAAACCTCTCATGCGTCACGGTTAGATCTGCTGAGTTATCGCGATTGGAAATCCATTAGGAAATTTCTTGACAGAGCCTGGGTAGCTCAGTCGGTAGAGCATCAGACTTTTAATCTGAGGGTCCAGGGTCCAAGTCCCTGTTCAGGCATTAAGTTCTCTATTACTGCTTCTAGGAACATGCATGAGTTTCGGTAATAAATGCTGTGAGAAAAGCCATCCCAACCAAGGTCAGATCATTCACTCGTAAGTGGTCGAGTCTAGCGTTGCGGTGCTATTACTCTTAAGCTTGTCGTCCCGAATGGCGCAACATTCTCACCAACAGTGCTTGTAAATGTATTTTTGTGGCATAGGCGCATCTGGCTCTTGTGCATCCCTTGAAACGTAGAGTTCAGGTTATGCAAATGTCAAGTTCACGAAAGACAGGGCCTACCAAGTCTCTTTTTGAGCCACTTTACACATTTTTTTTTCCGCAGTGTTGGACCTTTTCCTTATCTCAAATACATGCTACAAGCTGAGAAAATATAAATGATGTACTTGGTTCAAAACATACTAAAGTTTTTTTTTTACAACTCAAGCAGTGCCATTGTTGTAGCATTTCTGCTAGTGTTCTGTTCAAGAGGAGTACGTCCATAAACAAATCGCTGGTAAGCGTAAAAAACCTCTCATGCGTCACGGTTAGATCTGCTGAGTTATCGCGATTGGAAATCCATTAGGAAATTTCTTGTCAGAGCCTGGGTTGCTCAGTCGGTAGAGCATCAGACTTTTAATCTGAGGGTCCAGGGTTCAAGTCCCTGTTCAGGCGTTAAGTTCTCTATTAATGCTTCTAGGAACATGCATGAGTTTCGGTCATAAATGCTGTGAGAAAAGCCATCCCAACCAAGGTCAGATCATTCACTCGTAAGTGGTCGAGTCTAGAGTTGCGGTGCTAATACTCTTAAGCTTGTCGTCACGTATGGCGCAACATTCTTACCAACAGTGCTTGTAAATGTATTTTTGTGGCATAGGCGTATCTGGCTCTTGTGCATCCCTTGAAACGTAGAGTTCAGGTTATGCAAATGTCAAGTTCACAAAAGACAGCGCCTACCAAGTCTCTTTTTGAGCCACTTTACACATTTTTTTTTCCGCAGTGTTGGACCTTTTCCTTATCTCAAATACATGCTACAAGCTGAGAAAATATAAATGATGTACTTGGTTCAAAACATACTAAAGTTTTTTTTTTTACAACTCAAGCAGTGCCATTGTTGTAGCATTTCTGCTAGTGTTCTGTTCAAGAGGAGTACGTCCATAAACAAATCGCTGGTAAGCGTAAAAAACCTCTCATGCGTCACGGTTAGATCTGCTGAGTTATCGCGATTGGAAATCCATTAGGAAATTTCTTGTCAGAGCCTGGGTAGCTCAGTCGGTAGAGCATCAGACTTTTAATCTGAGGGTCCAGGGTTCAAGTCCCTGTTCAGGCGTTAAGTTCTCTATTAATGCTTCAAGGAACATACATGAGTTTCGGTCATAAATGCTGTGAGAAAAGCCATCCCAACCAAGGTCAGATCATTCACTCGTAAGTGGTCGAGTCTAGAGTTGCGGTGCTAATACTCTTAAGCTTGTCGTCACGTATGGCGCAACATTCTTACCAACAGTGCTTGTAAATGTATTTTTGTGGCATAGGCGTATCTGGCTCTTGTGCATCCCTTGAAACGTAGAGTTCAGGTTATGCAAATGTCAAGTTCACAAAAGACAGGGCCTACCAAGTCTCTTTTTGAGCCACTTTACACATTTTTTTTTCCGCAGTGTTGGACCTTTTCCTTATCTCAAATACATGCTACAAGCTGAGAAAATATAAATGATGTACTTGGTTCAAAACATACTAAAGTTTTTTTTTTACAACTCAAGCAGTGCCATTGTTGTAGCATTTCTGCTAGTGTTCTGTTCAAGAGGAGTACGTCCATAAACAAATCGCTGGTAAGCGTAAAAAACCTCTCATGCGTCACGGTTAGATCTGCTGAGTTATCGCGATTGGAAATCCATTAGGAAATTTCTTGTCAGAGCCTGGGTAGCTCAGTCGGTAGAGCATCAGACTTTTAATCTGAGGGTCCAGGGTTCAAGTCCCTGTTCAGGCGTTAAGTTCTCTATTACTGCTTCTAGGAACATGCATGAGTTTCGGTCATAAATGCTGTGAGAAAAGCCATCCCAACCAAGGTCAGATCATTCACTCGTAAGTGGTCGAGTCTAGCGTTGCGGTGCTATTACTCTTAAGCTTGTCGTCCCGAATGGCGCAACATTCTCACCAACAGTGCTTGTAAATGTATTTTTGTGGCATAGGCGCATCTGGCTCTTGTGCATCCCTTGAAACGTAGAGTTCAGGTTATGCAAATGTCAAGTTCACGAAAGACAGGGCCTACCCAGTCTCTATTTGAGCCACTTTACACTTTTTTTTTCCCGCAGTGTTGGACCTTTTCCTTATCTCAAATACATGCTACAAGCTGAGAAAATATAAATGATGTACTTGGTTCAAAACATACTAAAGTTTTTTTTTTTACAACTCAAGCAGTGCCATTGTTATCGCAGTTATCGCAGTTATCGCCATTGGAAATCCATTAGGAAATTTCTTGTCAGAGCCTGGGTAGCTCAGTCGGTAGAGCATCAGACTTTTAATCTGAGGGTCCAGGGTTCAAGTCCCTGTTCAGGCGTTAAGTTCTCTATTACTGCTTCTAGGAACATGCATGAGTTTCAGTCATAAATGCTGTGAGAAAAGCCATCCCAACCAAGGTCAGATCATTCACTCGTAAGTGGTCGAGTCTAGCGTTGCGGTGCTATTACTCTTAAGCTTGTCGTCCCGAATGGCGCAACATTCTCACCAACAGTGCTTGTAAATGTATTTTTGTGGCATAGGCGCATCTGGCTCTTGTGCATCCCTTGAAACGTAGAGTTCAGGTTATGCAAATGTCAAGTTCACGAAAGACAGGGCCTACCCAGTCTTTATTTGAGCCACTTTACACTTTTTTTTTTCCGCAGTGTTGGACCTTTTCCTTATCTCAAATACATGCTACAAGCTGAGAAAATATAAATGATGTACTTGGTTCAAAACATTCTAAAGTTTTTTTTTTTTACAACTCAAGCAGTGCCATTGTTGTAGCATTTCTGCTAGTGTTCTGTTCAAGAGGAGTACGTCCATAAACAAATCGCTGGTAAGCGTAAAAAACCTCTCATGCGTCACGGTTAGATCTGCTGAGTTATCGCGATTGGAAATCCATTAGGAAATTTCTTGTCAGAGCCTGGGTAGCTCAGTCGGTAGAGCATCAGACTTTTAATCTGAGGGTCCAGGGTTCAAGTCCCTATTCAGGCGTTAAGTTCTCTATTAATGCTTCTAGGAACATGCATGAGTTTCGGTCATAAATGCTGTGAGAAAAGCCATCCCAACCAAGGTCAGATCATTCACTCGTAAGTGGTCGAGTCTAGCGTTGCGGTGCTATTACTCTTAAGCTTGTCGTCCCGAATGGCGCAACATTCTCACCACCAGTGCTTGTAAATGTATTTTTGTGGCATAGGCGCATCTGGCTCTTGTGCATCCCTTGAAACGTAGAGTTCAGGTTATGCAAATGTCAAGTTCACGAAAGACAGGGCCTACCAAGTCTCTTTTTGAGCCACTTTACACATTTTTTTTTCCGCAGTGTTGGACCTTTTCCTTATCTCAAATACATGCTACAAGCTGAGAAAATATAAATGATGTACTTGGTTCAAAACATACTAAAGTTTTTTTTTTACAACTCAAGCAGTGCCATTGTTGTAGCATTTCTGCTAGTGTTCTGTTCAAGAGGAGTACGTCCATAAACAAATCGCTGGTAAGCGTAAAAAACCTCTCATGCGTCACGGTTAGATCTGCTGAGTTATCGCGATTGGAAATCCATTAGGAAATTTCTTGTCAGAGCCTGGGTAGCTCAGTCGGTAGAGCATCAGACTTTTAATCTGAGGGTCCAGGGTTCAAGTCCCTGTTCAGGCGTTAAGTTCTCTATTACTGCTTCTAGGAACATGCATGAGTTTCGGTCATAAATGCTGTGAGAAAAGCCATCCCAACCAAGGTCAGATCATTCACTCGTAAGTGGTCGAGTCTAGCGTTGCGGTGCTATTACTCTTAAGCTTGTCGTCCCGAATGGCGCAACATTCTCACCAACAGTGCTTGTAAATGTATTTTTGTGGCATAGGCGCATCTGGCTCTTGTGCATCCCTTGAAACGTAGAGTTCAGGTTATGCAAATGTCAAGTTCACGAAAGACAGGGCCTACCCAGTCTCTATTTGAGCCACTTTACACTTTTTTTTTCCCGCAGTGTTGGACCTTTTCCTTATCTCAAATACATGCTACAAGCTGAGAAAATATAAATGATGTACTTGGTTCAAAACATACAAAAGTTTTTTTTTTTTTACAACTCAAGCAGTGCCATTGTTATCGCAGTTATCGCAGTTATCGCCATTGGAAATCCATTAGGAAATTTCTTGTCAGAGCCTGGGTAGCTCAGTCGGTAGAGCATCAGACTTTTAATCTGAGGGTCCAGGGTCCAAGTCCCTGTTCAGGCATTAAGTTCTCTATTACTGCTTCTAGGAACATGCATGAGTTTCGGTAATAAATGCTGTAAGAAAAGCCATCCCAACCAAGGTCAGATCATTCACTCGTAAGTGGTCGAGTCTAGCGTTGCGGTGCTATTACTCTTAAGCTTGTCGTCCCGAATGGCGCAACATTCTCACCAACAGTGCTTGTAAATGTATTTTTGTGGCATAGGCGCATCTGGCTCTTGTGCATCCCTTGAAACGTAGAGTTCAGGTTATGCAAATGTCAAGTTCACGAAAGACAGGGCCTACCAAGTCTCTTTTTGAGCCACTTTACACATTTTTTTTTCCGCAGTGTTGGACCTTTTCCTTATCTCAAATACATGCTACAAGCTGAGAAAATATAAATGATGTACTTGGTTCAAAACATACTAAAGTTTTTTTTTTTACAACTCAAGCAGTGCCATTGTTGTAGCATTTCTGCTAGTGTTCTGTTCAAGAGGAGTTCGTCCATAAACAAATCGCTGGTAAGCGTAAAAAACCTCTCATGCGTCACGGTTAGATCTGCTGAGTTATCGCGATTGGAAATCCATTAGGAAATTTCTTGTCAGAGCCTGGGTTGCTCAGTCGGTAGAGCATCAGACTTTTAATCTGAGGGTCCAGGGTTCAAGTCCCTGTTCAGGCGTTAAGTTCTCTATTAATGCTTCTAGGAACATGCATGAGTTTCGGTCATAAATGCTGTGAGAAAAGCCATCCCAACCAAGGTCAGATCATTCACTCGTAAGTGGTCGAGTCTAGCGTTGCGGTGCTAATACTCTTAAGCTTGTCGTCCCGAATGGCGCAACATTCTCACCACCAGTGCTTGTAAATGTATTTTTGTGGCATAGGCGCATCTGGCTCTTGTGCATCCCTTGAAACGTAGAGTTCAGGTTATGCAAATGTCAAGTTCACGAAAGACAGGGCCTACTCAGTCTCTATTTGAGCCACTTTACACTTTTTTTTCCCGCAGTGTTGGACCTTTTCCTTATCTCAAATACATGCTACAAGCTGAGAAAATATAAATGATGTACTTGGTTCAAAACATACTAAAGTTTTTTTTTTTACAACTCAAGCAGTGCCATTGTTGTAGCATTTCTGCTAGTGTTCTGTTCAAGAGGAGTACGTCCATAAACAAATCGCTGGTAAGCGTAAAAAACCTCTCATGCGTCACGGTTAGATCTGCTGAGTTATCGCGATTGGAAATCCATTAGGAAATTTCTTGTCAGAGCCTGGGTAGCTCAGTCGGTAGAGCATCAGACTTTTAATCTGAGGGTCCAGGGTTCAAGTCCCTGTTCAGGCATTAAGTTCTCTATTACTGCTTCTAGGAACATGCATGAGTTTCAGTCATAAATGCTGTGAGAAAAGCCATCCCAACCAAGGTCAGATCATTCACTCGTAAGTGGTCGAGTCTAGAGTTGCGGTGCTAATACTCTTAAGCTTGTCGTCACGTATGGCGCAACATTCTTACCAACAGTGCTTGTAAATGTATTTTTGTGGCATAGGCGTATCTGGCTCTTGTGCATCCCTTGAAACGTAGAGTTCAGGTTATGCAAATGTCAAGTTCACAAAAGACAGCGCCTACCAAGTCTCTTTTTGAGCCACTTTACACTTTTTTTTTTCCGCAGTGTTGGACCTTTTCCTTATCTCAAATACATGCTACAAGCTGAGAAAATATAAATGATGTACTTGGTTCAAAACATACTAAAGTTTTTTTTTTTACAACTCAAGCAGTGCCATTGTTGTAGCATTTCTGCTAGTGTTCTGTTCAAGAGGAGTACGTCCATAAACAAATCGCTGGTAAGCGTAAAAAACCTCTCATGCGTCACGGTTAGATCTGCTGAGTTATCGCGATTGGAAATCCATTAGGAAATTTCTTGTCAGAGCCTGGGTAGCTCAGTCGGTAGAGCATCAGACTTTTAATCTGAGGGTCCAGGGTTCAAGTCCCTGTTCAGGCGTTAAGTTCTCTATTACTGCTTCTAGGAACATGCATGAGTTTCGGTCATAAATGCTGTGAGAAAAGCCATCCCAACCAAGGTCAGATCATTCACTCGTAAGTGGTCGAGTCTAGCGTTGCGGTGCTATTACTCTTAAGCTTGTCGTCCCGAATGGCGCAACATTCTCACCAACAGTGCTTGTAAATGTATTTTTGTGGCATAGGCGTATCTGGCTCTTGTGCATCCCTTGAAACGTAGAGTTCAGGTTATGCAAATGTCAAGTTCACGAAAGACAGGGCCTACCAAGTCTCTTTTTGAGCCACTTTACACATTTTTTTTTCCGCAGTGTTGGACCTTTTCCTTATCTCAAATACATGCTACAAGCTGAGAAAATATAAATGATGTACTTGGTTCAAAACATACTAAAGTTTTTTTTTTACAACTCAAGCAGTGCCATTGTTGTAGCATTTCTGCTAGTGTTCTGTTCAAGAGGAGTACGTCCAAAAACAAATCGCTGGTAAGCGTAAAAAACCTCTCATGCGTCACGGTTAGATCTGCTGAGTTATCGCGATTGGAAATCCATTAGGAAATTTCTTGTCAGAGCCTGGGTAGCTCAGTCGGTAGAGCATCAGACTTTTAATCTGAGGGTCTAGGGTTCAAGTCCCTGTTCAGGCGTTAAGTTCTCTATTACTGCTTCTAGGAACATGCATGAGTTTCGGTCATAAATGCTGTGAGAAAAGCCATCCCAACCAAGGTCAGATCATTCACTCGTAAGTGGTCGAGTCTAGCGTTGCGGTGCTATTACTCTTAAGCTTGTCGTCCCGAATGGCGCAACATTCTCACCAACAGTGCTTGTAAATGTATTTTTGTGGCATAGGCGCATCTGGCTCTTGTGCATCCCTTGAAACGTAGAGTTCAGGTTATGCAAATGTCAAGTTCACGAAAGACAGGGCCTACCCAGTCTCTATTTGAGCCACTTTACACTTTTTTTTTCCCGCAGTGTTGGACCTTTTCCTTATCTCAAATACATGCTACAAGCTGAGAAAATATAAATGATGTACTTGGTTCAAAACATACTAAAGTTTTTTTTTTTACAACTCAAGCAGTGCCATTGTTATCGCAGTTATCGCAGTTATCGCGATTGGAAATCCATTAGGAAATTTCTTGTCAGAGCCTGGGTAGCTCAGTCGGTAGAGCATCAGACTTTTAATCTGAGGGTCCAGGGTCCAAGTCCCTGTTCAGGCATTAAGTTCTCTATTACTGCTTCTAGGAACATGCATGAGTTTCGGTAATAAATGCTGTGAGAAAAGCCATCCCAACCAAGGTCAGATCATTCACTCGTAAGTGGTCGAGTCTAGCATTGCGGTGCTATTACTCTTAAGCTTGTCGTCCCGAATGGCGCAACATTCTCACCACCAGTGCTTGTAAATGTATTTTTGTGGCATAGGCGCATCTGGCTCTTGTGCATCCCTTGAAACGTAGAGTTCAGGTTATGCAAATGTCAAGTTCACGAAAGACAGGGCCTACCCAGTCTCTATTTGAGCCACTTTACACTTTTTTTTTTCCGCAGTGTTGGACCTTTTCCTTATCTCAAATACATGCTACAAGCTGAGAAAATATAAATGATGTACTTGGTTCAAAACATACTAAAGTTTTTTTTTTTTACAACTCAAGCAGTGCCATTGTTGTAGCATTTCTGCTAGTGTTCTGTTCAAGAGGAGTACGTCCATAAACAAATCGCTGGTAAGCGTAAAAAACCTCTCATGCGTCACGGTTAGATCTGCTGTGTTATCGCGATTGGAAATCCATTAGGAAATATCTTGACAGAGCCTGGGTAGCTCAGTCGGTAGAGCATCAGACTTTTAATCTGAGGGTCCAGGGTTCAAGTCCCTGTTCAGGCGTTAAGTTCTCTATTAATGCTTCTAGGAACATACATGAGTTTCAGTCATAAATGCTGTGAGAAAAGCCATCCCAACCAAGGTCAGATCATTCACTCGTAAGTGGTCGAGTCTAGAGTTGCGGTGCTAATACTCTTAAGCTTGTCGTCACGTATGGCGCAACATTCTTACCAACAGTGCTTGTAAATGTATTTTTGTGGCATAGGCGTATCTGGCTCTTGTGCATCCCTTGAAACGTAGAGTTCAGGTTATGCAAATGTCAAGTTCACAAAAGACAGGGCCTACCAAGTCTCTTTTTGAGCCACTTTACACATTTTTTTTTCCGCAGTGTTGGACCTTTTCCTTATCTCAAATACATGCTACAAGCTGAGAAAATATAAATGATGTACTTGGTTCAAAACATACTAAAGTTTTTTTTTTACAACTCAAGCAGTGCCATTGTTGTAGCATTTCTGCTAGTGTTCTGTTCAAGAGGAGTACGTCCATAAACAAATCGCTGGTAAGCGTAAAAAACCTCTCATGCGTCACGGTTAGATCTGCTGAGTTATCGCGATTGGAAATCCATTAGGAAATTTCTTGTCAGAGCCTGGGTAGCTCAGTCGGTAGAGCATCAGACTTTTAATCTGAGGGTCCAGGGTTCAAGTCCCTGTTCAGGCGTTAAGTTCTCTATTACTGCTTCTAGGAACATGCATGAGTTTCGGTCATAAATGCTGTGAGAAAAGCCATCCCAACCAAGGTCAGATCATTCACTCGTAAGTGGTCGAGTCTAGCGTTGCGGTGCTATTACTCTTAAGCTTGTCGTCCCGAATGGCGCAACATTCTCACCAACAGTGCTTGTAAATGTATTTTTGTGGCATAGGCGCATCTGGCTCTTGTGCATCCCTTGAAACGTAGAGTTCAGGTTATGCAAATGTCAAGTTCACGAAAGACAGGGCCTACCCAGTCTCTATTTGAGCCACTTTACACTTTTTTTTTCCCGCAGTGTTGGACCTTTTCCTTATCTCAAATACATGCTACAAGCTGAGAAAATATAAATGATGTACTTGGTTCAAAACATACTAAAGTTTTTTTTTTTACAACTCAAGCAGTGCCATTGTTGTAGCATTTCTGCTAGTGTTCTGTTCAAGAGGAGTACGTCCATAAACAAATCGCTGGTAAGCGTAAAAAACCTCTCATGCGTCACGGTTAGATCTGCTGAGTTATCGCGATTGGAAATCCATTAGGAAATTTCTTGTCAGAGCCTGGGTAGCTCAGTCGGTAGAGCATCAGACTTTTAATCTGAGGGTCCAGGGTCCAAGTCCCTGTTCAGGCGTTAAGTTCTCTATTACTGCTTCTAGGAACATGCATGAGTTTCGGTAATAAATGCTGTGAGAAAAGCCATCCCAACCAAGGTCAGATCATTCACTCGTAAGTGGTCGAGTCTAGCGTTGCGGTGCTATTACTCTTAAGCTTGTCGTCACGAATGGCGCAACATTCTCACCAACAGTGCTTGTAAATGTATTTTTGTGGCATAGGCGTATCTGGCTCTTGTGCATCCCTTGAAACGTAGAGTTCAGGTTATGCAAATGTCAAGTTCACAAAAGACAGGGCCTACCAAGTCTCTTTTTGAGCCACTTTACACATTTTTTTTTCCGCAGTGTTGGACCTTTTCCTTATCTCAAATACATGCTACAAGCTGAGAAAATATAAATGATGTACTTGGTTCAAAACATACTAAAGTTTTTTTTTTTACAACTCAAGCAGTGCCATTGTTGTAGCATTTCTGCTAGTGTTCTGTTCAAGAGGAGTACGTCCATAAACAAATCGCTGGTAAGCGTAAAAAACCTCTCATGCGTCACGGTTAGATCTGCTGAGTTATCGCGATTGGAAATCCATTAGGAAATTTCTTGTCAGAGCCTGGGTAGCTCAGTCGGTAGAGCATCAGACTTTTAATCTGAGGGTCCAGGGTTCAAGTCCCTGTTCAGGCGTTAAGTTCTCTATTACTGCTTCTAGGAACATGCATGAGTTTCGGTCATAAATGCTGTGAGAAAAGCCATCCCAACCAAGGTCAGATCATTCACTCGTAAGTGGTCGAGTCTAGCGTTGCGGTGCTATTACTCTTAAGCTTGTCGTCCCGAATGGCGCAACATTCTCACCAACAGTGCTTGTAAATGTATTTTTGTGGCATAGGCGCATCTGGCTCTTGTGCATCCCTTGAAACGTAGAGTTCAGGTTATGCAAATGTCAAGTTCACGAAAGACAGGGCCTACCCAGTCTCTATTTGAGCCACTTTACACTTTTTTTTTTCCGCAGTGTTGGACCTTTTCCTTATCTCAAATACATGCTACAAGCTGAGAAAATATAAATGATGTACTTGGTTCAAAACATACTAAAGTTTTTTTTTTTACAACTCAAGCAGTGCCATTGTTGTAGCATTTCTGCTAGTGTTCTGTTCAAGAGGAGTACGTCCATAAACAAATCGCTGGTAAGCGTAAAAAACCTCTCATGCGTCACGGTTAGATCTGCTGAGTTATCGCGATTGGAAATCCATTAGGAAATTTCTTGTCAGAGCCTGGGTAGCTCAGTCGGTAGAGCATCAGACTTTTAATCTGAGGGTCCAGGGTTCAAGTCCCTGTTCAGGCGTTAAGTTCTCTATTACTGCTTCTAGGAACATGCATGAGTTTCGGTCATAAATGCTGTGAGAAAAGCCATCCCAACCAAGGTCAGATCATTCACTCGTAAGTGGTCGAGTCTAGCGTTGCGGTGCTATTACTCTTAAGCTTGTCGTCCCGAATGGCGCAACATTCTCACCAACAGTGCTTGTAAATGTATTTTTGTGGCATAGGCGCATCTGGCTCTTGTGCATCCCTTGAAACGTAGAGTTCAGGTTATGCAAATGTCAAGTTCACGAAAGACAGGGCCTACCCAGTCTCTATTTGAGCCACTTTACACTTTTTTTTTTCCGCAGTGTTGGACCTTTTCCTTATCTCAAATACATGCTACAAGCTGAGAAAATATAAATGATGTACTTGGTTCAAAACATACTAAAGTTTTTTTTTTTACAACTCAAGCAGTGCCATTGTTGTAGCATTTCTGCTAGTGTTCTGTTCAAGAGGAGTACGTCCATAAACAAATCGCTGGTAAGCGTAAAAAACCTCTCATGCGTCACGGTTAGATCTGCTGAGTTATCGCGATTGGAAATCCATTAGGAAATTTCTTGTCAGAGCCTGGGTAGCTCAGTCGGTAGAGCATCAGACTTTTAATCTGAGGGTCCAGGGTTCAAGTCCCTGTTCAGGCGTTAAGTTCTCTATTACTGCTTCTAGGAACATGCATGAGTTTCGGTCATAAATGCTGTGAGAAAAGCCATCCCAACCAAGGTCAGATCATTCACTCGTAAGTGGTCGAGTCTAGCGTTGCGGTGCTATTACTCTTAAGCTTGTCGTCCCGAATGGCGCAACATTCTCACCAACAGTGCTTGTAAATGTATTTTTGTGGCATAGGCGCATCTGGCTCTTGTGCATCCCTTGAAACGTAGAGTTCAGGTTATGCAAATGTCAAGTTCACGAAAGACAGGGCCTACCCAGTCTCTATTTGAGCCACTTTACACTTTTTTTTTCCGCAGTGTTGGACCTTTTCCTTATCTCAAATACATGCTACAAGCTGAGAAAATATAAATGATGTACTTGGTTCAAAACATACTAAAGTTTTTTTTTTTACAACTCAAGCAGTGCCATTGTTGTAGCATTTCTGCTAGTGTTCTGTTCAAGAGGAGTCGTCCATAAACAAATCGCTGGTAAGCGTAAAAAACCTCTCATGCGTCACGGTTAGATCTGCTGAGTTATCGCGATTGGAAATCCATTAGGAAATTTCTTGTCAGAGCCTGGGTAGCTCAGTCGGTAGAGCATCAGACTTTTAATCTGAGGGTCCAGGGTTCAAGTCCCTGTTCAGGCGTTAAGTTCTCTATTACTGCTTCTAGGAACATGCATGAGTTTCGGTCATAAATGCTGTGAGAAAAGCCATCCCAACCAAGGTCAGATCATTCACTCGTAAGTGGTCGAGTCTAGCGTTGCGGTGCTATTACTCTTAAGCTTGTCGTCCCGAATGGCGCAACATTCTCACCAACAGTGCTTGTAAATGTATTTTTGTGGCATAGGCGCATCTGGCTCTTGTGCATCCCTTGAAACGTAGAGTTCAGGTTATGCAAATGTCAAGTTCACGAAAGACAGGGCCTACCCAGTCTCTATTTGAGCCACTTTACACTTTTTTTTTCCGCAGTGTTGGACCTTTTCCTTATCTCAAATACATGCTACAAGCTGAGAAAATATAAATGATGTACTTGGTTCAAAACATACTAAAGTTTTTTTTTTTACAACTCAAGCAGTGCCATTGTTGTAGCATTTCTGCTAGTGTTCTGTTCAAGAGGAGTACGTCCATAAACAAATCGCTGGTAAGCGTAAAAAACCTCTCATGCGTCACGGTTAGATCTGCTGAGTTATCGCGATTGGAAATCCATTAGGAAATTTCTTGTCAGAGCCTGGGTAGCTCAGTCGGTAGAGCATCAGACTTTTAATCTGAGGGTCCAGGGTTCAAGTCCCTGTTCAGGCGTTAAGTTCTCTATTACTGCTTCTAGGAACATGCATGAGTTTCGGTCATAAATGCTGTGAGAAAAGCCATCCCAACCAAGGTCAGATCATTCACTCGTAAGTGGTCGAGTCTAGCGTTGCGGTGCTATTACTCTTAAGCTTGTCGTCCCGAATGGCGCAACATTCTCACCAACAGTGCTTGTAAATGTATTTTTGTGGCATAGGCGCATCTGGCTCTTGTGCATCCCTTGAAACGTAGAGTTCAGGTTATGCAAATGTCAAGTTCACGAAAGACAGGGCCTACCCAGTCTTTATTTGAGCCACTTTACACTTTTTTTTTTCCGCAGTGTTGGACCTTTTCCTTATCTCAAATACATGCTACAAGCTGAGAAAATATAAATGATGTACTTGGTTCAAAACATTCTAAAGTTTTTTTTTTTACAACTCAAGCAGTGCCATTGTTGTAGCATTTCTGCTAGTGTTCTGTTCAAGAGGAGTACGTCCATAAACAAATCGCTGGTAAGCGTAAAAAACCTCTCATGCGTCACGGTTAGATCTGCTGAGTTATCGCGATTGGAAATCCATTAGGAAATTTCTTGTCAGAGCCTGGGTAGCTCAGTCGGTAGAGCATCAGACTTTTAATCTGAGGGTCCAGGGTTCAAGTCCCTGTTCAGGCGTTAAGTTCTCTATTACTGCTTCTAGGAACATACATGAGTTTCAGTCATAAATGCTGTGAGAAAAGCCATCCCAACCAAGGTCAGATCATTCACTCGTAAGTGGTCGAGTCTAGAGTTGCGGTGCTAATACTCTTAAGCTTGTCGTCACGTATGGCGCAACATTCTTACCAACAGTGCTTGTAAATGTATTTTTGTGGCATAGGCGTATCTGGCTCTTGTGCATCCCTTGAAACGTAGAGTTCAGGTTATGCAAATGTCAAGTTCACAAAAGACAGCGCCTACCAAGTCTCTTTTTGAGCCACTTTACACATTTTTTTTTCCGCAGTGTTGGACCTTTTCCTTATCTCAAATACATGCTACAAGCTGAGAAAATATAAATGATGTACTTGGTTCAAAACATACTAAAGTTTTTTTTTTACAACTCAAGCAGTGCCATTGTTGTAGCATTTCTGCTAGTGTTCTGTTCAAGAGGAGTACGTCCATAAACAAATCGCTGGTAAGCGTAAAAAACCTCTCATGCGTCACGGTTAGATCTGCTGAGTTATCGCGATTGGAAATCCATTAGGAAATTTCTTGTCAGAGCCTGGGTAGCTCAGTCGGTAGAGCATCAGACTTTTAATCTGAGGGTCCAGGGTTCAAGTCCCTGTTCAGGCGTTAAGTTCTCTATTACTGCTTCTAGGAACATGCATGAGTTTCGGTCATAAATGCTGTGAGAAAAGCCATCCCAACCAAGGTCAGATCATTCACTCGTAAGTGGTCGAGTCTAGCGTTGCGGTGCTATTACTCTTAAGCTTGTCGTCCCGAATGGCGCAACATTCTCACCAACAGTGCTTGTAAATGTATTTTTGTGGCATAGGCGCATCTGGCTCTTGTGCATCCCTTGAAACGTAGAGTTCAGGTTATGCAAATGTCAAGTTCACGAAAGACAGGGCCTACCCAGTCTCTATTTGAGCCACTTTACACTTTTTTTTTCCCGCAGTGTTGGACCTTTTCCTTATCTCAAATACATGCTACAAGCTGAGAAAATATAAATGATGTACTTGGTTCAAAACATACTAAAGTTTTTTTTTTTACAACTCAAGCAGTGCCATTGTTATCGCAGTTATCGCAGTTATCGCGATTGGAAATCCATTAGGAAATTTCTTGTCAGAGCCTGGGTAGCTCAGTCGGTAGAGCATCAGACTTTTAATCTGAGGGTCCAGGGTTCAAGTCCCTGTTCAGGTGTTAAGTTCTCTATTACTGCTTCTAGGAACATGCATGAGTTTCAGTCATAAATGCTGTGAGAAAAGCCATCCCAACCAAGGTCAGATCATTCACTCGTAAGTGGTCGAGTCTAGCGTTGCGGTGCTATTACTCTTAAGCTTGTCGTCCCGAATGGCGCAACATTCTCACCAACAGTGCTTGTAAATGTATTTTTGTGGCATAGGCGTATCTGGCTCTTGTGCATCCCTTGAAACGTAGAGTTCAGGTTGTGCAAATGTCAAGTTCACGAAAGACAGGGCCTACCAAGTCTCTATTTGAGCCACTTTACACTTTTTTTTTTCCGCAGTGTTGGACCTTTTCCTTATCTCAAATACATGCTACAAGCTGAGAAAATATAAATGATGTACTTGGTTCAAAACATACTAAAGTTTTTTTTTTACAACTCAAGCAGTGCCATTGTTGTAGCATTTCTGCTAGTGTTCTGTTCAAGAGGAGTACGTCCATAAACAAATCGCTGGTAAGCGTAAAAAACCTCTCATGCGTCACGGTTAGATCTGCTGAGTTATCGCGATTGGAAATCCATTAGGAAATTTCTTGTCAGAGCCTGGGTAGCTCAGTCGGTAGAGCATCAGACTTTTAATCTGAGGGTCCAGGGTTCAAGTCCCTGTTCAGGCGTTAAGTTCTCTATTACTGCTTCTAGGAACATGCATGAGTTTTAGTCATAAATGCTGTGAGAAAAGCCATCCCAACCAAGGTCAGATCATTCACTCGTAAGTGGTCGAGTCTAGCGTTGCGGTGCTATTACTCTTAAGCTTGTCGTCCCGAATGGCGCAACATTCTCACCAACAGTGCTTGTAAATGTATTTTTGTGGCATAGGCGCATCTGGCTCTTGTGCATCCCTTGAAACGTAGAGTTCAGGTTATGCAAATGTCAAGTTCACGAAAGACAGGGCCTACCCAGTCTTTATTTGAGCCACTTTACACTTTTTTTTTTCCGCAGTGTTGGACCTTTTCCTTATCTCAAATACATGCTACAAGCTGAGAAAATATAAATGATGTACTTGGTTCAAAACATTCTAAAGTTTTTTTTTTTACAACTCAAGCAGTGCCATTGTTGTAGCATTTCTGCTAGTGTTCTGTTCAAGAGGAGTATGTCCATAAACAAATCGCTGGTAAGCGTAAAAAACCTCTCATGCGTCACGGTTAGATCTGCTGAGTTATCGCGATTGGAAATCCATTAGGAAATTTCTTGTCAGAGCCTGGGTAGCTCAGTCGGTAGAGCATCAGACTTTTAATCTGAGGGTCCAGGGTTCAAGTCCCTGTTCAGGCGTTAAGTTCTCTATTACTGCTTCTAGGAACATGCATGAGTTTCGGTCATGAATGCTGTGAGAAAAGCCATCCCAACCAAGGTCAGATCATTCACTCGTAAGTGGTCGAGTCTAGCGTTGCGGTGCTATTACTCTTAAGCTTGTCGTCCCGAATGGCGCAACATTCTCACCAACAGTGCTTGTAAATGTATTTTTGTGGCATAGGCGCATCTGGCTCTTGTGCATCCCTTGAAACGTAGAGTTCAGGTTATGCAAATGTCAAGTTCACGAAAGACAGGGCCTACCCAGTCTCTATTTGAGCCACTTTACACTTTTTTTTTCCGCAGTGTTGGACCTTTTCCTTATCTCAAATACATGCTACAAGCTGAGAAAATATAAATGATGTACTTGGTTCAAAACATACTAAAGTTTTTTTTTTTACAACTCAAGCAGTGCCATTGTTGTAGCATTTCTGCTAGTGTTCTGTTCAAGAGGAGTACGTCCATAAACAAATCGCTGGTAAGCGTAAAAAACCTCTCATGCGTCACGGTTAGATCTGCTGAGTTATCGCGATTGGAAATCCATTAGGAAATTTCTTGTCAGAGCCTGGGTAGCTCAGTCGGTAGAGCATCAGACTTTTAATCTGAGGGTCCAGGGTTCAAGTCCCTGTTCAGGCGTTAAGTTCTCTATTACTGCTTCTAGGAACATGCATGAGTTTCAGTCATAAATGCTGTGAGAAAAGCCATCCCAACCAAGGTCAGATCATTCACTCGTAAGTGGTCGAGTCTAGCGTTGCGGTGCTATTACTCTTAAGCTTGTCGTCCCGAATGGCGCAACATTCTCACCAACAGTGCTTGTAAATGTATTTTTGTGGCATAGGCGCATCTGGCTCTTGTGCATCCCTTGAAACGTAGAGTTCAGGTTATGCAAATGTCAAGTTCACGAAAGACAGGGCCTACCCAGTCTCTATTTGAGCCACTTTACACTTTTTTTTTTCCGCAGTGTTGGACCTTTTCCTTATCTCAAATACATGCTACAAGCTGAGAAAATATAAATGATGTACTTGGTTCAAAACATACTAAAGTTTTTTTTTTTACAACTCAAGCAGTGCCATTGTTGTAGCATTTCTGCTAGTGTTCTGTTCAAGAGGAGTACGTCCATAAACAAATCGCTGGTAAGCGTAAAAAACCTCTCATGCGTCACGGTTAGATCTGCTGAGTTATCGCGATTGGAAATCCATTAGGAAATTTCTTGTCAGAGCCTGGGTAGCTCAGTCGGTAGAGCATCAGACTTTTAATCTGAGGGTCCAGGGTTCAAGTCCCTGTTCAGGCGTTAAGTTCTCTATTACTGCTTCTAGGAACATGCATGAGTTTCAGTCATAAATGCTGTGAGAAAAGCCATCCCAACCAAGGTCAGATCATTCACTCGTAAGTGGTCGAGTCTAGCGTTGCGGTGCTATTACTCTTAAGCTTGTCGTCACGAATGGCGCAACATTCTCACCAACAGTGCTTGTAAATGTATTTTTGTGGCATAGGCGTATCTGGCTCTTGTGCATCCCTTGAAACGTAGAGTTCAGGTTATGCAAATGTCAAGTTCACAAAAGACAGGGCCTACCAAGTCTCTTTTTGAGCCACTTTACACATTTTTTTTTCCGCAGTGTTGGACCTTTTCCTTATCTCAAATACATGCTACAAGCTGAGAAAATATAAATGATGTACTTGGTTCAAAACATACTAAAGTTTTTTTTTTACAACTCAAGCAGTGCCATTGTTGTAGCATTTCTGCTAGTGTTCTGTTCAAGAGGAGTACGTCCATAAACAAATCGCTGGTAAGCGTAAAAAACCTCTCATGCGTCACGGTTAGATCTGCTGAGTTATCGCGATTGGAAATCCATTAGGAAATTTCTTGTCAGAGCCTGGGTAGCTCAGTCGGTAGAGCATCAGACTTTTAATCTGAGGGTCCAGGGTTCAAGTCCCTGTTCAGGCGTTAAGTTCTCTATTACTGCTTCTAGGAACATGCATGAGTTTCGGTCATAAATGCTGTGAGAAAAGCCATCCCAACCAAGGTCAGATCATTCACTCGTAAGTGGTCGAGTCTAGCGTTGCGGTGCTATTACTCTTAAGCTTGTCGTCCCGAATGGCGCAACATTCTCACCAACAGTGCTTGTAAATGTATTTTTGTGGCATAGGCGTATCTGGCTCTTGTGCATCCCTTGAAACGTAGAGTTCAGGTTATGCAAATGTCAAGTTCACGAAAGACAGGGCCTACCAAGTCTCTTTTTGAGCCACTTTACACATTTTTTTTTCCGCAGTGTTGGACCTTTTCCTTATCTCAAATACATGCTACAAGCTGAGAAAATATAAATGATGTACTTGGTTCAAAACATACTAAAGTTTTTTTTTTACAACTCAAGCAGTGCCATTGTTGTAGCATTTCTGCTAGTGTTCTGTTCAAGAGGAGTACGTCCATAAACAAATCGCTGGTAAGCGTAAAAAACCTCTCATGCGTCACGGTTAGATCTGCTGAGTTATCGCGATTGGAAATCCATTAGGAAATTTCTTGTCAGAGCCTGGGTAGCTCAGTCGGTAGAGCATCAGACTTTTAATCTGAGGGTCTAGGGTTCAAGTCCCTGTTCAGGCATTAAGTTCTCTATTACTGCTTCTAGGAACATGCATGAGTTTCGGTCATAAATGCTGTGAGAAAAGCCATCCCAACCAAGGTCAGATCATTCACTCGTAAGTGGTCGAGTCTAGCGTTGCGGTGCTATTACTCTTAAGCTTGTCGTCCCGAATGGCGCAACATTCTCACCAACAGTGCTTGTAAATGTATTTTTGTGGCATAGGCGCATCTGGCTCTTGTGCATCCCTTGAAACGTAGAGTTCAGGTTATGCAAATGTCAAGTTCACGAAAGACAGGGCCTACCCAGTCTCTATTTGAGCCACTTTACACTTTTTTTTTCCCGCAGTGTTGGACCTTTTCCTTATCTCAAATACATGCTACAAGCTGAGAAAATATAAATGATGTACTTGGTTCAAAACATACTAAAGTTTTTTTTTTTACAACTCAAGCAGTGCCATTGTTATCGCAGTTATCGCAGTTATCGCGATTGGAAATCCATTAGGAAATTTCTTGTCAGAGCCTGGGTAGCTCAGTCGGTAGAGCATCAGACTTTTAATCTGAGGGTCCAGGGTCCAAGTCCCTGTTCAGGCATTAAGTTCTCTATTACTGCTTCTAGGAACATGCATGAGTTTCGGTAATAAATGCTGTGAGAAAAGCCATCCCAACCAAGGTCAGATCATTCACTCGTAAGTGGTCGAGTCTAGCGTTGCGGTGCTATTACTCTTAAGCTTGTCGTCCCGAATGGCGCAACATTCTCACCAACAGTGCTTGTAAATGTATTTTTGTGGCATAGGCGCATCTGGCTCTTGTGCATCCCTTGAAACGTAGAGTTCAGGTTATGCAAATGTCAAGTTCACGAAAGACAGGGCCTACCAAGTCTCTTTTTGAGCCACTTTACACTTTTTTTTTTCCGCAGTGTTGGACCTTTTCCTTATCTCAAATACATGCTACAAGCTGAGAAAATATAAATGATGTACTTGGTTCAAAACATACTAAAGTTTTTTTTTTACAACTCAAGCAGTGCCATTGTTGTAGCATTTCTGCTAGTGTTCTGTTCAAGAGGAGTACGTCCATAAACAAATCGCTGGTAAGCGTAAAAAACCTCTCATGCGTCACGGTTAGATCTGCTGAGTTATCGCGATTGGAAATCCATTAGGAAATTTCTTGTCAGAGCCTGGGTAGCTCAGTCGGTAGAGCATCAGACTTTTAATCTGAGGGTCCAGGGTTCAAGTCCCTGTTCAGGCGTTAAGTTCTCTATTACTGCTTCTAGGAACATGCATGAGTTTCGGTCATAAATGCTGTGAGAAAAGCCATCCCAACCAAGGTCAGATCATTCACTCGTAAGTGGTCGAGTCTAGCGTTGCGGTGCTATTACTCTTAAGCTTGTCGTCCCGAATGGCGCAACATTCTCACCAACAGTGCTTGTAAATGTATTTTTGTGGCATAGGCGCATCTGGCTCTTGTGCATCCCTTGAAACGTAGAGTTCAGGTTATGCAAATGTCAAGTTCACGAAAGACAGGGCCTACCCAGTCTCTATTTGAGCCACTTTACACTTTTTTTTTCCCGCAGTGTTGGACCTTTTCCTTATCTCAAATACATGCTACAAGCTGAGAAAATATAAATGATGTACTTGGTTCAAAACATACTAAAGTTTTTTTTTTACAACTCAAGCAGTGCCATTGTTGTAGCATTTCTGCTAGTGTTCTGTTCAAGAGGAGTACGTCCATAAACAAATCGCTGGTAAGCGTAAAAAACCTCTCATGCGTCACGGTTAGATCTGCTGAGTTATCGCGATTGGAAATCCATTAGGAAATTTCTTGTCAGAGCCTGGGTAGCTCAGTCGGTAGAGCATCAGACTTTTAATCTGAGGGTCCAGGGTTCAAGTCCCTGTTCAGGCGTTAAGTTCTCTATTACTGCTTCTAGGAACATGCATGAGTTTCGGTCATAAATGCTGTGAGAAAAGCCATCCCAACCAAGGTCAGATCATTCACTCGTAAGTGGTCGAGTCTAGCGTTGCGGTGCTATTACTCTTAAGCTTGTCGTCACGAATGGCGCAACATTCTCACCAACAGTGCTTGTAAATGTATTTTTGTGGCATAGGCGCTTCTGGCTCTTGTGCATCCCTTGAAACGTAGAGTTCAGGTTATGCAAATGTCAAGTTCACGAAAGACAGGGCCTACCCAGTCTCTATTTGAGCCACTTTACACTTTTTTTTCCCCGCAGTGTTGGACCTTTTCCTTATCTCAAATACATGCTACAAGCTGAGAAAATATAAATGATGTACTTGGTTCAAAACATACTAAAGTTTTTTTTTTACAACTCAAGCAGTGCCATTGTTGTAGCATTTCTGCTAGTGTTCTGTTCAAGAGGAGTACGTCCATAAACAAATGGCTGGTAAGCGTAAAAAACCTCTCATGCGTCACGGTTAGATCTGCTGAGTTATCGCGATTGGAAATCCATTAGGAAATTTCTTGTCAGAGCCTGGGTAGCTCAGTCGGTAGAGCATCAGACTTTTAATCTGAGGGTCCAGGGTTCAAGTCCCTGTTCAGGCGTTAAGTTCTCTATTACTGCTTCTAGGAACATGCATGAGTTTCAGTCATAAATGCTGTGAGAAAAGCCATCCCAACCAAGGTCAGATCATTCACTCGTAAGTGGTCGAGTCTAGCGTTGCGGTGCTATTACTCTTAAGCTTGTCGTCCCGAATGGCGCAACATTCTCACCAACAGTGCTTGTAAATGTATTTTTGTGGCATAGGCGCATCTGGCTCTTGTGCATCCCTTGAAACGTAGAGTTCAGGTTATGCAAATGTCAAGTTCACGAAAGACAGGGCCTACCCAGTCTCTATTTGAGCCACTTTACACTTTTTTTTTTCCGCAGTGTTGGACCTTTTCCTTATCTCAAATACATGCTACAAGCTGAGAAAATATAAATGATGTACTTGGTTCAAAACATTCTAAAGTTTTTTTTTTTACAACTCAAGCAGTGCCATTGTTGTAGCATTTCTGCTAGTGTTCTGTTCAAGAGGAGTACGTCCATAAACAAATCGCTGGTAAGCGTAAAAAACCTCTCATGCGTCACGGTTAGATCTGCTGAGTTATCGCGATTGGAAATCCATTAGGAAATTTCTTGTCAGAGCCTGGGTAGCTCAGTCGGTAGAGCATCAGACTTTTAATCTGAGGGTCCAGGGTTCAAGTCCCTGTTCAGGCGTTAAGTTCTCTATTACTGCTTCTAGGAACATACATGAGTTTCAGTCATAAATGCTGTGAGAAAAGCCATCCCAACCAAGGTCAGATCATTCACTCGTAAGTGGTCGAGTCTAGAGTTGCGGTGCTAATACTCTTAAGCTTGTCGTCACGTATGGCGCAACATTCTTACCAACAGTGCTTGTAAATGTATTTTTGTGGCATAGGCGTATCTGGCTCTTGTGCATCCCTTGAAACGTAGAGTTCAGGTTATGCAAATGTCAAGTTCACAAAAGACAGGGCCTACCAAGTCTCTTTTTGAGCCACTTTACACATTTTTTTTTCCGCAGTGTTGGACCTTTTCCTTATCTCAAATACATGCTACAAGCTGAGAAAATATAAATGATGTACTTGGTTCAAAACATACTAAAGTTTTTTTTTTACAACTCAAGCAGTGCCATTGTTGTAGCATTTCTGCTAGTGTTCTGTTCAAGAGGAGTACGTCCATAAACAAATCGCTGGTAAGCGTAAAAAACCTCTCATGCGTCACGGTTAGATCTGCTGAGTTATCGCGATTGGAAATCCATTAGGAAATTTCTTGTCAGAGCCTGGGTAGCTCAGTCGGTAGAGCATCAGACTTTTAATCTGAGGGTCCAGGGTTCAAGTCCCTGTTCAGGCGTTAAGTTCTCTATTACTGCTTCTAGGAACATGCATGAGTTTCGGTCATAAATGCTGTGAGAAAAGCCATCCCAACCAAGGTCAGATCATTCACTCGTAAGTGGTCGAGTCTAGCGTTGCGGTGCTATTACTCTTAAGCTTGTCGTCCCGAATGGCGCAACATTCTCACCAACAGTGCTTGTAAATGTATTTTTGTGGCATAGGCGTATCTGGCTCTTGTGCATCCCTTGAAACGTAGAGTTCAGGTTATGCAAATGTCAAGTTCACGAAAGACAGGGCCTACCAAGTCTCTTTTTGAGCCACTTTACACATTTTTTTTTCCGCAGTGTTGGACCTTTTCCTTATCTCAAATACATGCTACAAGCTGAGAAAATATAAATGATGTACTTGGTTCAAAACATACTAAAGTTTTTTTTTTACAACTCAAGCAGTGCCATTGTTGTAGCATTTCTGCTAGTGTTCTGTTCAAGAGGAGTACGTCCATAAACAAATCGCTGGTAAGCGTAAAAAACCTCTCATGCGTCACGGTTAGATCTGCTGAGTTATCGCGATTGGAAATCCATTAGGAAATTTCTTGTCAGAGCCTGGGTAGCTCAGTCGGTAGAGCATCAGACTTTTAATCTGAGGGTCTAGGGTTCAAGTCCCTGTTCAGGCGTTAAGTTCTCTATTACTGCTTCTAGGAACATGCATGAGTTTCGGTCATAAATGCTGTGAGAAAAGCCATCCCAACCGAGGTCAGATCATTCACTCGTAAGTGGTCGAGTCTAGCGTTGCGGTGCTATTACTCTTAAGCTTGTCGTCCCGAATGGCGCAACATTCTCACCAACAGTGCTTGTAAATGTATTTTTGTGGCATAGGCGCATCTGGCTCTTGTGCATCCCTTGAAACGTAGAGTTCAGGTTATGCAAATGTCAAGTTCACGAAAGACAGGGCCTACCCAGTCTCTATTTGAGCCACTTTACACTTTTTTTTTCCCGCAGTGTTGGACCTTTTCCTTATCTCAAATACATGCTACAAGCTGAGAAAATATAAATGATGTACTTGGTTCAAAACATACTAAAGTTTTTTTTTCTACAACTCAAGCAGTGCCATTGTTATCGCAGTTATCGCAGTTATCGCGATTGGAAATCCATTAGGAAATTTCTTGTCAGAGCCTGGGTAGCTCAGTCGGTAGAGCATCAGACTTTTAATCTGAGGGTCCAGGGTCCAAGTCCCTGTTCAGGCATTAAGTTCTCTATTACTGCTTCTAGGAACATGCATGAGTTTCGGTAATAAATGCTGTGAGAAAAGCCATCCCAACCAAGGTCAGATCATTCACTCGTAAGTGGTCGAGTCTAGCGTTGCGGTGCTATTACTCTTAAGCTTGTCGTCACGAATGGCGCAACATTCTCACCAACAGTGCTTGTAAATGTATTTTTGTGGCATAGGCGCATCTGGCTCTTGTGCATCCCTTGAAACGTAGAGTTCAGGTTATGCAAATGTCAAGTTCACGAAAGACAGGGCCTACCCAGTCTCTATTTGAGCCACTTTACACTTTTTTTTTCCGCAGTGTTGGACCTTTTCCTTATCTCAAATACATGCTACAAGCTGAGAAAATATAAATGATGTACTTGGTTCAAAACATACTAAAGTTTTTTTTTTACAACTCAAGCAGTGCCATTGTTGTAGCATTTCTGCTAGTGTTCTGTTCAAGAGGAGTACGTCCATAAACAAATCGCTGGTAAGCGTAAAAAACCTCTCATGCGTCACGGTTAGATCTGCTGAGTTATCGCGATTGGAAATCCATTAGGAAATTTCTTGTCAGAGCCTGGGTAGCTCAGTCGGTAGAGCATCAGACTTTTAATCTGAGGGTCCAGGGTTCAAGTCCCTGTTCAGGCGTTAAGTTCTCTATTACTGCTTCTAGGAACATGCATGAGTTTCAGTCATAAATGCTGTGAGAAAAGCCATCCCAACCAAGGTCAGATCATTCACTCGTAAGTGGTCGAGTCTAGCGTTGCGGTGCTATTACTCTTAAGCTTGTCGTCCCGAATGGCGCAACATTCTCACCAACAGTGCTTGTAAATGTATTTTTGTGGCATAGGCGCATCTGGCTCTTGTGCATCCCTTGAAACGTAGAGTTCAGGTTATGCAAATGTCAAGTTCACGAAAGACAGGGCCTACCCAGTCTCTATTTGAGCCACTTTACACTTTTTTTTTTCCGCAGTGTTGGACCTTTTCCTTATCTCAAATACATGCTACAAGCTGAGAAAATATAAATGATGTACTTGGTTCAAAACATACTAAAGTTTTTTTTTTTACAACTCAAGCAGTGCCATTGTTGTAGCATTTCTGCTAGTGTTCTGTTCAAGAGGAGTACGTCCATAAACAAATGGCTGGTAAGCGTAAAAAACCTCTCATGCGTCACGGTTAGATCTGCTGAGTTATCGCGATTGGAAATCCATTAGGAAATTTCTTGTCAGAGCCTGGGTAGCTCAGTCGGTAGAGCATCAGACTTTTAATCTGAGGGTCCAGGGTTCAAGTCCCTGTTCAGGCGTTAAGTTCTCTATTAATGCTTCAAGGAACATACATGAGTTTCGGTCATAAATGCTGTGAGAAAAGCCATCCCAACCAAGGTCAGATCATTCACTCGTAAGTGGTCGAGTCTAGAGTTGCGGTGCTAATACTCTTAAGCTTGTCGTCACGTATGGCGCAACATTCTTACCAACAGTGCTTGTAAATGTACTTTTGTGGCATAGGCGTATCTGGCTCTTGTGCATCCCTTGAAATGTAGAGTTCAGGTTATGCAAATGTCAAGTTCACAAAAGACAGGGCCTACCAAGTCTCTTTTTGAGCCACTTTACACATTTTTTTTTCCGCAGTGTTGGACCTTTTCCTTATCTCAAATACATGCTACAAGCTGAGAAAATATAAATGATGTACTTGGTTCAAAACATACTAAAGTTTTTTTTTTACAACTCAAGCAGTGCCATTGTTGTAGCATTTCTGCTAGTGTTCTGTTCAAGAGGAGTCCGTCCATAAACAAATCGCTGGTAAGCGTAAAAAACCTCTCATGCGTCACGGTTAGATCTGCTGAGTTATCGCGATTGGAAATCCATTAGGAAATTTCTTGTCAGAGCCTGGGTAGCTCAGTCGGTAGAGCATCAGACTTTTAATCTGAGGGTCCAGGGTTCAAGTCCCTGTTCAGGCGTTAAGTTCTCTATTACTGCTTCTAGGAACATGCATGAGTTTCGGTCATAAATGCTGTGAGAAAAGCCATCCCAACCAAGGTCAGATCATTCACTCGTAAGTGGTCGAGTCTAGCGTTGCGGTGCTATTACTCTTAAGCTTGTCGTCCCGAATGGCGCAACATTCTCACCAACAGTGCTTGTAAATGTATTTTTGTGGCATAGGCGCATCTGGCTCTTGTGCATCCCTTGAAACGTAGAGTTCAGGTTATGCAAATGTCAAGTTCACGAAAGACAGGGCCTACCCAGTCTCTATTTGAGCCACTTTACACTTTTTTTTTCCGCAGTGTTGGACCTTTTCCTTATCTCAAATACATGCTACAAGCTGAGAAAATATAAATGATGTACTTGGTTCAAAACATACTAAAGTTTTTTTTTTTTTTTTTACAACTCAAGCAGTGCCATTGTTATCGCAGTTATCGCAGTTATCGCGATTGGAAATCCATTAGGAAATTTCTTGTCAGAGCCTGGGTAGCTCAGTCGGTAGAGCATCAGACTTTTAATCTGAGGGTCCAGGGTCCAAGTCCCTGTTCAGGCATTAAGTTCTCTATTACTGCTTCTAGGAACATGCATGAGTTTCGGTAATAAATGCTGTGAGAAAAGCCATCCCAACCAAGGTCAGATCATTCACTCGTAAGTGGTCGAGTCTAGCGTTGCGGTGCTATTACTCTTAAGCTTGTCGTCACGAATGGCGCAACATTCTCACCAACAGTGCTTGTAAATGTATTTTTGTGGCATAGGCGCATCTGGCTCTTGTGCATCCCTTGAAACGTAGAGTTCAGGTTGTGCAAATGTCAAGTTCACGAAAGACAGGGCCTACCAAGTCTCTATTTGAGCCACTTTACACTTTTTTTTTTCCGCAGTGTTGGACCTTTTCCTTATCTCAAATACATGCTACAAGCTGAGAAAATATAAATGATGTACTTGGTTCAAAACATACTAAAGTTTTTTTTTTACAACTCAAGCAGTGCCATTGTTGTAGCATTTCTGCTAGTGTTCTGTTCAAGAGGAGTACGTCCATAAACAAATCGCTGGTAAGCGTAAAAAACCTCTCATGCGTCACGGTTAGATCTGCTGAGTTATCGCGATTGGAAATCCATTAGGAAATTTCTTGTCAGAGCCTGGGTAGCTCAGTCGGTAGAGCATCAGACTTTTAATCTGAGGGTCCAGGGTTCAAGTCCCTGTTCAGGCGTTAAGTTCTCTATTACTGCTTCTAGGAACATGCATGAGTTTCAGTCATAAATGCTGTGAGAAAAGCCATCCCAACCAAGGTCAGATCATTCACTCGTAAGTGGTCGAGTCTAGCGTTGCGGTGCTATTACTCTTAAGCTTGTCGTCCCGAATGGCGCAACATTCTCACCAACAGTGCTTGTAAATGTATTTTTGTGGCATAGGCGCATCTGGCTCTTGTGCATCCCTTGAAACGTAGAGTTCAGGTTATGCAAATGTCAAGTTCACGAAAGACAGGGCCTACCCAGTCTTTATTTGAGCCACTTTACACTTTTTTTTTTCCGCAGTGTTGGACCTTTTCCTTATCTCAAATACATGCTACAAGCTGAGAAAATATAAATGATGTACTTGGTTCAAAACATACTAAAGTTTTTTTTTTTTTTTTTACAACTCAAGCAGTGCCATTGTTATCGCAGTTATCGCAGTTATCGCGATTGGAAATCCATTAGGAAATTTCTTGTCAGAGCCTGGGTAGCTCAGTCGGTAGAGCATCAGACTTTTAATCTGAGGGTCCAGGGTCCAAGTCCCTGTTCAGGCATTAAGTTCTCTATTACTGCTTCTAGGAACATGCATGAGTTTCGGTAATAAATGCTGTGAGAAAAGCCATCCCAACCAAGGTCAGATCATTCCCTCGTAAGTGGTCGAGTCTAGCGTTGCGGTGCTATTACTCTTAAGCTTGTCGTCACGAATGGCGCAACATTCTCACCAACAGTGCTTGTAAATGTATTTTTGTGGCATAGGCGCATCTGGCTCTTGTGCATCCCTTGAAACGTAGAGTTCAGGTTATGCAAATGTCAAGTTCACGAAAGACAGGGCCTACCCAGTCTCTATTTGAGCCACTTTACACTTTTTTTTTTCCGCAGTGTTGGACCTTTTCCTTATCTCAAATACATGCTACAAGCTGAGAAAATATAAATGATGTACTTGGTTCAAAACATACTAAAGTTTTTTTTTTACAACTCAAGCAGTGCCATTGTTGTAGCATTTCTGCTAGTGTTCTGTTCAAGAGGAGTACGTCCATAAACAAATCGCTGGTAAGCGTAAAAAACCTCTCATGCGTCACGGTTAGATCTGCTGAGTTATCGCGATTGGAAATCCATTAGGAAATTTCTTGTCAGAGCCTGGGTAGCTCAGTCGGTAGAGCATCAGACTTTTAATCTGAGGGTCCAGGGTTCAAGTCCCTGTTCAGGCGTTAAGTTCTCTATTACTGCTTCTAGGAACATGCATGAGTTTCGGTCATAAATGCTGTGAGAAAAGCCATCCCAACCAAGGTCAGATCATTCACTCGTAAGTGGTCGAGTCTAGCGTTGCGGTGCTATTACTCTTAAGCTTGTCGTCACGAATGGCGCAACATTCTCACCAACAGTGCTTGTAAATGTATTTTTGTGGCATAGGCGCATCTGGCTCTTGTGCATCCCTTGAAACGTAGAGTTCAGGTTATGCAAATGTCAAGTTCACGAAAGACAGGGCCTACCCAGTCTCTATTTGAGCCACTTTACACTTTTTTTTTTCCGCAGTGTTGGACCTTTTCCTTATCTCAAATACATGCTACAAGCTGAGAAAATATAAATGATGTACTTGGTTCAAAACATACTAAAGTTTTTTTTTTACAACTCAAGCAGTGCCATTGTTGTAGCATTTCTGCTAGTGTTCTGTTCAAGAGGAGTACGTCCATAAACAAATCGCTGGTAAGCGTAAAAAACCTCTCATGCGTCACGGTTAGATCTGCTGAGTTATCGCGATTGGAAATCCATTAGGAAATTTCTTGTCAGAGCCTGGGTAGCTCAGTCGGTAGAGCATCAGACTTTTAATCTGAGGGTCCAGGGTTCAAGTCCCTGTTCAGGCGTTAAGTTCTCTATTACTGCTTCTAGGAACATGCATGAGTTTCGGTCATAAATGCTGTGAGAAAAGCCATCCCAACCAAGGTCAGATCATTCACTCGTAAGTGGTCGAGTCTAGCGTTGCGGTGCTATTACTCTTAAGCTTGTCGTCACGAATGGCGCAACATTCTCACCAACAGTGCTTGTAAATGTATTTTTGTGGCATAGGCGCTTCTGGCTCTTGTGCATCCCTTGAAACGTAGAGTTCAGGTTATGCAAATGTCAAGTTCACGAAAGACAGGGCCTACCCAGTCTCTATTTGAGCCACTTTACACTTTTTTTTCCCCGCAGTGTTGGACCTTTTCCTTATCTCAAATACATGCTACAAGCTGAGAAAATATAAATGATGTACTTGGTTCAAAACATACAAAAGTTTTTTTTTTACAACTCAAGCAGTGCCATTGTTGTAGCATTTCTGCTAGTGTTCTGTTCAAGAGGAGTACGTCCATAAACAAATCGCTGGTAAGCGTAAAAAACCTCTCATGCGTCACGGTTAGATCTGCTGAGTTATCGCGATTGGAAATCCATTAGGAAATTTCTTGTCAGAGCCTGGGTAGCTCAGTCGGTAGAGCATCAGACTTTTAATCTGAGGGTCCAGGGTTCAAGTCCCTGTTCAGGCGTTAAGTTCTCTATTACTGCTTCTAGGAACATACATGAGTTTCAGTCATAAATGCTGTGAGAAAAGCCATCCCAACCAAGGTCAGATCATTCACTCGTAAGTGGTCGAGTCTAGAGTTGCGGTGCTAATACTCTTAAGCTTGTCGTCACGTATGGCGCAACATTCTTACCAACAGTGCTTGTAAATGTATTTTTGTGGCATAGGCGTATCTGGCTCTTGTGCATCCCTTGAAACGTAGAGTTCAGGTTATGCAAATGTCAAGTTCACGAAAGACAGGGCCTACCCAGTCTTTATTTGAGCCACTTTACACTTTTTTTTTTCCGCAGTGTTGGACCTTTTCCTTATCTCAAATACATGCTACAAGCTGAGAAAATATAAATGATGTACTTGGTTCAAAACATACTAAAGTTTTTTTTTTTTTACAACTCAAGCAGTGCCATTGTTGTAGCATTTCTGCTAGTGTTCTGTTCAAGAGGAGTACGTCCATAAACAAATCGCTGGTAAGCGTAAAAAACCTCTCATGCGTCACGGTTAGATCTGCTGAGTTATCGCGATTGGATATCCATTAGGAAATTTCTTGTCAGAGCCTGGGTAGCTCAGTCGGTAGAGCATCAGACTTTTAATCTGAGGGTCCAGGGTTCAAGTCCCTGTTCAGGCGTTAAGTTCTCTATTACTGCTTCTAGGAACATGCATGAGTTTCGGTCATAAATGCTGTGAGAAAAGCCATCCCAACCAAGGTCAGATCATTCACTCGTAAGTGGTCGAGTCTAGCGTTGCGGTGCTATTACTCTTAAGCTTGTCGTCCCGAATGGCGCAACATTCTCACCAACAGTGCTTGTAAATGTATTTTTGTGGCATAGGCGCATCTGGCTCTTGTGCATCCCTTGAAACGTAGAGTTCAGGTTATGCAAATGTCAAGTTCACGAAAGACAGGGCCTACCCAGTCTCTATTTGAGCCACTTTACACATTTTTTTTTCCGCAGTGTTGGACCTTTTCCTTATCTCAAATACATGCTACAAGCTGAGAAAATATAAATGATGTACTTGGTTCAAAACATACTAAAGTTTTTTTTTTTACAACTCAAGCAGTGCCATTGTTGTAGCATTTCTGCTAGTGTTCTGTTCAAGAGGAGTACGTCCATAAACAAATCGCTGGTAAGCGTAAAAAACCTCTCATGCGTCACGGTTAGATCTGCTGAGTTATCGCGATTGGAAATCCATTAGGAAATTTCTTGTCAGAGCCTGGGTAGCTCAGTCGGTAGAGCATCAGACTTTTAATCTGAGGGTCCAGGGTTCAAGTCCCTGTTCAGGCATTAAGTTCTCTATTACTGCTTCTAGGAACATGCATGAGTTTCGGTCATAAATGCTGTGAGAAAAGCCATCCCAACCAAGGTCAGATCATTCACTCGTAAGTGGTCGAGTCTAGCGTTGCGGTGCTATTACTCTTAAGCTTGTCGTCCCGAATGGCGCAACATTCTCACCAACAGTGCTTGTAAATGTATTTTTGTGGCATAGGCGCATCTGGCTCTTGTGCATCCCTTGAAACGTAGAGTTCAGGTTATGCAAATGTCAAGTTCACGAAAGACAGGGCCTACCCAGTCTCTATTTGAGCCACTTTACACTTTTTTTTCCCCGCAGTGTTGGACCTTTTCCTTATCTCAAATACATGCTACAAGCTGAGAAAATATAAATGATGTACTTGGTTCAAAACATACTAAAGTTTTTTTTTTTACAACTCAAGCAGTGCCATTGTTGTAGCATTTCTGCTAGTGTTCTGTTCAAGAGGAGTACGTCCATAAACAAATGGCTGGTAAGCGTAAAAAACCTCTCATGCGTCACGGTTAGATCTGCTGAGTTATCGCGATTGGAAATCCATTAGGAAATTTCTTGTCAGAGCCTGGGTAGCTCAGTCGGTAGAGCATCAGACTTTTAATCTGAGGGTCCAGGGTCCAAGTCCCTGTTCAGGCATTAAGTTCTCTATTACTGCTTCTAGGAACATGCATGAGTTTCGGTCATAAATGCTGTGAGAAAAGCCATCCCAACCAAGGTCAGATCATTCCCTCGTAAGTGGTCGAGTCTAGCGTTGCGGTGCTATTACTCTTAAGCTTGTCGTCACGAATGGCGCAACATTCTCACCAACAGTGCTTGTAAATGTATTTTTGTGGCATAGGCGCATCTGGCTCTTGTGCATCCCTTGAAACGTAGAGTTCAGGTTATGCAAATGTCAAGTTCACGAAAGACAGGGCCTACCCAGTCTCTATTTGAGCCACTTTACACATTTTTTTTTCCGCAGTGTTGGACCTTTTCCTTATCTCAAATACATGCTACAAGCTGAGAAAATATAAATGATGTACTTGGTTCAAAACATACTAAAGTTTTTTTTTTACAACTCAAGCAGTGCCATTGTTGTAGCATTTCTGCTAGTGTTCTGTTCAAGAGGAGTACGTCCATAAACAAATCGCTGGTAAGCGTAAAAAACCTCTCATGCGTCACGGTTAGATCTGCTGAGTTATCGCGATTGGAAATCCATTAGGAAATTTCTTGTCAGAGCCTGAGTAGCTCAGTCGGTAGAGCATCAGACTTTTAATCTGAGGGTCCAGGGTTCAAGTCCCTGTTCAGGCGTTAAGTTCTCTATTACTGCTTCTAGGAACATGCATGAGTTTCGGTCATAAATGCTGTGAGAAAAGCCATCCCAACCAAGGTCAGATCATTCACTCGTAAGTGGTCGAGTCTAGCGTTGCGGTGCTATTACTCTTAAGCTTGTCGTCACGAATGGCGCAACATTCTCACCAACAGTGCTTGTAAATGTATTTTTGTGGCATAGGCGCTTCTGGCTCTTGTGCATCCCTTGAAACGTAGAGTTCAGGTTATGCAAATGTCAAGTTCACGAAAGACAGGGCCTACCCAGTCTCTATTTGAGCCACTTTACACTTTTTTTTTTCCGCAGTGTTGGACCTTTTCCTTATCTCAAATACATGCTACAAGCTGAGAAAATATAAATGATGTACTTGGTTCAAAACATACAAAAGTTTTTTTTTTACAACTCAAGCAGTGCCATTGTTGTAGCATTTCTGCTAGTGTTCTGTTCAAGAGGAGTCCGTCCATAAACAAATCGCTGGTAAGCGTAAAAAACCTCTCATGCGTCACGGTTAGATCTGATGAGTTATCGCGATTGGAAATCCATTAGGAAATTTCTTGTCAGAGCCTGGGTAGCTCAGTCGGTAGAGCATCAGACTTTTAATCTGAGGGTCCAGGGTCCAAGTCCCTGTTCAGGCATTAAGTTCTCTATTACTGCTTCTAGGAACATGCATGAGTTTCGGTAATAAATGCTGTGAGAAAAGCCATCCCAACCAAGGTCAGATCATTCACTCGTAAGTGGTCGAGTCTAGCGTTGCGGTGCTATTACTCTTAAGCTTGTCGTCACGAATGGCGCAACATTCTCACCAACAGTGCTTGTAAATGTATTTTTGTGGCATAGGCGCATCTGGCTCTTGTGCATCCCTTGAAACGTAGAGTTCAGGTTATGCAAATGTCAAGTTCACGAAAGACAGGGCCTACCCAGTCTCTATTTGAGCCACTTTACACTTTTTTTTTTCCGCAGTGTTGGACCTTTTCCTTATCTCAAATACATGCTACAAGCTGAGAAAATATAAATGATGTACTTGGTTCAAAACATACTAAAGTTTTTTTTTTACAACTCAAGCAGTGCCATTGTTGTAGCATTTCTGCTAGTGTTCTGTTCAAGAGGAGTACGTCCATAAACAAATCGCTGGTAAGCGTAAAAAACCTCTCATGCGTCACGGTTAGATCTGCTGAGTTATCGCGATTGGAAATCCATTAGGAAATTTCTTGTCAGAGCCTGGGTAGCTCAGTCGGTAGAGCATCAGACTTTTAATCTGAGGGTCCAGGGTTCAAGTCCCTGTTCAGGCATTAAGTTCTCTATTACTGCTTCTAGGAACATGCATAAGTTTCGGTCATAAATGCTGTGAGAAAAGCCATCCCAACCAAGGTCAGATCATTCACTCGTAAGTGGTCGAGTCTAGAGTTGCGGTGCTAATACTCTTAAGCTTGTCGTCACGTATGGCGCAACATTCTTACCAACAGTGCTTGTAAATGTATTTTTGTGGCATAGGCGTATCTGGCTCTTGTGCATCCCTTGAAACGTAGAGTTCAGGTTATCCAATTGTCAAGTTCACGAAAGACAGGGCCTACTCAGTCTCTATTTGAGCCACTTTACACATTTTTTTTTCCGCAGTGTTGGACCTTTTCCTTATCTCAAATACATGCTACAAGCTGAGAAAATATAAATGATGTACTTGGTTCAAAACATACTAAAGTTTTTTTTTACAACTCAAGCAGTGCCATTGTTGTAGCATTTCTGCTAGTGTTCTGTTCAAGAGGAGTACGTCCATAAACAAATCGCTGGTAAGCGTAAAAAACCTCTCATGCGTCACGGTTAGATCTGATGAGTTATCGCGATTGGAAATCCATTAGGAAATTTCTTGTCAGAGCCTGGGTAGCTCAGTCGGTAGAGCATCAGACTTTTAATCTGAGGGTCCAGGGTTCAAATCCCTGTTCAGGCATTAAGTTCTCTATTAATGCTTCAAGGAACATACATGAGTTTCGGTCATAAATGCTGCGAGAAAAGCCAAGCCAAGGTCAGATGGGGACTTCACGATAGCTTGTTTCAAAATGCAATGGACTACTTTGCTGTAAATTAGGGGCGGCATCAGAGATCCTTTGGTCACTCATAAGTGGTCGAGTCTAGCATTGCGGTGCTATAACTCTTAGGCTTGTCGTCACGAATGGCGCAACATTCTCACCAACAGTGCTTGTAAATGTATTTTTGTGGCATAGGCACATCTGGCTCTTGTGCATCCTTTGAAACGTAGAGTTCAGGTCATGGAACAGTCAAGTTCACGAAAGACAGGGCCTACAGAGTCTCTATTTGAGCCACTTTCCACATTTTTTTTTTCCACAGTGTTGGACCTTTTACTTATCTCAAATACATGCTACAAGCTGAGAAAATATAAATGATGTACTTGGTTCAAAACATACTAAAGTTTTTTTTTTACAGCTCAAGCAGTGCCATTGTTGTAGCATTTCTGCTAGTGTTCAAGGAACATACATGAGTTTCATTCAAAATTGCTGTGAGAAAATCAATCCCAAGGTCAGATCCATGGGGACTTTGCTATATCATGTTTCAGAAAACAATGGCACGTCTTTGCCATCAGAGATCCTTTTGTCTTTCATAAGTGTTCAAGTCCAGCGTTGTGGTAATATTACTATCATGCTTGGCACCACGAATGGCACAAAAATCTCGCCTCGCCATGCTGCCACAGGACATTAAAAACCTTCCTATCCTCCATCAAGGTTAGATCCGCTGTGATATTGTGATTGCATATCGATTTGGGATTTTCTTATCAGAGCCTGGGTAGCTCTGGCCGAGAAACTCTGTCCTATGGTGGAGCCTAGCACATACAGATGTCTCTCATGTTCTCCAGAGAACTTCCTCATGTTAGTGCACACTTGAGGTATCCTAACAAAAGATCTTTGAGTTGGATTATCATGGATTTACTGACGAGAACACTTATGGAGGTGTTGTTTTATTATTGTTTCTGTGTGTGTGTGTGTGTGTTTTTCAGGTGGATCAGTCTGAGAAGCCACCTGGGCCCCTGATGTGGTACAGGATGTTGGAGGAACTGATGAACAACGAAGAGAACCTCGCTGTCCAAATCAAAGCATCTCTGACAGAGGTACAGTAACTGCATCCATCAGCTGAATCAGAACACTTGAACTTTCTAAATCCACGCTGATATTTGGATATGAGCCTTTTTATATCTTACAAATTTATCTCGGGTGTCCTCATAGCAGCCCTCCTCTAGACTGATGTATACTCATTTCTATAAGAACAAACGTTTAATTTGATTGAATCTGTCAATACTCGACGTGAACTCCTTCCTCATGTGAGCAGATGGAGAACATCCTGGACCGCAGAGAGCAGGAGGAGAAAGAGTTGATGGTTTTCTCCTCAGAACTGGAGGAGGCCTTGGCGTGCAGGGCGAGATGGGAGGAGGTAAGATGAGAGAAACATGTCAGACAGTCCTGTTTGTGATGCAGTGGGTGATGCAAGTCTCTGCTGCTGCTGCAGGAACTTACATCAAAAGAGGAACATCTCATGCTCCATCAGCAGGAGATGGAAGTCATGGTTCCATTCCAGGCCCAAATCGGGAGCTCAGAATCTCTCACTTCTGAGGAGGCCAGTTCCTTCTGTTCTAGCTGCTTGGCCGCATTTAAGGAAAAGCTGGAAGACCACACCGGCTTCCTGCAGAGGAACCTGGAAATGGTACGTCAGAGGTCCGCCTCCAGTACGGCTCAGATCACCGCTGGCCACACCTGTCTCCTTTAGTCTGGGATTTATCAAAGCTGTTTGATTTGTCCCGTGAACAGTGATGTTTTTATGGGTGGACCAACACTCCTCCACAAATCTGTGTTCAGGTGATTGAGAGCCAAACGATGAAAGACAACGTCGGGGACCACCACCACGACCCCACCATGAGCGAACAGGAGGCGGAGCTTAGCTGTCACCTGTGCTGGGATAAAAAGTTCCACATATCTGCTGCCCAGAGTCGCCTCGACAGGTGAACACACACACACACACACTTTAATTTACATATTTTTCAAGTCTGGAAAAACCAAAGCAGATATTTAATTCTTTATTTTCTGTAACAATACCAAAAACAGGTTATCTGAATTTATATTTAACTTTGATTTGCAACATCAGAGATTTAGTTTATTCTTAACTGGTGAATGTTTTTATTGGTTGGTTTTAGGTTATTGACCGAACCCACTAATAGTTCCACAGTAAAAGTGTGTAATACTGTGCCAAATATTAAATTAATAACCTGTAGTGTTCCACAAGGTTCAGTATTGGGTCCTAAGTTTTTTATTCTTTATTTGAATGATACTGGTTTACCAGTAAAAAAGTTGAAATTTATGACATTTACGGATGACATAAAATTTGTGTTGCTCTGGGCTGGACATTAGAGAATTGCTGACAACAGTATAAGAAGAGTTGGTCAGGTTAAAAGAATGGTTTAATATTAAGAAATTATCACTTAATGGAAATGTGGCGTTTTCTGGTGTTAGGATAAATTGTGAAACAAAAATAAAGTTACATGGAATTGAAATAAAGAGGATATAAAGCTAAATTTACGGGGGTTATCTTAGATCATAGCAGGGGCGGAGTGGGGCACTAAAATCCACAGGGAAAATTCTGACCGCACCCCCCCACATTTTCCATTAATAAACAGAAGCTGAAATATAACATTTGTATACATTTGGGGGAAGGAACTATGGATAGTTGCATGAATTTCCCTTTGGGGATCAATAAAGTATCTATCTATCTATGTGTATAAATATATATTATGGGTCAGTAAATATATTAGGTATTATACTATTGTTATATCATGTTATATATTACATTATAGTCACATCATATTCAATATTAGGCTTTAGCTATATAATATATTGTTAATAACATTAGGCTATACATTATAGTTACACTCTATTCTTTAGTAAGCTTAGGCTATATGATATATGATATTCTATGTAAGTTATAATATAGTTATATTCAGTATTAGGCTTTAGCTATATAATATATTGTTAAATAACATTAGGCTATATATTATAGTTACACTCTATTCTATATTAGGTTTAGGCTATATGATATTCTATGTAAGTTATATTATATTCAGTTTTAAGCTTTAGCTATATATCTACAGCACGTCCAATCAAAAGTGTAGATATGTCCTGCTAGGTTTTATACCATTTAATTGGAAGACTAAGCTACGTCACGTTCGTTTCCTTGTATTTTTATTGGGTGGGAAGGCACTCTGTTTGGGTGGGCATTGCCCACCCTTGCCCAACCATAGAGCCGGCCCTGTCTCCACTATCCTTCTGTGCAGTGCATTCAACCAAATCAGGGTGAAACAGTCTTACTCACATCCACACAATGACATAAACACCTCAATTTGGAAAATACAGAGAATATAGTTGTTCGTTTTTTAGTACTTTGTAAAAATAAGTAGGGCATATTTAGCATGCATGCTAAATATGCAGGAGCAACCTCAATCGGTTGATTGGATAAACGCATTCCCAATTCCCAAGAGGCTTTGCTCCATTCTACATTAAATAGATAGATAGATAGATAGATAGATAGATAGATAGATAGATAGATAGATAGATAGATAGATAGATAGATAGATAGATAGATAGATAGATAGATAGATAGATAGATAGATAGATAGATAGATAGATAGATAGATAGATAGATACTTTATTGATCCCCAAGAGGAAGTTCAAGAACAAACAAACAAATCAAATAGGTTTTTTTGGGGGGGGGGGGGGTTCTGTGACCATGAATGTTCTGCAAGATAAAACCATGACTAAGATATAGAGAGTGAACAACTGATATAAATACTGGTTGGACATTTCAGGTGTCTTATTTAGGAGTATATGGCCGCTATTCGCGGTGAATTTAATAACGTTGGTAACTTTGATAAGCTCAGAGTCAGGCCGGTCGCATTTGCCTCGCAGCTGCTTAAATTGTTATCCGCTGTGTAAATCCTTCAGCCGGCCGACCGGGAAAAGTCCCAGTCGTCCCGATTGCCACTCCGCCTCTGGATCATAGGCTTAGTTGGAAGCCACATATAGAATATATAAAACAGAAATGATCAAAACTGTTGGCAATATTCACAAAACAAGTGTCTTTTTGAATAAGAAATGTCTGCGTATATGTATTTCCCACTTATAATGTCTAACAAATTTTTCATAGAGTCTTACCTCCTGTATTTAGATCTTTTTTTGTGTTAAGAGAAGAAGAATATAATTTAAGAGGGATGAAACAGGTAAAATGAGATCTAATGTTAAATACAGAAACATTTCATTTTGGAGTTGATTTCGTGATGATTTGAAATTGTGTGGATCGTTGATGTACTTCAAAAAATTACTGAAAGATAACATAATTAATTACTACAGAGTAACAATTGGTATGCTGAAGAATGAATCAGAATAATTTAGATTTAATTGTTTTATTTTGCTGCTGTTTGTAATTTTTTCTTTCAACCTTGTGTTACGGAGAATCTGTGAAGTCTTTTGAATTGTGTTGGATTGGGAAAAAATAAGACTCGGCTTCAGCCTATTCCTTTTTTCATTTCCAGTGTTTGTTAGATTCTTTTTTGTGAGATGAATATCCCTTAATGTTTTTGCAATTATAAATTGTAACAAAAAAAAATAAATGTATTCATTAATTCATGTTCATCCATAATGCAGCGATTCACAGCTTTGGTCTCTGGAGCTGAACTGGGTTCTGTTTGGATCGTAAACTTAATGCTGTCACTCCATTGGTTTCAGGTTTTTACAAATAAAATAAAGGTATCACAGATCACCATCTGTAAGGAAGAGAATAAAAAGAATACAGTGGGGGAAATAATTATTTGACCCCTCGCTGATTTTGTAAATTAGTCAAATAACAAAGAAATGAAAAGTCTCAGAACAGAGTGTTCGACAGTCGGTGTGAGCAGGCATCAATCCGTCTCCCAGAAATCGATGCAGACAGGAAGGAGATTGGAGCCAAGACGTCCAAAGGACCCCCAGAGCCCCAGGCGGACCCGGGCGGGGCGGACCGCATCCCCCAAGAGGTCGGGATTTCAACATGGCGACGCCCAAGAAGGCAGCAATTGTCTATAGTAGATCGTACAAACATTGTGTTGTTGTACGCTTTACATTCCAGATGCAAATGCACTTTCGGTTTGTTCAATGAGGAGTTGCATGCACTACATGTAACATTGATTTTAAACGCACTTTTACAAGTGTGTCGTGTAAAATAAGCAAGTTTACAACACAATTTACTGTTGTTGACGAGCTGAGTGGCCATTTTCAAATCAAATGTCGGAGCAAAAAAAATCCCAGACTTTCCGAGTGGGAAGTCCGACTTCGGGGGTCGTTCCAGTTGATTTTTCCCACTCGGAAGTCGGAGTTTCCGAGTTCCGAGTACAAATAGAACGCACCATAACTTTCTACTTTCTTAATTCTATATACAGCAGTAATCGGTCTTTGTCAGATGACGTATCGGGTGCTGTAGGTGGGTTGCATGATGGGATGGTTGAGTGTACACAACAATGGAAGCTGCGACGGCTGTGAATGTGGAGTGCATAAACCTGGACAAAATGGTTCACTCGTGTTGTGTGAAGGGCCACAACAACAGGTCACACAATACCAGGAAACAAAAACTTTACAACCATATAAGATTCTTTAGGTTTCCCGCTTGGAAAAATGATTTTGGACAGAAAATGGGAGAATGCCTCCAGCGATTTGTAATTTTTGAACTGTTTACATGTGTATGCGCTGATCCCAAACACAAGATAGTTTGTGATGGGGGTGTCGCGTGGCGTAGTGGTTGGAGCAGGCACCCCATGTGCAGAGGCCTTGGTCCTCGACACAGCTGTCCCCAGTTCAAGTCCCGTCCCAGGCAACCCTTGCTGCATGTCTTCTCCCACCTCTCTCCCCCTTCAAAAACTCTGTCCACTATCAATAAAGGCCACTCAGCCCCCTCCCCCCCCCCCCAAAAAAAAACCTTTATAAAAAAAAATTATAAGAAAGATAGTTTGTGATGTCCAATGCGGTAGTTGGAGGCAGTACTAAAACTTTTGAGCTCGTATGGATCTACATTGTCGGTTGTAGACAATTTCTGATCATATCTATCTCTAGCCTCCTTTACAAGTTTATCCCTGTAAGGAATGCGTTCCTCCTTCGTCTTTTTATCCATGTGTGAGACTCCAGTGTGCTTCTTCAACTTTCCCCTAGCAACGCCCGACGCTTACACTCAAGATGGCGCCCGGGGGTAGTGGTTGCTAGGCAGGTCACGTGTCTGACAAAGACCGATGGAGGTTCTAAAAACAAGCAAGTAAAAGTGCTTGGACAATCACGCCAACACATTATAAAGGCTGTTTCTGAGTGTAAACACAGGTCGGACATGTGATGTCGGAGCCTTTTTGTCGCGGAGAATGACTTTGCCAATCCTAAAACTCCGGCTATTTCTGTCCTTACGCAAAGGCTTAAAACGGAGAAAAACGCAAATCTTAACTTTGGCAGGAGTTTTTTAGAAAGAATCGTTTTTGGTGCCGTAAATGTCGATTGTCCAAGCGCTTTTTGCTTGCTTGTTTTTACAAGCTCAATTACTGCTGTATGTAGAAACTAGAACAGAAAGTTACTCTGAGTCGATAGGATAAGGGGGAACTAGTGCCCCCTACAGGTTTGGCATGTCTATGAATGTGCTTAACAAGGCACTCATTCAAATCTATTGATATTCAATTATATAGCGCTGATTCACAACAGATGTCATCTCAAGGCACTTTACAAGAAAAGTAATTTCAATACAATCATTCCAATCAGTTAAAAGTTTCCTATGTAAGGAATCTCAGCAGATTGCATCGAGTCATTGACTTGAGGTTGCGTCCCGTTGATGCAGACTTTCCAACCACAGCAATCCCTCATACTGAGCAAGCATGTAGCGACGGTGGAGAGGAAAAACTCCCCTTTAACAGGAAGAAACCTCCAGCAGAACCAGAACCAGAACCAGAACCAGAACCAGAACCTGGTTCAGTAGGAGCGGCCATCTGCCACGACCGTCTGGGGGTTCAAGAAGACAGAGCAGAGACACAGAAAGAACAGAGGATTTGATATAAGAGAACTTTCTATATTAAAGAAAGTAAAAAGTTGATAACAGTACACAGTGGATGTTCAGTTACTGGGAGCATCATCCCAGTCGATGACCCCCGTCCAACAGGACATTGCAGCCGAGCAGGATACCAGACCAGGTATATCTTCTATGGAGAGAAAAACACTGAGAGAAAACAAAGTTAACAGTCGAAATAACAGCAAATAATACAACTGGAGAGTAGTAGGAGAGAAAAGTAGCAGAGTGAAGAAAAGTGGTACGTCTGTCCTCCAGCAGTCTAAGCCTATAGCAGCATAACTACAGAGATAGCTCAGGATGACCTTAGCCACTCTAACTATAAGCTTTATCAAAAAGGAAAGTTTTAAGCCTGACCTTAAAAGTAAACAGAGTGTCTGCCTCACGGACTAAAGCTGGGAGCTGGTTCCACAGGAGAGGAGCCTGATAACTCAAAGATCTGCCTCCCATTCTACTTTTAGAAATCCTAGGAACTACAAGTAAACCTGCAGTCTGAGAGCGAAGGGCTCTGTTAGGAACATATGGAACAATTAGATCTCTGATGGATGATGGAGCTTGATTATTAAGGGCTTTATATGGAAGAAGAAGGATCTTAAATTCTATTCTGGATTTAACAGGGAGCCAATGAAGGGAAGCTAAAGCAGGAGAAATGTGATCTCTCTTTTTAATAGTCATCAGAACTCTTGCTGCCGCATTTTGGATCAACTGAAGGCTTTTAATGGCATTTTGTTGACTTCCTGATAGTAAAGAATTACAGTAGTCCAGCCTTGAGGTAACAAATGCATGGACTAGTTTCTCAGCATCACTCCTGGACAGGATGTTTCTAATTTTAGCAATATTCCGGAGGTGAAAGAAGGAAATCATAGAAACCTGTTTAATATGGGATTTAAATGTCAAGTCTTGGTCAAAAATAACGCCGAGGTTCTTTACGTTATTACTGGGGGCCAATTTAATCCCATCCAGATGAAGTGATTGACTAATCAGTTTCTGTTTAAGAACTTCTGGTCCAAGGACAGCAACTTCTGTCTTGTCAGAATTTAAAAGGAAAAAGTTTAGGGTCATCCATGTTTTTATGTCTTCCAGACATGTCTGTAATCTACCTACAGTGGCTTGCAAAAGTATTCGTCCCCCTTGAACTTTTCCACATTTTGTCACATTAGAGCCACAAACATGAATCAATTTTATTGGAATTCCAGGTGAAAGACCAAAACAAAGTGGTGTACACGTGAGAAGTGGAACGAAAATCATACATGATTCCAAACATTTTTTACAAATAACTGAAAAGTGGGGTGTGCGTAATTATTCAGCCCCCTGAGTCAATACTTTGTAGAACCACCTTTTGCTGCAATTCCAGCTGCCAGTCTTTTAGGGTATGTCTCTACCAGCTTTGCACATCTACAGACTGAAATTCTTGCCCATTCTTCTTTAGAAAACAGCTCCAGCTCAGTCAGATTAGATGGACAGCGTTTGTGAACAGCAGGTTTCAGATCTTGCCACAGATTCTCGATTGGATTTAGATCTGGACTTTGACTGGGCCATTCTAACACATGGATATGTTTTGTTTTAAACCATTCCATTGTTGCCCTGGCTTTATGTTTAGGGTCGTTGTCCTGCTGGAAGGTGAACCTCCGCCCCAGTCTCAAGTCTTTTGCAGACTCCAAGAGGTTTTCTTCCAAGATTGCCCTGTATTTGGCTCCATCCATCTTCCCATCAACTCTGACCAGCTTCCCTGTCCCTGCTGAAGAGAAGCACCCCCAGAGCATGATGCTGCCACCACCATATTTGACAGTGGGGATGGTGTGTTCAGAGTGATGTGCAGTGTTAGTTTTGCATTTTGGTCTCATCTGACCAGAGCACCTTCTTCCACATGTTTGCTGTGTCCCCCACATGGCTTGTGGCAAACTGCAAACGGGACTTCTTATGGTTTTCCTTTAATAATGGCTTTCTTCTTGCCATTCTTCCATAAAGGCCAACTTTTTCTCTTCCTGCTCTCCGCGAGGATGGACGCTTTTCTCTTTCCCTCCCTACTGTTGTCTACTTCTGCATTCTTTTGTCTTGTCAACTATTTTTGGAGCCTCTCTTTGCATTCTCCTCCGGAAAGAACAACTATGGTTCTGGATCTGGTTCTGGTCAGCTGGTCTCTTGATACAATTAATCAATTTTTTTCCCGGAGAACGGCTAAAAGGGAGAGCCGAGTTGTTCCGATGGAACATCGTGGAGGATCTTGTGTCTCTCACTTTTGGCCATCGAGGACGTTGGAAACATTTATATAATTGGATTCATGATAACCGGATATCTGCTGATTATTGCAGGTGGATTTTCTGAGGTATCGTAAACTTCAAGCTTAAAGGCAGCAATTGGCAGGCTGCCTGGGCTACAGGAAGGTTGCTGTGCTGTCAACACTCAGACTATTTGTGATGTGCGAGCAAAATTGGACTCGTTTCACTGCTTGGGTAATAACTTGGAGAAGTTCTCAGCCGGCTGGAAGGTAATCTGACCCACGATTTGGCCATTTGGACTGAACTCGGACCACTGACAGACTCTAAGGCAAGAGAAAAAGGGATCTTTGCCTGTCTCTAAAACAACAACTTCTTATCTACTGGAATTCGACTCCCCGGTCTTGGTAGACCAAACAAAAACTCCCTTGGATGTGTGTGCAAAAGGACGCTCCATCCCACCCCACTCCCCCATCCCCGACATGAGCCTGTGAGCTCCCTGACTCAGCCCCAAGGTTGTTTATTACATCACAGGCGACAGACTCTGGGATTGAACTGAGAGGAGTTTCATTGTCTCACATTAATGCACACATACATGCACGCACGCTCACGCCACAGCTACAGACATGCACGCAGTCCTGGATTTCAACATGCTCGCGGCACCCTAAGACTCCTGCCCACTCTTCAGACAGCGAAATGATGGGCGCGTGCTTTGGATGGCCGCGACCGGTTTCTCTGTACGGAGGGTTCCCGAACCTCCCCCCCCGTCCCATTTGTGTTCTCATATGTTATGACCGATACATGTGCTTATATGTTTTTGCAGTGGGTTTTTTCAGCACCTCGGCTCGGCTCCCTGTAGGGGGCTGGGCAGAGTTGCCTTTTTTTCCCCCTGTTCACCCCCCCTCCTATTGTGAATCATTTCTATCTGCTAAAAGGGGCGCTGGTAAAGCCGGCTGCTACCGCGGTCTTCCAAATCCTGTAATGTGTTAATGTTTGTAATTGTTTGTATGATCTTGGATTGGTTGTACCGAAACTTAATTTCCCCACGGGGATTATTAAAGTATCTCTTATCTTATCTTATCTTAACTTTGTGCAGTGCACGACTAATAGTTGTCCTATGGACAGATTCCCCCACCTGAGCTGTAGATCTCTGCAGCTCGTCCAGAGTCACCATGGGCCTCTTGGCTGCATTTCTGATCAGCGCTCTCCTTGTTCGGCCTGTGAGTTTAGGTGGACGGCCTTGTCTTGATAGGTTTACAGTTGTGCCATACTCCTTCATTTCTGAATGATCGCTTGAACAGCGCTCCGTGGGATGTTCAAGGCTTGGGAAATCTTTTTGTAGCCTAAGCCTGCTTTAAATTTCTCAATAACTTTATCCCTGACCTGTCTGGTGTGTTCTTTGGACTTCATGGTGTTGTTGCTCCCAACATTCTCTTAGACAACCTCTGAGGCCGTCACAGGGCAGCTGTATTTGTACTGACATTAGATTACACACAGGTGCCTCTATTTAGTCATTAGCACTCATCAGGCAATGTCTATGGGCAACTGACTGCACTCAGACCAAAGGGGGCTGAATAATTACGCACACCCCACTTTTCAGTTATTTATTTGTAAAAAATGTTTGGAATCATGTATGATTTTCGTTCCACTTCTCACGTGTACACCACTTTGTTTTGGTCTTTCACCTGGAATTCCAATAAAATTGATTCATGTTTGTGGCTGTAATGTGACAAAATGTGGAAAAGTTCAAGGGGGCCGAATACTTTTGCAAGCCACTGTAACTGACTGGGTTCATCAGGATTTATGGATAAATATAGTTGTGTATCATCGGCATAGCTGTGGAAATTTATCCCATGCTGTCTAATGATTCTACCAACTGGGAGCATATATATGGTGAAAAGAATTGGTCCAATCACAGAACCCTGTGGAACTCCACAAGTAACCCTTGAGTGCGAAGAAGATTGATCATTTAGATGAACAAACTGGAATCTGTTGGACAAATATGATTTAAACCAGCCTAGTGCTGTTCCTTTGATCCCTGCAACATGTCATGCGTTTAGGTGTGGACTGAGTTTTTTTTTTAAACGAGGTGGTGAGGAAATTCGTTAAAAAATGTTTAAAAAACCCGGCTACACGTGAAGACGGCCTGAGCCCTACAACAGGTGAAAAGGGTAGAATCATGGAGTTTGGGAAACATGTCTGTGTGACCCTGGATGTAGCAGTCTGCTGAACAGTGTGTGTTTGTGTTACAGGCACAAGAACAGAATGGAGGACAAATGCAGAGCTTTCCTGCGGAGGCTGAACCAGCACCCTCTGCTCGCTCCTCACTACACCAACTGAGCTCAACAGCAGCCGTCTGGGTGAACCTCCCCGACCTTCTGCTCTGTCACCTTTCCTTTACTGATCCATGACAGCAGGAATGCTAAACTGTGTTTTATCAGCCGAGTCTAATAAACGGTTTGAAATTTGACGTCTCGGTTATTGTACCTGCTGCATCAGCTAACTACAGAATGTGTTTTTTCCGTTGCTGCGGTGCCTCGTTGCTGATTCAGGGTATCTGGAAGAGCAGAAAGAAGTGAGTAAATATGCAGATGAAGGAAAATGATCCAAAGAGTTCAACAATCTGAGGAACGATGTGTCGACAGGTAGACACTAACTTTGTTGTCTGTCCAACAACTCAAGCTCAGTCAGGTTGGATGGTTGGATGGTGAAGATCAGTTTTGATGTCTTGCTGCACTTTGACTAGGCCACTGTAACCCCCTGAATCTGTTCAATTCAATTCAATTCAGTTTATTTATATAGCGCCAATTCACAACAGATGTCATCTCAAGGCACTTAACAAGATAACAAGATTTCAATACAATTATACAAACATTCCAATCAGTTAAATATTTTCTTATTTCAATTCAATTCAATTCAATTCAAAATTACTTTATTAATCCCAAAGGGAAATTAAATGTTGTTGTAACTCATTTTGCAAGTTTCTTCAAAGATTTGTTGTAGATGCTGATGGCTGTGGGTAGGGATGATCTCCTGTAGCAGTCTGCAGATCTGAAGAAGCCTCTGACTGAAGACGCTCTGTAGTTGTATGACAGTCTGATGTAGAGGATGCTCTGGATCTATGGCGTCTTCTTTTCAACTCATCAGGGTTTTGTGGCTGTAGTTGAGGTATTATTTGAGCTTTTGTGATGTTAATCAGCGGCTGCCAGTTGTAAACCACCTTGTTGCCATGGTTATGTATCATAACAAATGTCCAAAAATAAAAAGTATCAGCAAAAATCCTTCCAGCTGCACAGCATTCAAAACCAGAGAGAACAGTTGTCCACAAAAACAATGTTTCTACCAGAAATGGAAGAATTTAAGTTTTAAAAAAAGAAAAAAATATGAACCAAAGTAACAGAGCTACTCCAACATGCTGCCACCTTGAGCGGCGCAATTCCGGAATGATTTAACAATTTAAGGAATCCCAGCAGATTGCGTCAGTCATTGGCGTGAGGTTGGGCCCCGTTGATGCAGACTTTCCAACCACAGCAATCCTAAGCCTGTTCTGATCTAAATCATCCCATAATATCTCTGACTGTATGTTCAGAGTGGTGAACCTCCACCCCAGTCTCATATCCTCTGCAGTCTCTAACAGGTTTTCCTCCAGGATCGTCCTGGATTTAGCTCCATGCATCTTCCCACAGCACGATGCTGCCACCACTGTGGTTCAACTCAGGGATGTTTAGAATTTAGAGCAGAGTTTCTCTTTCGATTTATCATGTCTTTCTTCTCGTCACTCCTCCAAAAAGGCCAGATTTGTGTAGCGAACAACAAAGAGCTGCTGTGTCGACAGATCCTCCACCTGAGCTGTGGATCTATAACAACTCTTTGAAGAACCTTGGATAACATGATTTACGACATTTATTTTCCCTTTTGGATCAATAAAGTGTTTTTGAGTTTGAATCCAGCTCCTCCGGAGTTTCCATGAACCTCTTGGCGACTTAGGTGGGTCCATGTTTTCGGTAGGTGTGCAGCGCGTCATTCAAGCATGGAGAATGGGAAATCTACTGGAGACAACTGGGAGCAGCACCAAAAAAAAATCAAGCTTGTGAAAAATCATAATTGATCATAATATCAACATACTTACATTAAAATGTGTAAAGCATATTGATAGAAATAAACAATAAAAAAGTAACAAATTTGCTTCAGACAAAAACATTAATCTCCTCCGGTCTCCCCCTGCAATTTCAATTCAATTCAATTCAGTTTATTTATATAGCGCCAATTCACAACAGATGTCGTCTCAAGGCACTTAACAAGAAGTTATTTCAATACATTTATACAAACATTCCAATCAGTTAAAAAGTTTCCTATGTAAGGAATCCCAGCAGATTGCGTCAGTCATTGGCGTGAGGTTGGGCCCCGTTGATGCAGACTTTCCAACCACAGCAATCCTTCAGCAATCCCTCATACTGAGCAAGCATGTAGCGACGGTGGAGAGGAAAAACTCCCCTTTAACAGGAAGAAACCTCCAACAGAGCCAGGCAGTGGTAGGGGAGGAATTATTTTACTGTTGTAAACAACAAGCATCATTTTACATTCAATTATTTATTACTGAAGCTAAACTGCTTTAAACAAATGATGAATAGAAAACTACAAACAACATTGTTTAATTTCCTTCCAACATGTACAAAATTTTTGTTTTGTTATTGTTTTATTTCAATCTAAGATATATTCTGAATATATGAGCACTGGACAAATTGAATTTCCCTTTTTAGCATCTGTTAAAAGTCCGGTGATATACTGAGTTAAGCGCCCGTTATTATAAAGGGAAAACTACTTTAAGTTATCACCTCTAATAGGGAATAACCAGCTACACCGATCCTTTTTAGGTTTGGACTCCTATTTTACTGGAGGATCTTTCGACCCTTACAACAGGCCTACTTTACATACCTCCCAGTCTCCACGACTGACCCAAGTGGGTAAAACCGTTTGGGCCTCAGCGTACGTTAACCGGCAGATAGTCGTAATACCCCCCCGATTCTTTCTGCGTCTAATATTGGCCTACTCCCCACACGTCAGTCACCGAGTAGGAGTCGCTATGTTAGCGTTAAAGCGTATACTTTACATGCTATAACGAATGTAATTTGTTTTACATACGCCCCATACAGAACAGAGCCTTCGGTCGCAACCCAGTTAGAAAATGTGCGTAAATACTTACTAACTATTTGAGTCTATTGACTTACGTTCTCTCTGTCCTAGTACGGTTAAAACTTCTCTGCTCTGATTACTTATACAGTTCGCTATAAAACCGCTTCAGCTCTGGATACTGAGAACAGTCAAGTCTTACAACCTTCTAAGCAATACATATATTTTATTCACTCATATATGCAGGTACATTAGATGCGGTCAAAAAGCTTCCCTGAGCTCTACCCATACAAATGACCTCTCCAGAGATTGTCCAATTCGTGTCACTGGAACCAAAATGAGATCACACAACCTCCTAGGTGTAACTATGCTTCCCTTCGACACAGATGTTAGTTAGGCTTCACTGAGAACTTCCTGGGTCGGGTTTTCTATGGTCGCTCCACGTCTCGCCGGCTGATCCTGGAAACCTGGGCCTCCGTCTCACTGTCACAACACGAGGACAGAGGCGCAGAATCTCCTCGGGACCCAGCGATCACAGAGTTGAGCAAATTTAAGATGCCTGACTTACCAGTCCGGTGTCACAGTTACGGATTTGGGCTACTCTGGTCCCAGGGTTGGTTTCTCTGTCGTCTGACCGCTGTCACCACGAAGAGTTAAGAAGCACCTCTGTCTTCCTATCCCCTGGAGTTAGGCATTCCCAAACCCCCGTGACCTGCTAGTCCCTGCAAGCACTGCCGTCTGATAAGTTCAAAGCGAATGCCGGTCAGTCCCCAGGTCTCTCACACATAGGAGACCCCCCTAACGGGAGTCCTTATGAGGCTCTCTCAGAGAATTGAGTCAACACTCTCTAAAAGGACTTGCTTAGAAAAGGAAGTCGATCAAAAGGTTTTAATTTTAACTCAAAAGCAATTACAATACAAAATCCAAAAGCTCACAATGAACTACAAGAGCAGCAACAACCTGCCACTAATTCAAAACTCCAAAAGCTACAAACAACCCCTTACAATCCAATCCACACGAAACTCATGAAACTGTGTAAACTCCGTGAAACTCCAAAAACTCTAACATTTTGTCTCTGTTTATTACTTTTATACTTGGGTAAACCCCTTGAGGGGGTCGTGGCTTATGTAGATTCAGAGTCTTGAGATGCTGTCTTTCAGGAACAGGGCGAAGGTCTCCTCCTGGTGGTTTGCTGCTGTCACACACATGATATACTTAGTCTAATGCTGATTATAGATTTAAAACACCCACTTTATAAGCAAATACAGGAGTATACATGAGTATATGTGTACATAGGTAAGCATAAACTTCAATAAATGCATTTTACAGAAAGAAAATGACATGAGACATATTAAGGAAATCTTTATTATCCTCCTCCCCTGCGTGCCAAAAGTCCAGCTCATCCTATTGGCGAAATGGTGATTATGTAATTCCCATTTATAACTCTAGGGAGTTCAACACATCTATCTATCTATCTATCTATCTATCTATCTATCTATCTATCTATCTATCTATCTATCTATCTATCTATCTATCTATCTATCTATCTATCTATCTATCTATCTATCTATCTATCTCAGCTTAAAACGTAGGATGAGCAGATTTGATGGCATACAGACATTTACTGATGGATTTACAGCTGAAGTGATGTAGAAGTTTATATAGAGGTTCGCGGGACTTCCACTTCTCTGCAAGAGGATTTTCATATTAGCTAAATATTTAGGTCTGTGTTAAATATTTTTAACTTTGAAGCTAAATATTTATCAAGCCAGTTTAGCTTGCTAGCTAAATGTTTAGTTGAATGTAAATATTTAGCTTGGAGCTAAATATTTGTTTTTAAGCTAAATGTTAACGTGTTCCCTAAATATATAGTTTGGAACTAGATATTTAATTTATTCACTTAATATTTTGGTTATTTAAATATTTAGTTTGAAAGCTAAATATTTAGCTTGTTATCTAAATATTTAGTTTGGAACTAAATATTCAATTCATTCACTTAATATTTAGGTTATTTAAATATTTAGTTTGTAAGTTAAATATTTAGTGTGTTACCAAAATATTTAGTTTGGAACTAAGTATTTATTTCATGAATATATTGAATATTGAATTTTTTTTTTTGAAGCTAAATATTTAATTTGTAAACAAAATATTTAGCTTGCTAACTAAATATTTAGTTTTAAACTGTGAAATTTATAAATGAATAAATAACATGGATGCAAATATGACCCAGGCTAAATAACCCATTTTATTGCTGTTAATGTTTGACTGTGTAACTTTACAAAAGGCACCTCATAGTTAAAGTCTGTTTATCTACAGTAATATATAACTGACATATAAGATTTTTGGGTATAATAAGCTCCTAAAGAATCTTCCTCGTGAAAACAAAACCTGTGGTGATTCAATGGGTCAGTCTCCTCTGGAAAGTCAGACCTTGTTGTCATTAGGGGTTTGCATCACACAAATTCAACATGTGAAAACAGCAGTAAAATAAGTCTTATTCTAACGTCTCATAAGCTGGTTCTGCAATACATTCCCCATTGTTACAGTTCATTCATTGTACTTTATTGGTTTCCTAATTTTAATCCTACTTGAAATCCGTTGTCTTCATGAGCCTTAATTTGCGCCTAGTGCCCAGGGGCACCCGAATGGCTAGCAACGGCCCTGGCCGGGTGGGTTAATATAAGTAAATCCGGACCTGATCTTTCACAGCAACCTTGCTGTCAGGTTTAGGCCTCTATGCCGACCCTTCTGCTGTTCTCTGGGATTTAAAACCTGTTCCTCGGACTTCACGCTCTCACTCTTTCAGCTTCTTCTGCAGGACAGCTGAGTTTCCGTCCTGGCGCATGCGCTGTGCAGCCGTCGGAGTATGAGGAGCAGCTGAGGAGCAGGTCCGGAGGTAAACAAGCTTTACTCCCGCTGGTTCTCGTTAATAATGTGAGGTCGTCAGCAGGTTGGATGCACTCTGAAGGCTTCTCCTCCAACAGGAGCAGCTCTCGGTCTCGCCTGGGGCTGTTATTGTGACTGAGCTGCTTCATCTCAGCTCAGGCTAACGTGTTAGCTATTAGCTCATCTATTCAAAGTCAATGGAGATTCAGTCCGCTCAGCTGCAGCGCTCTCATACTAACTTCACCCCTTTGCTTTTAAACGTGGTTAAAGTTTAGCAGCGTGCGTTTGGGAGTGACTGTGAGATGTGAGCCGCGCCGCTGCTCGCTACAGTTTGACGCTAACAACAACAGATAGCATTAGCTTTTAGCCGCTGTCAAATATCTGAGGATCTGGGAGGCGGGTCTTGCTGTCCACTGACAACTCTGCGGGCCAATCAGCGGCTGGGAGGCTTGTTTTAGTTTTTCATTGTTTACACTTTAAATTTCTTTTCCGCCTTATTTTACATTATGGATCTGAGCAGAAGCTAATGAAAAATGTTTTCATAAACTTCTAAAACAAAAGGATGAAACAGTGGACGGGGTTTGACGTCTGTCACTCAGAAAGTTGTTCTGCAAAAACAGCTCCATCTGCTGGACGACTGCGGGAACTACAAACACAAACCTCTAATTGTTTAGAATAGAATAAAAATATAAATTATTTTCCTACAGTGGGGACATTAAATAATACATTTAAACCAAAACATTTTGGAACAGAAATAGTATACTACTAAATGTGATGTGTTACCAATATACAGAGGTAAAAATTAAAAGAAAGGCACTACTTCTAACACGTTTTTACTGAAGTAAAAGTAAAAAATAGCCGTCCAAAAAATTACTCAAGAGTAAAAAAAGTATTTGATAAAACGGCTACTTGAGTACTGAGTAACATCCGATTTAATATATATATATATCTTTTTGAATAATTGGACCAGACTGACAAAAATATAAAGTTATGTGCAAATTCTGGTATCTTTAAAGATCAAAATGAAAAACAATAATACAAATAAATCACATATTTACAAAATAGCGCATTTTAAGCAGAAGAAACACTTTTCTAAGTCAGTGTTTTGCAATTTAATACCAATACTTATAGTACATAATCCACATTTATATCTTTGAACAAGGTTAAAAGTTCTTCCAGTGAAAATGTATTTTGTTTACCGTATATTCACTTCACCTCAAAATTCAACAACAAACTCAACAGATCCGAAAAACAAAGTTTTATCTAGAAACCGTTCCACTCCTTCAATCTGTCTGTATCTTGTGTATATTTTTTTAAAACATGTTTCTTTATTCAGTGAATTTATTCACAGTGGGTAAGAGCATGTAGAAGGTTTACTCAAGTAAGAGTAGTGATACTTCATAATAATATTATTTGAGTAAAAGTAAAAAGTACGGTGTAGTAAAACTACTCTTAAAAGTAAATATTTTCCAAAAAGTTACTCAAGTAAATGTAGTTAGTTACTGCACCTCTCAGCCAATGTATGTAGACAGAGATCACCATATAGGCTCCTGTAATGTGTTTCTTTTTGTATAATAGAACTTGTATATAATAATAATAATTTATAATAAAAAGCTTTAGCTTTAACAGCTATTCTGTGTAATTTTCCTGCAGATGAAGACTCCTCCAGACAGGTCGGGAATCACCTTCGAAGTCGGAGCTCAGCTGGAGGCTCGAGATCGGCAAAAGAACTGGTCCGCACCCCACACGCACACACACACACACACACACACACGCACACACACACGCGCACGCACACGCGCACGCACACGCACGTCTTGCTATCCTTGTGTTGACATTGTATTGACTTCCATTGATTTTACTATGCCTAACCCAGACACTTTCCCTAAACCTAACCATTACTGATACATGCCTAACCCTAACCTAAACCTAATTCACACCATACCTCTAAACCTAAGTAGTAGAGTTTAATAGCTAGTTAAACATTGTGGGGACCAGGCAAAATGTCCTCACAACTACAAATGTCCACAGAAAGGTGGTGGGCTGTCAAAGGTTGGTCCTCACAAGTATAGCTATACATGTACACACACACACACACACACACACACACACACACACACACACTTACCTCTACCTACCGAATGTTTTAGCTACACAATCTGTATTTTCTAATCTCTTTTTGGTCTTCCTGGTGCAGTTTCATAACTGCCAAATCAGCTTCTTCCCAAACCTGTTCCATTCATCACATGTGAAGTTTTCTATCACTCAAACAGCTTATGAAATATTGGAAAGGTGTAAAAATGAAAAAAATAATAATTAAGTGTTCAAACAAACAGATTTGATTTATCTTCACTGACATAATTCATTATGTTTTGGAAATGTAAACAAACCAAATGGCCATGTTGTCCCCGTCAGGTATGCTGCCACCATTGAGAAGATCGATTACGACAAAGAGCGGGTTCTGGTCCACTACCGCCAGTGGAGCCGTCGACACAACGAGTGGTTTCACTGGAGCTCGCCGTACCTTCGCCCACTGGAGCGCGTCAGCCTGAGGAGGCAGGGCCTGAACCTGCCGCAGGCTCAGCCGGTACCGCCGCCGCCGCCGCTTTGTGTTGTAGCTGTTGCCTCAGAAGAACAGAATCAGAACTTCTGTCTGCATTCAGCTTTGTCCTCCTCCTCCTGCTGTCATTAACATCTGACTTGTCCACTGTTCTTACTGTCCTGTGAGGTGATTCAGAAAGATACAGAATTAAACTAAATACAAAAAGTGCTTTAGATCTTTTTATTTTACTGGAATAGTAACAGGTATCAATAATTGTGCCACAGGATATTTTGGTAAAATTGACACCCCCCCACTGCATAAATTTAATTGAAATAAAAGTGATTTTTTTTCAGGTTTTTAAGGTATTTTACACGTCTTTTCCAAAGGTATAATAAATGTAGAGGGAGCTGTATATGCAGTGAGCATTTATTGTGATAATTTCCGGTTTTATTTAATATAAATGATGTACTAGAGGCTAAATGCCTTGGATCTTAGTGTATGCAGATGTTTGACTCTGCGGAGACTCTTTACTAGTTTATTAATATCAAGATATTTATTTTATCCTTTCTAAACCTGATTTTTGTTGTTGTTGCTATGTTGATTTTTTATAAGTTTAAAACATGATTATTATTATTTTAAATGTTATTACATCAGAAATCCAATCTAATTATTGTATAATTATAAAACGAATCGATTAATTTCTAAATATTAAACTTGATCTGTAGTTAAAAAAAAAATTTGTTGCAGTAAAATACATTTTTTATAAAATTAGATTTTTTAAAACGATGATGCAATTATTATTTTAAAGTATAAGCAAAATGATTTTTATTTAAATTGAAATCAGATTATTTTCACATTTTTAATGTGGTTATATTATAAATAATACATTAAATATTTAGTAAGTAACAAACTAAATCTACAAATATTTTTAAATAAATGTTATCAACATGGTTATTTATTAAATAATAAACTTAACTATTTTACCAAACCAGAAAAGTAGTTAATAAATGTGTGAGGTAATCTATAAAGTTTGTTATTGTTGTTGACAAACTTGATTTCTAAGCTTGAAACGGTGCATTTGAAGCAGAAACTGAAATATTTCCATCATCCTGTCTCTGTAAGTCTTTTCCTCTGGTGGACTCCTGTCTCTCTGCCTCAGGTGTTTGTTTCGGGCACCAAAGTTCTGGCCTGTTGGACCGACTGCCGCTTCTACCCGGCAAAAATCCTCAAAGTCAACAAAGATGGTGAGACTCAACCTTGACCTTTCACCCCAGATTTTAGTCTCTGATAAAACGCTTGTGTTCACATCTGGATGTTGAATGTTTGAACTCCGGGTTTCAGTTGTTTTTAAGAGTAATAAAAGAGACATTTTTACCTGTGTCTCCTGTTCGACTGGAGCTTAAAGCTTTTAGAGAAGCCTCAGTCTGCTCTCATCAGAGTCCGGCCTAAATCTGTGCTCCCGCCCCAGACTCCTACACGGTGCGGTTCTACGACGGCGTGGTCCAGACCGTGAAGCCTACGAAGATCAAACCCTTCCAGGAAGTAAGGACCGCAGCTCCTTGTCCAGCTTCATCTTCCAGCTCCTGGTCATCACTGATGTTCCTGTCTGTCGTTCAGAGGTCGAGATCTGAGAGGAGCGCAGTTGGGAGCGAGGGATGGGAGGAGGGGGAGAGTGAGGAGGAGGAGGAGCAGAACCCCAAAGAAGAAGAAGAAGAAGGAGGAGGAGGAGGAGGCGGAGGCGAGGAGCAGCAGGTGGAGGAGGAGGAGGGGGAGGAGAAGAAGGGAGAAGAAGAGGAGACATCAGAGGAGAAGGAAGGAGCTGAGGAGGAGGAGGAGGAGGAGAGGAAGAGTAAAGCAGAACCTTCATCCTCCCATCCACCAGCGAAGAAGAAAACAGATAACAGTAAAAGAGTTAACCTTTGACCCCTGATGTTTGCCTCCAGGTCGGAGGTTAGTAAGGTTTGTTTTTTTATTGTCTTCCAGACAGAAGTGACGGCGCTCAGAAACAACCAATCACAGCAGACCCCGCCCTGGCAGCTGTTCCTAACCCCGCCCACATCGACAAAGGTAAACGACGGACTCCAGGTCGGATTGTTGAGTTAGAGCCGTAGTTTATGATCATAAAACTCCACAAATACCTTAATTATCGTACGCTGTTCCATTGATTATGGTTCTGATCCCAGTCTGGGCCTCTTGGACAGATTAAACTAAAATAACCTCCCGGGGGTCATAATCACAGATTAGATCACCATAAAGTCAGAGTTAAGATTTACACTATAATTAATAAATGCAGGAATCACAGAGATCCAGACATGATGTGTGAACACAGAAAGGACTCCCAGCTATTAATAAACTCAGCTATCTGGGAACATTAATGGTTTCTCATGAAGCTACAGTGGAAAAAGAAAGATGGACTGAACCAGAACTTTGTCAGTGAACGCATCTTTCAACAGCAATGAGGTCCATAACACGCTCTGCTCTGAACTGAATGACTCACCTGAAACAATCTCAAGCTGAATGGAAACATCACTGATACTAGAGAAAAACCAGCCGATGTCCAACATGGCTACCAGTAGCATCCAATCAGGCCACAAGTTGGAGAAGGGATTATCCTAAAAGCTGCCCATGCTGCATTCAAGTACAGCTGGGAGACTAAAGTGATTTAAGCATGTTTTATTCTCAAATGTGGGCAAAGTATTATTTAAACATCTCTAAGCATTAACGCTGACTGTTATATTTTCTTGTCTGGCTATGTCTGCTTGTACTATTTTATTTATTTTTCTTAATAATCCAATCAAATCTCCAGTCGGTTTTATACTTTCAACTTTTTTAGGTTATAAAACATTAAAAAATCAAAATAATTTCAGGAATTTAAAAGGAAGTAATTCAGGAAAAACGGATGTTTGTTTAATTCAAATTTTTTTTGAAAAGAGAAAAAAAAGTCATATGCATTTTTCTTGATAATGGTGAACCGAAAAAGAAGCGAACCGTAATTAAAAAAAAATAATAATAATTTGTGCACCGTTACTCTCCCACACGGGGGTTAACATTGTTCCTCTCTTCCCCAGATGTCCTGATGGAGCGTCAGGCTCACCTTCCCACCACACACAAGTTCAGCAGAGAGCCACGTAAGCACCTCCACAGGGGTCAAAGGTCAGAAATAACTAGACATGTAGCTGCTGGATGAAGGTGGGGGAGCTGTCCTCTCCCTGGTCCCACGCATGTCTTGAAATGAGCAGGGTAGCCCCAGGGTCTTAAAAGTCTTTAAAAAGTCTTAAATTTCATGTTTCCAAATTAAGGCCTTAAAAAGTCTAAAATTCTGTTGCTAAAGTCTTAATTTTTTGTGCTAATGTCTTAAATTTTTATCATACTAGCCTATTTATGTATTTTAAATTTATAATTTTTAGCATCGGTGCATTGGTGTCCATTTATAGCCTAACCGGGCGGAAAAAAATCATTACGTCACTGGACGTTTAACTTCTTGGAGAATGCGCAAACAATACTTTGCACGATCGCGCCAGCAGCAACGCAACAACGTAATTACACGAGAGGAAACCTCACAAAATGGGGAAGTGTCGCTTTAATTCACAGTGGCTTAGAGATCCAAAATATAGCAATTGGGTCAGAGGTTCCGGCCAGCGACATCAAAGCAAGATGCCGTTTGTGTTGGAAAACATTCAACCTGACTACCTTAGGTCATCTGGCTTTGGACTCTCACATGAAGAGTGTAAAACACGCGGCATCTGCCCGCCACGGGCAGCCGCTCATTGTTCAGTTCTACACTGCACAACCTTCGCTGCTTCAGACATCATTGCTAACATCAGCAGTGCAAAGTGATTGCACCAACCCTTCGGGCACAAGTGCTATGGATTTTAAAAACAATTGCGGACCACCACTCTTACAGCTCGAATGAAGGCATCAGTGAACTGTTTATGGCGATGTTCCCGGACTTATTAAGTCACTGCAACGTTCACCTGCGGCAAGAACAAGACCTCATACATAACTGAATTTGACTTGGCCCCATACATATTGAAGGAGTTGGTCAAAGAAGTTAACAAGGCAAGAGGTGGATTTGTAGTGATGTATTATTTTAGTTGTTTAGCATGTACAAAAGTGAAGAGCAATTCGGCCTTTAAGCCCTAAATGTGGTTCTTTTGAGTGTACACATCTTTTTTGCACTTTGATACTTTGATTTATTATAGTATGTATATGTTCCACCAAACACACAATTTATTTTACTATGTGGCCTTATTGGATTTTCATGACTCCTTGGGCCTTCTGTTGGACCTTACATTGAGCTATTTTATCCCAGGTTTACACTGGGAGTACTTTTTGGGGTCATGACTGTTGATTTTTACAAGCAATGCAGACTAATCCATTCACATTTAAACTATTGTTAATATGCTCTTTTTTTGTAATAAGTCTAATTATTTCAAAAAAAAATTAGTAATGGTCATTATGGGCATTATTTATGGTGTTTTATGACAGCATGATAAGTGCAATATAGGTCTTAATTTTCATTCTAGTTGTCTTAAAAAGGTCTTAAAAATGTCTAAAATTTGGAGTGGTCAAACCTGGGGAAACCCTGATGAGGTGAAAATCAAAAAATCCTCTCTGCTCCCGTCAGCCTGTGATTCGCTGTGGTTTGTGTCCTCTGCCAGTGTACAGGGTGATAAAGAACCAGCCTCCACCTATTCTCTCCATCGAGCTGGACCACAACCCCTTCAAGTGTCCGGCCGCCGGCTGCTCCAAGTCGTTCAGGAAGGCCAGCCTGCTGCACTACCACATCAAGTACTACCACTCAGACCAGCAGCTGGACGCCGACGGAGAACCGGAGGCCTGCAGGTGAGTTCGCCTCCCTCTGCTGTAGGAGCTCTGCAGGGTTAAAGGTTAGAGGTCGTGACCCTGTCCCTGCTGCTGCCGCAGGAGGAAGAGGTCCTCTTCTGAAGGAGGCGACTTCCCATCCAACAAGAAGGCCGAGGTCCACGCCAGCAGCTGTCGCCGCGACGACAGAGAGCGGAGCATCATGGGAACTGGTGGGTCCGAGCTCCGTCGCTCGCAGACGGGGACGCCTGCGGCGCAAAACGGGTCAAACGGCTGATTTCTGTGTGCAGAGCTGAAGAAGGACGAGAGGAAGGAGAAACCAGGGGGACACGACAGAAAGGAGAGGAAGCACTTCCTCCGAGTCAAACTGAGGAAGAAAAAAAAGAAGAAGAAGAAGAAGAAAAGTCCGTCAGGTAGGGGATGATCTGAATTTTCTCCTCACAGCTCCGACTCCCCCTTCAGATTCAGCCTCAACCTGCCCAGGTTTGGTAGATCCAACACCGGTTCAGCTCATAGATCTAACAGGACCACTTTAGTGAATCTACGTCGGCTCCCCCCATCCTGATGCTGCCACTGGCTGATCCTCAACGAGCGCCAGATCATCCAATGTGCATCATTTTGCAGGAGAGTCACTGCAGGATTTATATTTGTACTCATCAAAATTAATGCACGTACAAATGAACATACTGTGATATAATTCTTAAATGCAACATATTTTCATTCAGATTCTCATTTAAATTCTCAATTCAGAGACGTTGGGGGGCGCTGACTGTTGGTTGTGTGTTCCTGTGTGTGAACAGGCGGTTTTCAGACCCCGTTTTGTGCGTAAGCAAGCTTTATAAATGAGAGCCCGGATCTACATCTCCAGAAAGGGAAAAAGCCTAGAACTGAACCAGGGTGTACTTTCTTTTTTTTTCTCTTCACATTTTGTTCCGACTCTGCAGCAACATGTTCCAGAACCCAGGCTGTGGCTGTAATATTTATGCAGTATATTTTGATGCGACCACGTTGACCTTTAACCTCTCAGGTGCTACAGCTGTACCTGTCATGTGTTTGTTTGTTTTTTTCGCCCGCTCAGCAGCGTTTGGCAGCAGCAACGATGAAGCGTCGGACCAACCGCACATCACTCTGAAGCTCTCGCACCCACATGGTAGGAAACGCTGAAAATATTAATTTTTCCGTCAAAAAATACATAAATAAACACAGGGACAACGATTTTAATTCATTTGACTTATTTCGCTGCTTCCAGTGGACGACGGCAGCGATTGGTCGACGCTGACAGCCGAGAGCGGCGAGGACACGTCCTGGCCCGTTGCTATGGAGATGGATGATTGTGAGGTGGTGAGGTGTGTGTGTGAGGTGGACGAAGAAAACGACTTTATGATTCAGGTAACGCACACAAACACTTACACACGGTGCATGATGAGTTAAAATCTAGCTGTAATTTATTTTAAATCCTTTAAAACTTAAAAAAAGGTTATTTAAAAACAATCAAGGCCAAAATTTGATTTAACCTAGAGTGAAATGGCTTTAAGTTGAGCCATTAAAGGGATATTCCACCCCTAAGTGAAATGTATTCTGTCTCCATGTTCCCCAGAGTTAGATAAGTGAGATCAGGCTAATCAGGCAGCAGTCCGTTTGCTTTAGCTTAGCATAAACAATGGAAGTGAATGGAAACAGCTAGCATTTTGTGTGCAAAAGTCATGAAAATTACTCAATAATGATCCTAATTATTCCTGGTGAACTCAATAATCACATCAATTGCAAATGAAAAGAATAAGTAACACGGAGGAATTACAGGAACCGATTTAGACTTGGGACTACGTTACGACAAAGCACCGCTGTATGCCGCCGCTGCAAGGCGCAAGGACACGACGCAGCGCCCGCAAAAGCAGAGGTGGATGGATGGAGTAGCCATAAATTGTACTCAAGTAAAAGTAAAACGTAGTAATCCCAAAAAAAAGTAAAGTATTAGTAAAGAAAAAAAAGTATTTGGTAAAAATGCAACTCAAGTATGGAGGACTTGTTCTGAGATCATAGCATATGATTTAATAATTAGAGTTATGTGCTAATTCTAAAAATTAAAATAAATAGAAATACTTTACATAATTGTAAAATAACAAATTGGACTATAAGAAACATTTTTCCAAATATTTTTTTTTCAAAGTAAAACCAATAAAATTATATATATAAACACAGGGACACTACCGTTCAAAAGTTTGGGGTCACATTGAAATGTCCTTATTTTTGAAGGAAAAGCACTGTACTTTTCAATGAAGATAACTTTAAACTAGTCTTAACTTTAAAGAAATACACTCTATACATTGCTAATGTGGTAAATGACTATTCTAGCTGCAAATGTCTGGTTTTTGGTGCAATATCTACATAGGTGTATAGAGGCCCATTTCCAGCAACTATCACTCCAGTGTTCTAATGGTACAATGTGTTTGCTCATTGGCTCAGAAGGCTAATTGATGATTAGAAAACCCTTGTGCAATCATGTTCACACATCTGAAAACAGTTTAGCTTGGTACAGAAGCTACAAAACTGACCTTCCTTTGAGCAGATTGAGTTTCTGGAGCATCACATTTGTGGGGTCAATTAAACGCTCAAAATGGCCAGAAAAAGAGAACTTTCATCTGAAACTCGACACTCTATTCTTGTTCTTAGAAATGAAGGCTATTCCATGCGAGAAATTGCTAAGAAATTGAAGATTTCCTACAACGGTGTGTACTACTCCCTTCAGAGGACAGCACAAACAGGCTCTAACCAGAGTAGAAAAAGAAGTGGGAGGCCGCGTTGCAGAACTGAGCAAGAAGATAAGTACATTAGAGTCTCTAGTTTGAGAAACAGACGCCTCACAGGTCCCCAACTGGCATCTTCATTAAATAGTACCCGCAAACACCAGTGTCAACATCTACAGTGAAGAGGCGGCTGCGGGATTCTGGGCTTCAGGGCAGAGTGGCAAAGAAAAAGCCATATCTGAGACTGGCCAATAAAAGAAAAAGATTAAGATGGGCAAAAGAACACAGACATTGGACAGAGGAAGACTGGAAAAAAGTGTTGTGGACGGATGAATCCAAGTTTGAGGTGTTGGGATCACAAAGAAGAACGTTTGTGAGACGCAGAACAACTGAAAAGATGCTGGAAGAATGCCTGACGCCATCTGTTAAGCATGGTGGAGGTAATGTGATGGTCTGGGGTTGCTTTGGTGCTGGTAAGGTGGGAGATTTGTACAGGGTAAAAGGGATTCTGAATAAGGAAGGCTATCACTCCATTTTGCAACGCCATGCCATACCCAGTGGACAGCGCTTGATTGGAGCCAATTTCATCCTACAACAGGACAATGACCCAAAACACACCTCCAAATTGTGCAAGAACTATTTAGAGAAGAAGCAGGCAGCTGGTATTCTATCGGTAATGGAGCGGCCAGCGCAGTCACCAGATTTGAACCCCATTGAGCTGTTGTGGGAGCAGCTTGACCATATGGTACGGAAGAAGTGCCCATCCAACCAATCCAAATTGTGGGAGCTGCTTCTAGAAGCGTGGGGTGCAATTTCTCCAGATTACCTCAACAAATTAACAGCTAGAATGCCAAAGGTCTGCAATGCTGTAATTGCTGCAAATGGATGATTCTTTGACGAAAGCAAAGTTTGATGTAAAAAAAATCTTATTTCAAATACAAATCATTATTTCTAACCTTGTCAATGTCTTGACTCTATTTTCTATTCATTTCACAACGTATGGTGGTGAATAAGTGTGACTTTTCATGGAAAACACAAAATTGTTTGGGTGACCCCAAACTTTTGAACGGTAGTGTATATATATATATATATATATATTTTTTTTTTTTTTTTTTTATATATATATATATATACCAGACTATGTTGACCCCCACTCGACCTCAAAATGACACAACAGCCTCAGCAGATAGAGAATAATGTTAAAATGATGAAGCTTGTGTAGAAACAGGAGGTCTCTCTTCAACATAAACTCTGTGTGTGAGTCTCGTGTACTACTGGCTGTGGGTAGAGTAGCCAGAAACTTTACTCAAGTAATAGTACCGATGCTTCATAGAAATATTACTTAAGTAAAAGTGAACAGTACGGTCTAGTAAAACTACTCCAAAAGTAACGCCAGTAGATGTAACTGAGTAATTATAACTAGTTATGTCAGCCAGATGTCATAATTATATTAATTCATAGCAGCCCAGAAACACCCGAGGAATCAGAGTAAATAGAACATTATTTACAGACATTGATGATGCACTTTGTTCAGCATTTGTACAAAAAGTAATGGATGGGACTGCTATTACTCTTCACACGCGGTTCCACTGATTGTCTTCTTCCTTCCACATTAGTTCTGTGAAACGTCGTTTTGCTTTTTGTCCTCAGCTTGTTTTCGCCAACCATTTTCTTGCATTAGATTTATAACGTACTGGAACAATTGCCCATGCTCTGGGCTATATCCCTCTATTTGTGCTTCCCGCACAGTCTGACAGTTTCTATGTTGGATCTAGTGTGAGAAAGTTACAATGATCTCAACCGAATCCTTGGCAATAACGTTCCTAATGGGCCCACTGTTGAGTGTGTGAGCAGTCGGTTTACTAACCGTATACGGAAATCGCTGTTAGTTTCCATTGGAATCATTGTAAAGATACTAATTGAAATAATTTAATTTGAGAATCCCTCAATATAGATAGAAAGCACTTGGGTTTACATCAATTTGTCCCAGTGCAAATCGAAGATCAATATATTCTGCTTTAAAACTTTTTCTCCACACCGTATTCTTCCCAGGTTTCACTCGTTTAATCTTATTCTCGTGGTACGTTGGATTGTTGTTTTTTTAATACACCTGAGGTACATAAACTATAAAGAATAAGAAATGAAATATAGTAAATAAATAAAGTAATATCGTTACCACTGCCCAGTTATTACACATATTATGTTGTAGCTGGTCTCTGCTCGTCATGCAGATAACTTTTCTTCAGTTATCAAGTGACGCAGCTAAACAAGAAATTTGTTGTTCTCAAATTTCTTTCCAGTAACTTTAAAAAAACCATTGACAGGTGGAGTGGATCGGCCCCAGCAGAAAGCTCCAGAAACGAATCAAAAAGGATGCAGTGGTTTTGTAGTTCAGTAGACTGGTGCACCTTCTGATCCGGTGATCATAATTAAGGGCAACAAATGCTGCTTCAGTTGCTTGCAATTTGTATATAATTTAAGAAATTCAGTGCTATGTATTTAACTTTGCAAGGTATTTAAAAAGTCTGTAGGAGGGCAAAAAGAAAGGAGAAAAAAAGACTTCTAACGTAGTGAACCCACAGCAGTAAAAACTGTGCAGCTCACGGGTTTGTGTCTACGGAAGCAGGCGTCTTTGTTTAACAGCGTCGTGTCCTTGGGCATCGCAGCAGAAGAAACCTGTTAGAGGACGAGTTTGTCATCCCAGCGCCGCGTGTCTCTGCCTGTGTGTGTCTCTGCAGTGCGAGTCGTGTCTCTGCTGGCAGCATGGAACCTGCATGGGTTTATATGAAGACAACGTTCCTCACAACTACATCTGTTACTACTGCAGGCAAACCTCAGGTAGGAGGTAAACCTCAGCTCTGCCTCATGGGGCTGAAAACTCATCAAACAGCTAAAGTCTAGACAAAGACGCTTCCTCTAATAGATCTACTTCTTCTTTCTTCTGTCTTCTTCCTCTTTTGTCTTTCTTCCTTCTTTCTTTCACTTTCATCTTCTTCCTCCTATCGTTTTTCTTCCTTCGTTCTTCTTTCGTCTTTCTTTCTTTTCCTTCTTTCTTCTTTCTTCCTCTTTTTTCATCTGTCTTCCTTCTTTCTTCCTTCTTTCTTTCACTTTCGTCTTCTTCCTTCTTTCTTCTTTCGTCGTTCTCTTTTCTTTCCTCTTCTTTCGTCTTTCTTTCTTTTTCTTCTTTCTTCCTTCTTTCAACTTTCTTCCTCTTCTTTTTTCGTCTGTCTTCCTTCTCCTTCCTTCTTTCTTTCACTTTCGTCTTCTTCCTTCTTCTATCGTTTTTCTTTCTTCTTCTTCCTCCTTTCTTCTGTCTTCTTCCTCTTTCGTCTTTCTTCTTCTATCGTTTTTCTTCTTCTTTCTTCTTTATCTCTGTTTTTTCTTCTTCCTCCTTTCTTCTGTCTTCTTCCTCTTTCGTCTTTCTTCTTCTATCGTTTTTCTTCGTCTTTCTTCTTTATCTCTGTTTTTTCTTCTTCCTCCTTTCTTCTGTCTTCTTTTTTTGCTTGTCTTTCTTCTTTATCTTTGTTTTTTTCTTCTCTTCTTTCTTCTTTCCTCTTCTCTCTTCTTCTATTTCTTTTTCTTTTTTTCTACTTCTCTCCTTTCTTTCATCTTCCTTCCTTCTTCCTTTATTAATTTGTCTCTTTTTCATTTTCTCTTTTCTTCTTATTTCTTCTTGTTTTCCTCTCCTTCTTTATTCTTCCTCTCCCTTCTCCTTCTGTACCACTGCTGTGCAGGTTGGAGGCGGGCCCAGCGGTTCCTCTCCAAGCCTGATTTGCTGATCTCGGGTCACATGTTCGGCCTGTCATGTGTGAAGGAGAACTACTCTGAGATCAACGCCTCCAAGATTTCCCACACCAGCCACCTGCTGGCCCAGACACACACCCTCCATCAGGTCCTCAGTGGCCTGCAGCTGAAGATCAGCCTGTTACAGTGAGTAGAGCCATCCTCCACGGCCATTATCCGCAGAAACGTCTCTCCGCTCAGCGCGTCTCCGTCTCTTCTCCGTCCTCGCAGCTCTCCGTCCCACCCCGACCTCCAGCTGTGGAGGTCGCCGTGGATACAGGAGGAGGCCCCGAAGCTGACGTCCGGCCAGCAAGACGAGGCTCCCATCTGTTACGTCAGCAGCGAACACTGCTACCAGAAACCAGAGGCACCATGGGAAACGGCTGAGGAGAAGCTGATGATAGGAGACACCGAGGAGAAGGTAGAGACACAAAGGAGATCAGCTTCATGAAGCCTGCAGAGACGCTTCAACATCATTGTAAAATATCAGAGGGGGGAACTGAGGGACTAGAAATACACTATATAGACAGTAGCAGAAGTATTTATACTCCTCGAAATTCTTCATTTTCGCTTTTTTATTGGGAGTTTCTGTGACGGATGAAAACAGAGGATAATCATTCGTTCGTTTATATTCAGCCAACCTTATTCGGCCTGGAGAAGTCACCTAATCAGTAAACGTGGTCCAGCTGTCTGTAGTTTACTTCTGGTTCTGGTCTCAGAGGTTCTTCATCAGAGAACGTCCAGCATCATGGCGGAAGTAAAGCTTTATCTACATAGCACCGTTGTACAAAAAAATCAAAAAGTGCTTTACAGTGAAAACATTACAATCACAGAACATAAAACTAAACTAAACTAAAACTAGGCGAAAAAGATGGGTTGGAGATGCATTCTGGTCAGGACAGCTTTAATCAGAGAAGCTCTGGAGGAGCTGCAGAGATCCACAGCTCAGATGAAGGATCTGTTAACAGGGCAGCAGTTAGTTGTGGACAGTAGAAATCTGTTTCCTTGTGGAAGAGCGACGAGAAGAAAGAAAGCCGTAATAATCCATGTAGGAGGAACAGCAAACATGTTAGATGTTTTCTCTCTGATCACTAAAGTTTTTGGTTCTGAGCAGTGAGGCTGCCCGATATCTCCCCAAAAAATCATCATCATGATATTATAAGGACAGTAATCACTGGCTAATATATTACAGGTGTTATGAACCTGAGCTAATCAGGCTAACGTAATATTAGCATGCTCCCTCTGGGCACTAGTGGCATTACCCAGAATGCTAAAGGTCCCACAGAGAGGAAAGAAGAGGCAGATTTTCTAATATGCGAGCGATGGACCAAGCAGTAAAGGAAAGTCAGGCACTGGTTTGAGACCAAAAAGGGTTTTTTATTTAACTCCAAAAAATTTTACGGGTAAATTTGACAAAAATCAAGTTCTTAAGCCCGTAAAAAAGATAAAAGTAACAGAAGTCTGACCGACCTTCCAGACTGAGACGAAGGAGAAACTTAAATAGTGGCTCATCAAGGCAAGACAATTTTATTTCTAAAGGAGACTTTTAACAACAAGGCAGTTCAAGTTGCTTTACATGATTAGGGGATATAGTAAAAACAGCAATAAAGCATAAAACACACATAAAACATGATACGTCAAAGCATTAATCAAAGGCAGCTCTAAACTGATACGTTTTTAGTTGTGATTTAAAAGAACTCCGTGTTTCAGCAGATTTACAGTTTTCTGGAAGTTTGTTCCAGATTAGAGGAGCATAGAAACTGAAAGCTGCTTCTCCATGTTTGGTTCTGATTCTAGGGATGCTGAGTAGACTGGAATTAGAGGACCTGATTGGTCTGGGGGGGGTGCTATAGTAACAGTTATTCATATTATTTTTACCTTATGCCGTCTATATTGCTTATTACTAATTTAGATCAAAGCATATTAATGCGTTAGGGTGGCCTAGTCAAAGACCTAAACCCAGTTAATAACCTACAGCTGCTTTGCGGCGAAGTCTCTAGATGTTCAGGGCTCAGCAAAGACTCCCGGCTTCCTCTCAGCCACATAAAGTCCGGCTAAAACCAGAGTAAATGTGTAAATCTTGGCTTTAAAACGCTGAAGGCGTTTCTGTGTTTCTGTGTCTGAAGGAGACGAAGCCCGAGGGTCCGAGGAGGCCACCGTCTCTCAGCGTCGCAGACTCCGCCGCCGTGAGCCACGCAGACGGTCGCTTCTTCCTCGGCATCAAACCAGAGAACCACTCGGACGCCGAGGAGCGCCCCCTCAGGCAGACGCCGGTGTCTGCGGCTCAGTGCCGGCTGAACCTCCTGGAGCACGTCGAGTCGCTCCATCATCAGATCAGCGCCATGATGGACCTGATCGAGCGGGAGTTGGACGGTAACACAGAACCAGGACAGCTTTGAGCCTAAAGCCCAGTTTATGCTTCAAGCGCGACGGACATAGTAGAGCCCGACTTTTTAACTGTCCCTTGAACGCATCGGCGAGCGCGCGTCTGTGATTGGTCAGCCCCGGATGATTTCACCAGAACGCTGTAGTCTATATGTCTATAGTCGATGTCATTACCGTAATTTTCACACTATTGAGCGCACCTGAATATAAGCCATACCAGCAAAATTTTAATAGAAAACCTATTTTGTACATATTCAATTCAGTTTATTTCTATAGCTCCGATTCACAACAGATGTCGTCTCAAGGCACTTTACAAGAAAAGTCATTTAAATACAAACATTCCAATCAGTTTAAAGGTTTAGCTAGTTTCCTATCTTAGGAATCCCAGCAGATCGCATGGAGTCATTGACTTGAGGTTGCGTCCCGTTGATGCAGCCTTCCAACCACAGCAATCCCTCATACTGAGCAAGCATCTAGCGACAGTGGGGAGGAAAACAGGAAGAAACCTCCAACAGAACCAGGCTCAGTAGGAGCGGCCATCTGCCACGACCGTCTGGGGGTTTGAGAAGACAGAGCAGAGATACAGAAGGAACAGAAGATCTGATATAAGAGAACTTTCTATGTTACAGAAAGTGAAAAGTTGATACCATGACATGGTGGATGTTCAGTTACTGGGAGGATCATCCCAGTCGACGCCCCCCGTTCAACAGGGATTCTATCAAGTACATTTAGGGGTTGTTTATACGTTGTCCCAATCTTTGATAGGTCGGTATTGCATGCTGATGCCCAGTTGCCTAAATAATAGGATGTATGTGAGACAATCATAGCCATGCCTGATAGCCAGTAAAGAAAATCTATAGTTCTGTAGGATCCAAAGGGTCCAAAGCGTGTGAAAAAACTAGCGGCTTGTTGTCGGCAAATTACGGTAGTAGTCAATACAGCTTTTGGCCGCTAGATGCTTTATATTGCAAGACTAGTTTATCTAATCTGGTCCTTTTGGTGATTTTTGAACACCAGGAGGTGTAGAGAACAACAACACAGACGCTGTGTTTGTTTGTTTCCATGAGTTTTTAGAGGATTCTAGTAAAAAGCTTTCCAGCTTAATCAAAACTGTCGGCCATTGCTCCTTGAGTGGATGTGCGTTTACAAGCTGAAGTAAATAAACTTTCGTCGACCAGAGACGTCACTGCAGTGGTAAGCAGTCTGCGCCCCCTGCTGTCCTGGAGAGGAATTGCTTCGCAACAACGGAGAAGTATAAAAAGGAAAACGTCTCCGTCAATAAGGAGAAGCATAAACTAGGCTTTATTTCCACTCTGATCAGAAAAGTGAGTAAAACCCCCGTTTCTTCCTGCAGTTCTGGAGTCCTGGTTGGACCACTCCGGAGAGCTGGAGCCTCCGGACCCTCTGTCTTGCCTCCCGCAGCTCAAACAGCGAATCAGACGCCTGCTGAGTGACCTGTGCACCGTGAGACGCCTGGCGGTCTGCCGCTGACCTGCGGCACCGGATGGTGCGTCAACGCTCCGTGAGTTGGTTCTGTTCGGTCCGCCCGCTGGAAAGACTTTGACTAGGCCCCGGATCTGGAAAGTGGGTCCCGGCAGGACTCCAGGACGTGTCCTCTGATTGGCCGGTTGCCACCAGCAGCTGCAGCCGGTTACAGACACCCAGGAAGGAGTTCAAACATGAACACAGATCGTTTTCTAATCCAGATTTTGTAATTGCACTAATGTTAATAGCAGCTGTAATTATTTCCTGTTTGTAAAGAAAACAAAAACAAAACCATGATGGCTTTTAAAGTTTTATTCCTCTGAGTTTTTCTTCAGTTAGAGCAGCTGTGACCAGACTGTATGCATCACACCTTCAGGTGCCTTAAACCTGCACTCCTCACTGACGGCCAGCAGGGGGCGACTCCTCTGAATGCAGAAAGATTTCTTTGTTTTTCTTTTTTAACGCCAGTTTGGGATCAGAACGGAGCTCATTGAGCGGAGACGGGCCAAATCCAGCGGGTTCACCGGAGCAGATGGTCCCACTGCGTGTTTACTGGGACGCTTCCTGCTGATACCCGCGGCTCGGTACCGCTGGTCCACGATGAGAGGAGAGGCTCAGATCAGATCGGGTTTTTATTTCAGCTCAGATCGACCCTCTGACCTGAATCTTTCCATCTGAACCCTGTTGGTGTTTTAGCTGTTTGAGCTCCTGGTTTCTGTTTCAGTGAATCCACCAGACTTTGTCCAAACCTTCAGGTCTGTGATCCTTTAGTCTGGTCTGGTCCTGTTGAACTTTTTTACCCACCTCCAGTCCGTGATTGGCTGTTTTTGTTTTTTTCACCCATAAATGAATCTATTTCAATCATAAAGGAGTTGCTGTTCTGGGCCAGACCAGTAACCAGTGTGGAGGTTCTGGTACCGGCTCAGTTCTGCCGTGGCTCCGTCAGCAGCCTGTAGCTCAGACTTTCTCACCTGATCTCCTTCAGAGGAAGATCTCATGTTTACCATCATGTAAAGACTCTTTTTTTTTTTTTTTTTTTTTACAGAATATTATCAACAGGTATTTGGGTCTTTCTCACTCGGACTTCCTCTGGCTCGTAACAGCAGCATACAGTGGATTATAAAAGGTCTCACACACCCCCAGCAACAAGACGATGAGAACATGATCAATATTTTGTAAACATTTTTCCCCTTTTTAAAGTGATATAACCTGATTACATAAACTAAAACTTTGTTTGATCACCTTTTCGTGCAGTTCCAGCACTGAGGATATCATATCTTGTACATCTTGGTGATTGATCGACAGAAAGCTGTTGTGAAAACCAAAATCCCTCCTCATCTTCAGCTTCCTAGCACAGCGTTTCCCCCCACCCAGGTCCTCACGGCACACCGCCCTGCATGTTTTAGATGTTTCCCACTGCTTTAACATGCCTGATTCAGACGATTGCCTGTTAATCTGACATGAACTGAAATCAGGTTTGCTTAAAGCAGAGATGCATCTAAAACATGCAGGGCAGGGTCGGGGAAACACTGTCCCCGCAGATCCACGCAGGTTTTAGCGCCATTCCCTCCTTCCAGTCCCCCAGCATGACACTGCCGCTGTCCTGTTTCACTCTGTTCCTTCATGTGCAGTGGCCCCGTTTTTGTTTTTTTCACCAACATTTGGTGTCAAATAAGTTCATGTTTGGTTCCAACGGCTCCTTATTCCCTGACGTGGAGACAACAGGATGTTTCTGTCAGGCGTAGAACTTCAGCAGTGCTGGATGGAAACTCCTGCAGCTCCTCCAGAGTTCCTCGGCTCCGGCTGAACGATGCAAACATGAAGAAAATCCAAACAGCCGATTCCTTGTAGATGATATCCGGCGTGGCATCAAAAGGGGGCTTCATCAGGATAAATATCACATAAAAGATGGAAAAATGATTCATCGTGGATTCTTTTTTTTTTTTACACCTGAACTTTGAACCCGGGCTGTGTGCATTAGGAGAGTGCAAGCCGCCGACCTCTAGTCTTCACTCCAGAGGCAGAAATGAGAACTGGATGATTTGTTGCCCTTTAAGGCACCTTCTGCACCAGATCCAGCTGTGATGTCGGTGTTCTACATAAAGTCTGGTTACAACTAAAACCTGTTTATATATCAGTACAGTTTAACGTCTGTGATTTTCATTTGAGTTCAGTTTTATAGGTTTTAACGAAGAGGATGTGTGAGATCAGCTTCTGAAAGCTCCCAGCTTGGTCCCACATTTTAGATTCAGTGTTTTACGTTTGGTTTGATTAGTTTTGTCTTCTTTAGATCGGTGCTTTATGAGGTTCTCTCAGAGGCGCTTCTGTTGCAACACGAGCAGCTCTGAAATGTACAAATGTTCATCTGAATGTTTCTACGCTTGCATAAGAAACGAACTGTAAAAACTTGTACATTTATTTTGATAGAGAGATGAATTTCAATCCAGGTTGGACAGTTTTTTTCAGAGAGGGAACCTGGAAAAAGAAAAGAAGGAAAAATGTATTCAACCCTTTTTTCCACACGTTTCACTGTTAGTTTAGATCTGATTCATGCTGACGTCCGTTTCCTCTGTCAGTAGTTTAGGCTCTAGATGTTCCTCTTCGCCTCGTTCCACTATTAAAGGTTCACCTGAGTCTGAACCTGGAAACCCGTCAAAGTTTCTCTGTTCATTTAGTTTCAAGCTTCTTGTTTTCAGAGATTCTTCCATTGAATAAAAATGTTGAAACATTACCTGCTGCAAGTTGTCCATGTGTTTTTTTTTGTGTCTGGATTCTGGATTCATGACCCTGATTCGTTACCAGAACTTTTTCCTGAACTTTGACCCTAATTCAGAGACGTGCATTTTGTATTATTCTGTGACCATGAGCTCACAAATGTAAAATATTTCCCCTTAGATCAGCGTTTAATCCCAAACAAACTGATGGATCTTCTCTAACACATAAGGAGCCTGAAGGTGTGTCTGAATACCTGTGAATAAAGGCGTAAGTTCATCTAATATAATCAGATTTTATCATTTAGGAGACATTTTAAAAGCTCAAAGATTTGTTAACTCTAAATAATGATCAATGTAATCAGCTCTAAAAGTGAACTTTTTCTTCCCAGTTTAAACCTTAAATAGAAAAATAGCTCCAGCTTTAGACAGTAGTTCATCTACAGCTTTATTGGGCTCTTATTATAGAATCGAAACCTCCTTTATTGTCCCATGGTGGGAAAATTCAGGGACAATTGAAGCATGTAGTTTCACACAAGTAAATGTTAAAAAAACTGAATTAAAAATAATATACTGTAAGGACAAAATAACAAAAAAAAAACTGTGCTGTTATTAAAATAAAAATGGCATATACACATCCTAGAAATGTGCAACTGAGCAGGATAATATTAAATATTTGCAAAATGTGCGTGTGTATTTGTGCATTAAAAAAACAGCATCAGACTATTTACAAGAAGTGAAGACTAAAAATTGAAAGCAGAGATGTGCAACAGCAGCAGGAATGTTTTTAGAAGTGAGACAAGCGTTGCAAATTACAGCAGAGATGTAAACATTATAGATTTTTTTTAGGAGCAGTGATGGTTATAGAGTCTAACAGCTGCTGGGAGGAAGGATCTGTGAAAACGCTCCTTCATGCACCCAGGATGCAGCAGTCTGTCTCTGAAGGAGCTCTGCTGCTCAGCCACAGCTTCATGCATGCATTATGTAGATTCCAGTCTTCTCATTGGCTGGCTCCAGCAGCTAGCCACAATTTATCCAAAGCTCACATCCGATTGGTTGAGAACTATACAACTTCCCAGGTTCAGTTGCCATAGCAGGGTTTTTTTGTGTTCATTGTATTTTAAATTTTATTTAGAAGTTCCTGCAAACTTCAATTTTTTCACCATAGCTCCAAAATGTTCTCTGCCACTCAGAGACTTTTGTTTGTATTTATTTTCGTTCTGGAATGATTGATCCAAAGCGGTACGTTAGCACGACAGAATGAACCAATTCAGAACCAGCGGCTGTGCCGATATTCCCCCGTCACAGTTAGAGCCTCTTTAACAGTGGGCGAGCCCACAGCCAGATTCTGACCCGCAAAAAAAAATAAAAAATACAGGATTTTTTACAATTTATTAAAAATTCTAATTCTTTTATTTTCTTTACCTCAAAATTAATAAAGTAAACCCACAATATTTTAACGAAACAAATAAAGCAGTCGGATTTCTATATAGAAGGGATCTATAAAATCATTTCAGGTTTTTCCTCAAAAAGTAAAAGTGCCTGAATGTTTGTGGTTTTATGACATTCAAATCAAAATGAAAGCAAAAAAAAAAAAAAAATGGACGTAATAAAATATGAAACGTTTGTGCTTTCCATTTATGGGAGATTTTAATCTGACTCCTTCTTTTTTGAAGGTCAGAGAAAATTTTTCCCCATATTATTAGTATTATTATTGTTATTATTATTATTATGTGTATCTGCATCAACTCCCTGCGCTGGTGCTCAAAATTGAAGCAGAAAGGCCTTTCTTTAAACTCCAGCGAGAGCGAGATCCATCAGTGCTCCTGGTAAACGTTAAACCTTTAATTAGATCAGATAATATTTTGAACTTTGATATTTTTTTGAAACATTTGCCCATTTCCACTGTAGAAGTGGATTTTACTACTGGCGTAGGAGTCTCCTCTTAAATGTTTTAGATTATCAAGCAAATGTTTATATCTGGCAAAGATAAACCTTAAAGAAACCTGTAGGAAATATGCCTTAAGATGGATCAGTAATAAGATGACCATAGCCAATCCTTCCAACTGATCCCAGACCAATTTTGTTGAGAAACTAAACAGAAAAAAAAAAAAAGCGTTCTGCTCTGTAGAATATTACTAACCAGAAATAGATAATGCAGAAAAGTCCGCCTGTATTTAGTGTGTACAGTTGTTGAGTAACAACACAGCGCTGGCTGATGGTTTCCATGCACGGTGGGTGGGTGTGTGTTTGTGTGTGTCCACTAATAACAGCGTTGCTGTCCGTTGCACCAGCAGATGGTCCCACTGTGTTTTTTACACGGATGTTTCCTGCCAGTGTGTCACACACACTCCATGCCCACTGGGAGACAATCTTAATGAGAGTGGGAGTGTTATTTAAGGTGTTGCTCTGTTCATTAGTGGGAAAACGAAATCATCTACAGGAAGAAACTGAGAGATAAACTGTAAAATACATGGAGGTCCATTCAAACTAGAGCTGGGTATCGATTCAAATGTCAAGAATCGATTCGATTCTGATTCTCAAGAGTTAGAATCGATTATCACGATCCGATCCAATCTGTTCCCATTCGACAATGATACGGGTCGGTGCTATTAAAAATGTTTTTTTTTTTTACTGGTTTCTTAATTATATGGCTGTAATGTAATGACGCAACAATGGGTGAGTAACAGTTCACCAGGAAAAACTGTAACTAAGCCTTAAAATGGCCGTCTGGACTTTTCCTTCCTATTTTCGCTGTAAAAAAGGGCAAACGATGTTAAACAATTAAACCGATTTTTGGACTTGTGAATCGATTCGATTTGATTCTTAGAATTTTTATACGAATTGATTCATAATCTATTTTTTTTTTCAACACAGCACTAGTTCAAGCTCCTGCAGTTAAAAAAAAGTATTAAATCCCTTCAAACATTTACATGCTAATTCAAATTTATGACTTTGTATCTCAGCGTTTTTGCTAAGATGTCAAAACAATGGTTCATATTTACATTTTCTTCAGCTTTCCATGAACTCATTACGTTTTTTTGCTTCAGTATTTTAGGGTTGTGATAAAACGGCTGAGGATAATAATTCATTTTCAAATTATGAAATGCTAAACTGGTGATCGGTCCTCCTAAAAATGATTACAATTCACACATCTACAGGTATTATCGATTATGTGGGGAACACAACAGCCACGTAATGTGAGGAAATTAAAGATAATTGAATCAAATGTTCATAGTAAATTATATCACCCTTCAACTTCAGACCTAGGAAAATTAATTGGAGTTCTGAATAAAATTAAAAGTAAATATAAGCGAATAAATGCATATTCAATTGTAAACTGGAAGATGGTTATATAAGTCAATAAAGTTAATTAAAATACATCAAATAAGATTAAAAACGATAGAAAGATTCCAGACTTAGGATATGATACCTAGAATATTTATATAAAATCTCTAAATTATTATTTAGAATCACACATAAGAAGGTGGCCTTTCCTAACGACTTATAAACAGAATCGAGCTTCGAGGCCCCGCCCCTACGCAGCCTTCTGGCCCCGCCCCTGTGTTTGGGTTTTGGACGCAGCTCCTCCCCGAAACGTCCGCGTGCTGCCTGCTGCAGAACGAGCAGAGAGAGAGAGAGAGAGAGAGAGAGAGAGAGACAGAGAGAGAGAGAGAGACAGAGAGAGAGAGAGAGAGAGAGAGAGAGACAGAGAGAGAGAGAGAGACAGAGAGAGAGAGAGAGACAGAGAGACAGAGAGAGGAGCCTCGCGCGACCAGATTCAGCCAACTCTGCTGGTTACCAACGGTTACCTGCTGCCAAACCGGATCAGACCGGTTACCGAGCCGCTTCAGGAGCGGACCGACCGACCGACGGTGAGTGGAAAACCAAAAAAAAAAACCTCCGTTAATATCGGTTAACTGGCGGCTGCTTTAGCTGGTAACCACCGGTTAGCTGGTTAAAACCGACCACTGAGGGGATCGATGCTTGTCTATATTGTCTACGGTAAGCCAGGGGGTTCGTTTGGAGAACGGTTCGGTTCTGATGGAGCTCGCCTACATGGTGACGATGTTTCGAGTTACAGGTGTGTGTGTGTGTGTGTGTGTGTGCGTGCGCGCGCCGCGCGCCGACGTCTCCCATGGTTACCGTTGGTTGCTAAGGCTCCCTGCCTGTGGAGGTTACGTTACTATCTCGATTGTGGTTGTTTGCGCGCTGATGTGGGCGGACGGCTGAGCCAGAACTCGGCCGGTTCGGCCAGCTAACCCATCCTCAGATCTCTGACATGGTGGTGCGGCTTATATTGGGGCCGCTGGATGCTCAGTGACAAACTCCACACGTCCCCGCTGCTCCTCTAGTTATTGGGGAGGTAGATAATAATGATAAACAGCAGTAGTATGTGTGTGCGTTAACACCATACCACACATATTATACAGTTCAGTAGAAAAGAATTAAAAAAACGGGAAAAAAGGCTACTCTAGAAACAAGTTAAAAAAAAAATTAATACAAGATATTTTTGCTCTAAGCTAAAAAAAAGAAATAAAAATTTGCCAATGGAACAAGTGCAAATTTTCTTGAAAATATGTCTTGGAATGAGACAATATATCTAAAAAATGTCCATAAACGAGGGATTTTTACTTTTTTGAAGGTGTTTTTTTTTTTTGTTTTTTTTTTTTGGAGTGCTCCCGTAGCAGTCTGTTTCAAGGGGAAAGCCAAAAAGGCCTCTGACTGAATACAGTATTTTGTAGGGGTGTGACGGTGCACAAAAACCCCGGTTAGGTACGTGATTGGGGCTTTAAAGTCACGGTTCTGTTCGTTGTTGGTACACTAATACATTGATAATAAAGATATTCTTCTCTTCTAATCAAGAAAAATAAATACAAATGTACATATGACCTTTTTTTTATTACTTTAATTAGCAACAAAGAAAGAACCTTTTTTTTCCTGAATTCCTTCCTTTCAATTACTGAAATTAATTAGATTTTATTATGTTCTATAACTTAAAAAAATTGAAAGTGTAGGAACTGACTGGAAATGTTATTGGATTTTTAAACAAAAATAGTACAAGCACACATAGCCAGAGTAGAAAACAATAGAACCACCTGAAAGCAGTCAGTGTTAATGTTTAGAAATATTTAAATAATACTTTGCCCATATTTGAGAGTAAAACATGCTTAAATCACTTTGGAGTTGTTTTGATATTTCAACAGCCTAGTTTCCCAGCTGTACTTGAATGCAGCATGGGCAGCTTCAATATGTATCGCAATACAGGGGAGATTTAAATTTAAAGTATTTCTGGTAGTTTTGTGGGTGTTTTCACCTTCTTGGTTCCAGTGGATCAACTAGATCTAGTAATAAAACTGAATGTGTTAAAGTATGAAACATGTTGGAGTGTTTAGAATGATAGGACAGTTTTTCTACTGTTTAATTAAGTTTTAAAAATCACACAATTACTCATAGTATCGCGATATATCGTATCGCGATACTGGATGAGCTCATCAGGATGGCCAGGTCTGCTCGAGAGCGCCCCCTGGATCCAGTGCAGGTGGTGGGAGACAGCAGAGCTCCTTCAGTGACAGACTGCTGCATGAAAGAGTTTTATCGCAGATCCTTCCTCCCTGCAGCTGTTAGACTCTACAACCATCATTGCTCCCTGATAAACTCTATAAATGTTTATGTCTCTCTCTGCTGTAACTTCCACTGTTTATCTCACTTCAACTAACATTTCTGCTGCTGTTATTTGCAAGTCTGTTTTCCACAGTTTATATATTTGTTTACTTGTAAATAATACGGTTACTTTTTAATACACAACTACACATGCACATTCTGTAAATTCTTTATTTTAATTATCCTAGGCAGTTACAGATTCAAATCTGAGTATGCCAATTTATTCTTTAATAACTGCACAGTACTTTGGTTTTGTAATTTTGTCCTAAATGTACATATAATATTCTTAATTCTGTTTTTTTTTTTTTATAGGTTTCTTGTGTGAATCTAAAGGCTTTTATTATCTGTCACTTTGCTGCTTTTGCAGCTGAATTTCCCCCTTTTGTGGGACAATAAAGTATTAATCTATTCTATTCGAATATTCTGGGATTAAACTGAACCTTCCTCTCCTGTTTGTCTGTTTAGGGCGTCTGATAAAAAACAAAAGGCTGATTGGTGGTGAAACGCTCTGATGATTATGGAGGAGCTTCATGACGTGCAGCTGACCGAGATCAAACCTCTGCTCACAGGACAGGTGAGGGGGGTGGAGCTTAGCACTGCTCAATACAGGTTATATTTCCACCTGCTGGTGATGTTTAATAAATCAACAGGAGAATCAGCCGGACGGTCAGACAAAGCGCTGTTTATGATAGCCGAGGTATTAATGAGCTCTCTCTCTTGTTGTTGCAGAATGGGAGTAATCTGCAGGACTTTGACTGCCAGGTGAGTTCACTGAAAGCTGTAAATGAGGAAGATGGAGGTAAAGGGAGAGAGGAAAGAGCAGCAGAGGAATGCAGGCAGAGGTGAGATGGGGTGGGGGAGGGGCTTAACGGACGGAGAGCAACAGAGGTTCAGCTGTTCGGGAGTTAAGAAGTCCCCACCTCTCAGCCAATGGCTGCTCAGATTATTCCAATCCTTCCCAGCTCCTCCTCCTCCTCGTCTTTCTCCAAGAGGCTGAAGGACGACGGGACAGAATCTCGTTCTTCTTCCACGTCTCTGTTCCTCTGTTCTCCGTCAGGATGAGCGACTCTCTGGATCTGCATCAGATCTCCTGTTCTCTGGGAGTCGGGGTGGTGAGTTAGCTGCTGAGGACGGGGGGGCAGCTTGTTGATGCTGTATTATAACTAACTAGTTTCCTTTTCATGTTCTCCCTGACTGACCTCCCAACGCTGTGTCGTCGCTCGCAGGATTCTTTGAGGAGGAAATGCATTGGGCGTTCCGGTATGCTAATTAATCGGGGCGTAACGGTACATGGGTTCCGATTTTTCGGTATAACTCCGTCGCAGTTTAGCCAGCAACACATGCGACTCTGTAAAACAAATCCAGTCCAGCCTCCTGTTGGCAGATGCTAACGACCGGCAAATATTTCAGTTGAGAGCACTTCGGCTTCCCGCTGTTACAGAACAACACGTTTTCAATGTTAACCGGTGGAAAAAGCAGCTTCTTCTTAAACGAAGATGACAAACAAAGTCCTTAAGGCGTTTTAGATGTTACAAGACAAACCTTGCACCCAGAACAGTGCCATGCTAGAAACTCTCTCCCGCACCCTCCTAGTCCTAATGTTACGGGTTTTATATGGTAATCAAACATCATCTTCCTCAGTCCCGATGTCTCGTCGCACAAGGTTAAATCGTTTCACTCCGCAGAGCAAAGGGAACGAGGTCAGAGGGCGTCCTGCTCATATCTGCTGATCACCGACGTCCGTTTCCAAACTTTCCAGCTCCTGACCCACAAAATAAAAATGTTAAGAGGGTCGTGACCCCAACTCCTCATTGAGCATACCTGCATTTTTAACGGGTGTATTCAAAATTGATACAATGGCAACACAATCAGCATCAGCAGCCAATATATTGACCAAATTTTATTCCCTGAAGTCCTGTGTTTTTTCCCTCTTTTATAAATGACAATTTTTTGGTATATAGGTTATTTTCTCAAGAGGATCTCAAGACCCCATGCTTACATGTAAGTGACCCCCAAATGGGGTCCCGACCCCAACTTTGAGAACCACTGCTCTACACGACATATTCCCTAGATGCATTTACTAACATGTAACTAGTCAAGTGATTCACATTACTTTGAAATATTCTCGTTACATTACCTACTTCTATTAGTAATATTCAAACCGTCATGGGAATATTTCAGGATGCTATTACAATTAATGACATCTGTTGTGAATCGGCGCTATAGAAATAAACTGAATTGAATTGAAATAACCGGGGATCGTCCATCCAGCTGACTTTGTTGAGACTTCACTTGTCGGAACCGAAAAGAACCACCTGGGTTCTTTATGCTCCACAGACCCGGCGCCAGGACAATTTACCGGGGGGGAGCAGTGTGTTAAATATTTCTCTTTTTGACACTCTTTATATGTACATATTCATATTATACATAATTTAAAAAGGTTCTGGGTTTTTTCCAAACGATCACTCTGTTCTAGATCGGTGGTCAGAACGTTTGTTTTTGTTCTCCAAGAGGAGCCGCGGTTGAGCCGCTGTCAGGATCATAAAGTGTATGTGAGTGTGCCATATTCCTTTATAGAAGATTGTTGTCGCTCAAGATTCAGAGGGAAATGAGCAGACGTCACCAAACAACCGGCTTTGTAAACTTAGAAGAGTTGTTTGCAAACCAGTTAATAACAACAGAAAACATGGCAACAAGCTTCTTCCATGTCGATTGTCTTATTTTTCTGCTGCTTTGATCAGTGACGCTACTCGCTGCTGAAGCTGTCCTGATACACTCAGAAAGAAATATAATGTAATGTCCAACTCACCGTTCTTAGCTGCGCCTACACATCAACTGAGCCATCGTCTCGATCAAAAACAATCCTCTTACGTCCAGTTAATGTTCTCCAATAAAGTACTTAGTCCACAAGTCTTGCTCAATCCACCTCTGCCGCTAAAAACCTTTGTAAATTCTTTTCTTGCGTGTATTTCTCTGAATGTTTACATCATGACTAGCAGTTAGCATGCTCCTAATAGCGCCCTTCCTCTTCTTGATAATTATTCACGGCTGGCAAACAACGAATTGGTGCATTACTGCCACCAACCCCTTGGGCCAATGCATTTGCATGAGGCATCGTAATCTCGGGCCCGCCCATGGCGCCGGGCCTGATACGCCATTTGTTCAAGTGGGAAAAGACGTTCTGATGTCCCCCCTGCCCCCTTCGGAGCGGCCACACTCGTCTCGTCATCTGCCAGGACTCTAGAGAAAACAACCCAACAGAGAGAGATCTTAACGTAGCTCCCCTTAAGTACGTCTTCAGAGGGAAATTAAGTCTGGGCTCGGTGTTTAATTGTGTACCCTTCCCTTGGTCGCTGCTCCACATCGTGAACCCACAGGCCCACCTCTGGTCCTCCTCAGGCCACTGAACAACGTCCGTTGGCGTCCGTTGTTGTTAGAAACCACAGATGTTACTGAGAATATATATATGTATATATATATTTTTTTTTTTTTTTTTTTTTTTTTTTTTTTTTGTACATTGGTTCCTCTTCTTCTTGAGGAAGATTGCATTTTTTTACCTGTATAGTTTCTAGTTTTTGGTGCTGTGAAGCTGGAAGGATTTTTTCTGTAAATTTTCCCCTTTTTGACAATTTGTTATGATGCGTAACCATGGCACCTGAAGACACAGGTGGAGCCCTCAACAATCGCCTGGATCAATGACTACCTGACCAACAGACCACAATTTGTGAGACTGAAGAATTGTGTGTCAAACCAGGTGGTCAGCAGCACAGGAGCACCACAGGGGACCGTACTCTCACCATTCCTTTTCACTCTGTACACCTCAGACTTCCAGTACAAATCAGAGACCTGTCATCTGCAGAAATACTCAGATGACTCTGCAATTGTCGGGTGTATCAGAGATGGACAAGAAACTGAATACAGAGAGCTGGTGGACCGCTTTGTGACATGGTGTGGAAACAATCGTCTCACCTTGAATGTGAACAAAACAAAGGAGAAGATTGTAGATTTCAGAAGAAACAGGGATAAGTCAAACACTGTTTCCATCATGGGAGAAGAAGTGGAGGTGGTTGAGGAGCATAAATACCTCAGAGTTCACCTGGACAACAGACTGGACTGGAGACTGAACAGTGAAACCGTCTACAAGAAGGGACAGAGCAGACTGGACTTCTGGAGGAAGCTTAGGTCCTTCAAGGTTTGCAGCAAGATGCTGGAGATCTTCTACAAGTCTGTTGTGGAGAGTGTAATCTCTTCAGCCATCATCTGTTGGGGTAGCAGCATCAGAACCAGGGACTTAAAAAGACTCAACAACCTGATAAAGAAGGTTCTGGTTCTGTTCTGGTTCTGTTCTGGTTCTGTTCTTGGGACAACTGTGGAACATCTGGAGATGATGATGCAAAGAAGGATTCTTCATAAAATCAAAAAAATTATGGACAACCCTGAGCATCCTCTTCATGAGAGTCATACAACAACAGAGCGTCTTCAGTCAGAGGCTTCTTCAGGTTGGCTGCAATACAGACCGCTACAGGAAATCCTTCCTGCCCACAGCCATCATCATCTACAACAACTCCTTAAAGATTATATGAGCTATACCAACACTTTATTGATCCCAGAGGGAAATTAAGAATTTTTGAATTGAATTGAATTGAATTGAGCCAAAAGACCCCGCTTAGCTGCAGACTGTAACGATGTGTGTTAAAAATGTTTCGTCCAGGAATTACTCGGTGAAGGTTGTGTTGTTTTGCAGCAGAGTAGCTGAAAGCCGAATGGAAGGAGCACCACCTCCACCACCAGAGTATAAAAGGCCAAATAAAAGTAGAACACGTGAAGCCAAGAGAAACTCCTCTGCAGCGGTGAATTAACCATTAGACTAGCAGTGCGCTGTAGCCCCGCTGACAGTAGGACCGTCTGAAGGATTTCTTTTCATATCCCAGACTGTTTCGACTTTGGCAGGAAGCCAGAGTATTGATGTTAGAGTTTCCTAAAAAGAAAATATTTAAACCGGTATGGTATTTGTTGTATAAATTTTTTTATGTTATCCTAGAACAAAATTTACTGCAAGTACAGTTTGATTTTAAGTGTCATTACACGAAAACAATTATTTTTTTCCACTTTGTTACCTGATCGTACCGAAAATGAACCGAACAGTTAGATCGAAACCAAGGTACATACCAAACTGGGACCTTCGGCGTACCGTTACACCCTACCATTTTCGTTTGTTTCCATCGTAAAAGCGGCCCAAACAACCGACCCGTACCGCACCATCCAGTTGTTGGTCCATAAGACAATGGTACAGGTCCAGTTGGGGCGGAGCTATACTGGCGTCACACAAAAGTCAATTGATTGGGGGACAGAAAAACGTCACTGCTTGAGACAACCACGAGACACACTAGTACATCACGTTTATCATCGCACTAGCATGACGCCACGTCAGGTTTCCACGGGTGGTGGTAACCCTCTCCTGAACAACGTGCCGACCCGTGCCGTACCGCTCACCGGAAATGAAGCATACACGGCTCCGAAAAACCAAGAGTTATCGGGGTGGCCTAATCAAACTTTCAACTTTAATCAGGTGGTTCGTGCTCTGAAACCCTCCAGTTAAAACACTTCAGCAGAGCAGAGTGGGTCAGGGTTCGTCCAGAGGGATGAAGGAGACTCGGTAACAGAGTCTCCTTCACATCGACAAGCATCAACGTGTCCGAGGATTGTCATTAATGGAACTACCTGGAGTTTATGGATCAGACTGTAGAGATCTGCATGTGAGCGTAACCTGATCCTAGAGACGATGCTGCTGCTGGACAGGAGACATGTCCCCACATGATCTGGGCTCACTGGGAATAATCAGGTTCCGTCGAGCTCAGCCACACCCCCACTCCTGTTTCTGTGTCTGTGTGTCATCCAGGAACACGATGTGGAGACGGCCCACGGAGTGCTGCACGTCACCATGAGGGGCCCCGCCAAGGGCAACCGACCCACGATCCTCACCTACCACGACATCGGACTGAACCGTGAGTAACCACAGTCGGGCGGGTCGTTGTCGGACCCTGCGGACGGAGACGGTTCACTCGTGTTTCTGTGTGTCCAGATAAGTCCTGCTTCAACACCCTGTTCAACTACGAGGACATGCAAGAAGTGACGCAGCACTTCTCTGTCCTGCATGTCGACGCTCCGGGACAGCAGGAGAACGCTCCCGTGTTCCCCACCGGGTAACACCTCTACACACACACCTACACCATAAACTGTGTATATAAGATGGGCGGAGCCTCCGTGACTCCACCCGTAGGTTTCTGAAGAGCTGAATTGAAGCCCGGTGGATGGTTCCCACCGCCGCCATCTTGGCCATGTCTCGTCACGCCCAGAAAATACAAAAAAATGGGCAAAGAGTAGGAGCTGTGAGGGTGGGGGCGGATGTTTGACACCCATCAAACTCCGAGCCAATGTAGCTACGAGCTAACCCGGAGCTAACCGAAGCTAACGGAGGTTAGCGGGCGCTTTTAGCCAGAAAACCTCCATTAGGCGATTCTGCTACGCCTCTGTCTTCTCAGCAAATTCAACAATTTTGTCAAATAAAATCATGAAGCCTTGTTGGTCCATAACTTTCCCTAAAACTATGTGAATTTTTATTAAAACAAGTTTTAATAATTACTGGAAAAAAATGGAGCAGAGACTTCTTGGACGGTCTGTTAGTGCGATCAATACCACAGTGAGCAATGTTTGTCCCAATAAGAGCACGATTAACATCCAAACACAAATAAACAAAATGGCCGAGACTGTTGACATGGGGCCGAGGCTGAAGGCCTTACCTGGAGCTAGCCGCCAGCGCTAACACTGACGGCTCATCTGAGACCTTTCAATTATTAGGACACGACCCTTTATTAGTCATAATTTCAAGCTTAAATTACATCTAAACGGATGAGTTATAAAAAAAAATTCATCCCCCTCAGAGTTGGCATGACGATAAACTTGATCTATTAAGCCAAAAAAATTATTATTATTTTTTTTTTTATCAGGCTGTAAACATGTTTATTTCTGCTGTGAAGTTGGGATTTTTAACATTGGAGTCAATGGGAGCCAGCCCCTAGTGGATGAGAGGGGAACTGCAATTTTTGGTCACTTCCACATTGGCTTCACATTTGGCCAGCGGAGTTTGACCGTCTACACACACACCTCTAATCATATGATTTACAAAGTGAGCTATTATTGTTACAGGTTAATTTTCTAAGACAAGGGATTAGTAATTATTTATTTTATTCATTTCCATAGATTTTAAAGTAATTTCTGTAATGGTTGACTTGTAAAAGCTGATCTAAAGTTCAGAACATTTTTCTTTCTAACCACATAGAGCAGGAATACTTTAAATATGTTAAAACCAAAAGTTTCCTTTATGTAAACAGAAAATGATTTAAATGTTTCAGGATTGGACCGAGTTTCCTCTTTTATGGAAATCAAAATATGGTCGGCCGGTATTATACTTCTAGTGCCAACACACATTTCCTGTAGCTTTCATGGGAAAAAAATATGACCTTGATATGACGATGAAACATATTTTGGACATGTGTTGGTCTGATTTTCGGTTTCACAAAAATAAAAGACAGGACATAAATTTGTTTGGATACTGGAAACTGAATGGATTTAAAAGCAGAAAGTAGATATTAAAGGAAGGAAGAAAGGAAAAAAAGCACGTAGGAAAATGAACTTGCGTGCTTCAAATTTGTATCCATTTGATAGTGTGTATTGTAGTGACCTCTGACATTTGCATATTTTACACTGCAATGTTCGCAAAAAACACTTTGGAGCTACACCCGCCAAACTTTAAAAAACGTAGGACAACGTACTCACGTTGCAGATCAAATTAACAGTGGCTGCATGATAGCATGTATTTTTTCCTCTGTATTATTTAGTCAATAAATCAGTCAAAAAGGTAAATGAGTTGTTAATTAGTCAGTGATTTTAATCCTGCTCTGCTTTCTGCAGCAGCTCCTTCTGTTCTGAATTTATGAACATGCTACATTATCACTTCTTATGTAGATAATATTTTTATTGAATGATAACATAAGAAAGAGAAATAGCTTTAATCAGTTAGAATTATTTTTGGGTTTTATATATTTATGTTTACGTCAATCTTTGACCCTAACGTTGTGTGTCACTCAGTCTCTGTATTACAGACACCCTATGATCATCACTGGCCCTTTTAGTTAAGTATTTTAAGCTTTATATAAACATCATTAATCAAACATTAATACCTACAATCATTTTGAATATGATGCACTGTATTAAACTCACTTTAGGGTTAAATACACAGGAACAAACACTGTTCTTTATTAATGTGTATTTAACCCTAAAGTGATCGAGCAATGAGCAAATTTTATTTTGGTAGCTGTAGTGAGAGACAGATCAATGGGGAGACGCAGACAGATGCAACAACTTATTAGTTTTATTAACGGCAACATATTCGATTAACGTGTCTGACGGTTTTAAGGTTTTCACAGGTGTAATGGCGAGAAATGCATGCCTGCCGGGGGAACGCTTATCGTTCAAAACTCCCTGGTTAACGATGAGAAAGTGGATTAAAATATCAGCGACATGGCAGCTTTTAAATATATATATATATATATATATATATATATATATATATATATATATATATATATATATATATATATATATATATATATATATATATATATATATATATACATGTACGTCCTGAAAACATAGTGTTTTATGGCAGATCAGTTTAAAAAAATGCAGTTTCACTTCATTGTTTTAACGTCACTGTGTCTCAGGAGTATTTTTTTTTGGGTGCTCCGCGGTTTATGGGTCACATCCTCCATTTTTTCTACTAACAGCGTGATAGTTTAAGCGTTGCATAACATCTAAACATCTTAAACTAGCTATTGAAAGCTGGTGTGGGTGCAAACAGGACACAATGTACGTAAGAAAACGTTTCATCCGCTGTTAATGATGTTATGCAGAATTTTGTTATCTGTTGGTCTAAAAACTCTTGAATAATAGCCTACATAAATTATGTAGAATACACCGAATGCTCCCTAAGAGTCCGCTAATGGAGATTTTGTTATTATGAAGTTCATCATGTTAATGCAGTATTTAAAATATCAATAAAGTACAAAACTCCTCCCTGGTTTTTGTATTTTTTATCTGTACTCCTCTTGAAAAACTAAATAGACCACAATTATTTAACTACCTATATACATATATGTAGTAAACCTTTTATACCTCTTTCAACCCTAAGATAAATGACACAGGTTTGAAAATCACCCCAGCAGCCCAAAGAACATGCACTGTTTTGCAGAGGTGGGTAATAACTGGTTACATTTACTCGAGTAACTTTTTGGAAAAATTTGACTTTTAAGAGTAGCTTTGCTGTGCTGTACTTTTTGCTTTTACCTGAGTAATATTATTATGAAGTATCGCTACTCTTGAGTAAAATTTCAGGATACTCTACCCACTGTGAGTAAATTCACTGAATGGAGAGCAAATAAATAAATAAAGGCACCATAAAGGAGACCTCCTGTTTCTACACAAGCTTTGGTTTTCTAATGTAATTTAATATATTTATATGATTTTTATATAACTGAATAATATAAACACCATAAATTGTCATTGGAAGTAGCAGTGGGCGATATAAAAGGTATGAGGTAGAAATGATCTACAGTTAGCCAAAGGTGTAGATTTTGACTATACCGGCCCACCCTAATTGCGCATTTTGATGATGTCATCAAGGAGAATAAATACTGATGTTCAGTGTTCGTCTTTAAACTAGATATTGCAAGTTTAAAATTTGTTGTTTTTCATTTAACGCAAAAAAATAGAAACCTGTTGAACTTGAAGCCTTTTTAATTCAAATGTGTGCAGGTTCATTTTTGTGCGATATTAAATTTATATGCAGGTAACCACGAAAGCGAACAATTTTGAGCTTTGTGTATTCATAACATTTAGCTCTTGATTTATTTAAAATATCTACATCTTTATTTATGTTTTGACAATTTTTGTGTTGCATTTTTTGGAAGAAGATTTGAATAATTTTTAAATGCATTTTGCACAATACATGTTCTTTACCAATTCAATTCAATTCAATTCAGTTTATTTATATAGCGCCAATTCACAACAGATGTCATCTCAAGGCACTTAACAAGAAGTTATTTCAATACAATTATACAAACATTCCAATCAGTTAAAAAGTTTTCTATTTAAGGAATCCCAGCAGATTGCGTCAGTCATTGGCATGAGGTTGGGCAGACTTTCCAACCACAGCAATCCTTCAGCAATCCCTCATACTGAGCAAGCATGTAGCGACGGTGGAGAGGAAAAACTCCCCTTTAACAGGAAGAAACCTCCAACAGAACCAGGCTCAGTAGGAGCGGCCATCTGCCACGACCGTCTGGGGGTTTGAGAAGACAGAGCAGAAACACAGAAGGAACAGAAGATCTGATATAAGAGAACTTTCTATGTTACAGAAAGTAAAAAGTTGATAACAGGACACAGTGGATGTTCAGTTACTGGGAGCATCATCCCAGTCGATGCCCCCCGTCCAACAGGGCATTGCAGCCAAGCAGGATACCAGACCAGGTGTATCTTCGATGAGGAGAAAAACACTGAGAGAAAACAAAGTTAACAGTCGAAATAACAGAATGTACTGTAATACAACTGGAGAGTCGTAGGAGAAAAGGAAGTAGCAGAGTGAAGAAAATTGGTAAGTCTTTCCTCCAGCAGTCTAAGCCTATAGCAGCATAACTACAGAGATAGCTCAGGATGACCTTAGCCACTCTAACTATAAGCTTTATCAAAAAGGAAAGTTTTAAGCCTGGCCTTAAAAGTAAACAGAGTGTCTGCCTCACGGACTAAAGCTGGGAGCTGGTTCCACAGGAGAGGAGCCTGATAACTAAAAGATCTGCCTCCCATTCTACTTTTAGATATCCTAGGAACTACAAGTAAACCTGCAGTCTGAGAGCGAAGTGCTCTGTTAGGAACATATGGAACAATTAGATCTCTGATGTATGATGGAGCTGATTATTATGGGCTTTATATGTAAGAAGAAGGATCTTAAATTCTATTCTGGATTTAACAGGGAGCCAATGAAGGGAAGCTAAAACAGGAGAAATGTGATCTCTCTTTTTAATATTCATCAGAACTCTTGCTGCCGCATTTTGGATCAACTGAAGGCTTTTAATGGCATTTTGTGGACTTCCTGATAGTAAAGAATTACAGTAGTCCAGCCTTGAGGTAACAAATGCATGGACTAGTTTCTCAGCATCACTCCTGGACAGGATGTTTCTAATCTTAGCAATATTCCGGAGGTGAAAGAAAGAAATCCTAGAAACCTGTTTAATATGGGATTTAAATGTCAAGTCTTGGTCAAAAATAACGCTGAGGTTCTTTACGTTATTACTGGGGTCCAATTTAATCCCATCCAGATGAAGTGATTGACTAATCAGTTTCTGTTTAAGAACTTCTGGTCCAAAGACAGCAACTTCTATCATGTCAGAATTTAAAAGCAAAAAGTTTAGGGTCATCCATGTTTTTATGTCTTCCAGACATGCCTGTAATCTACCTAACTGACTGGGTTCATCAGGATTTATGGATAAATATAGTTGTGTATCATCGGCATAGCTGTGGAGATTTATCCCATGCTGTCTAATGATTCTACCAATTGGAAGCATATATATGGTGAAAAGAATTGGTCCTAGGACAGAACCCTGTGGAACTCCACAAGTAACCCTTGAGAGTGAAGATGATTTATCATTTAGATGAACAAACTGGAATCTATCAGACAAATATGATTTAAACCAGCCTAGTGCTGTTCCTTTGATCCCTGCAACATGTTCAAGCCTTTCTAAGAGAATATTATGATCGACTGTGTCAAAAGCAGCACTGAGATCTAACAAAACCAGAACAGACACCAGTCCATTATCTGAGGCCATGAGAATATCATTAGTAACCTTCACCAGTGCTGTTTCAGTGCTATGATGAGCTCTAAAACCTGACTGAAACTCTTCAAACAGCTCGTTACTGTTTAGATGCTCACAGACTTGATTAGCAACAATTTTCTCAAGGACTTTGGATAAGAAAGGAAGGTTAGATATAGGTCTGTAATTCACTAAGTCATCTTGATCAAGGGAAGGTTTCTTGAGTAAAGGTTTAATTACAGCTATTTTAAATTCCTGTGGTACGTATCCGTTTACTAAGTATAGATTCATCATATCTAAAATGGGGCCAGGAACCAAATGGAACACTTCTTTACATAATTTGGTTGGAATTGGGTCCAAAATACAAGTTGAAGGTTTAGATGAGGCTAATATTTTTGATAATTCTGAAAGCTCGACTGAATCAAAGCAGCCTAAGCACAACTGAGGTTCTACAGTTCTTTCCGATACTGACTCATTTACTGAGGAACAAGTAATCATGTTTGGGAGGATGCCAATGATTTTATTTTTAATAAAATTTATTTTATTTATGAAGAATCTCATAAAATCATCACTGCTAAGAGCTGGGGGAATAGTTTGCTCAACAGAGCTATGACTCTGTGTAAGTTTGGCAACTGTACTAAAAAGAAACCTAGGATTGTTTTTATTCGCCTCTATTAATGATGAAAAATATGCTGTTCTAGCTTGTCGAAGGGTCTTTTTATACAGCAGTAGACTGTTATTCCAGGTTAAATAGGAATCCTCTAGGTGTGTAGAGCGCCATTTTCTCTCCAACTTCCTAGTATTCTGCTTTAAAGTACGCAACTCTGCGTTAAACCAAGGAGTCAGCCTCCTATGGCTAGCCACTTTCTTTTTTAAGGGGGCTACACTATCTAATGCCAAACGCAATGAGGACGTAACGCTGTGAACCAGACCATCAATTTCTGAAGGGTTAGAGATAGAATTGCTGCCATCCACTGTGTTACTCTGAGACACTGAGGAAAGTAAGAATGGAACAGATTCTTTAAAGATTGTTACAGCATTGTCTGATAAAGCTCTACTATAATGAAATTTTCTGTTTCAAGTTGCTGTTCTGCTGCAATGTATCTGGAAAGTGAGTGTAAATGTTCATAAACACTCTGACATAAATAAAGAAAAGAAAATATATTGCAATATGATATTGTTACCGCACATGCTTTAGATTTTATCGCGATATGTAGATTTGAGGCCAAATCGCCCAGGCCTAATTGGAAGTACTTTTTACTTTGTTCTAGGATACATTTACTTCTTACCTACTGTAAGTATTGGTATTATATTATAAAAAATGGACTTTTATTATTTTGTTACGTTATTTATCAGTATCTTTTTTTCTTCATGTTAGTCTTTAAACTGCCAGAATTTGCCTATAAATTTATATTTTTGTCTGTCTGATGACAATTTAAAAAATATTATTTCAGATGTCACTCAGTAGTCAAGTACCCTTTATACCAAATACTTTTTCACGCTTACTAGAGGAATCTTTGTGGAAGGCTACTTTTTACTTTTTCTTGAGTACAGTTTTTGGGTACTCTGCCCACCTCTGTTGTTTTGTAAAAACAAAAACAAAAATGTTATGCCACACATAAATATCTTAACATAGCAAGGTGTTTTGTTTTTTTGGCAGTGGAGATTTGGAGGCTGCCCCAATGTGCACCTCCTCTCTTTTTAACCCAAAAACTGTCCTACAGAGCTGGGATGGACACCAGCACCCTGAGAGAACATATAGAATCGTTTGGAAAAGGTTGCATCATTCATAACCGTCTTGTTTTCTCGGCCATAACACAGTATCCCTCTCTCTCTGTTTGCTCTATGAAGTGACGTGTGTAACCGTGTGTTTTCAGGTACCAGTACCCCCCCATGGATGAGCTGGCTGAGATGCTGCCGTCGGTCCTCACTCAGCTGCAGTAAGTCGGCTGTCCTCTGGGGCGCGGAGGGGATGATGATGATGATGATGATGATGGAGAAGTCACTGTTCTGAGTCTGGGTTTGTGTCGCCAGGGTGAAGAGCGTGATCGGCATCGGGGTCGGCGCCGGAGCGTACATCCTCGCCAAACTGGCTGTAATGGAACCCACCCAATAGGCTCTAGATTGGTTTTAGCTCCTCCCACAGTTTCCAGTAAGGTCTGTTTGTTTTTGTTGTTGTTTCAGCTGAACGAGCCCAGCTTGGTGGAAGGGTTGGTTCTGATCAACATCGACCCGTGTGCCAAAGGCTGGGTGGACTGGGCCGCCTCTAAGGTAACACAACAGAGATGAGAGGAGGAGAAGCTGTGAGGAGAACCCAATGTTTGAACTGAGCCGCCATCTTGTTTCATGCAGCTGAGCGGCTGGACGAGCAACCTGGCGGAGGTCATCATGGGACACCACTTCAGCTCTGTGAGGACAAACCAGACAGTTCTCCAGGAGCCGGGTCTCGGTACCGACCGTAGCTTAACTCTCTCTCTGTGTGTGTGTGTGTGTGTGTAGGACGAGTTAACAGAGAATAAGGAGATCATTCAGACCTTCAGGCTCCACATCTCCCAGGACGTCCCCCAGGAGAACCTGGCCATGTTCTACAGCAGCTACGACAGGTGGGCAGCAGACGGAGGAGACTGAGCGCTCCGTTCTGTCCGTCACGTCTCCTCTCAGGCTTTAAAGCTGTGTGTTTGTGTGTCAGTCGTTCTGAGCTGCAGATGGAGCGACCCGTCCCTGGTCAGAACGAAAACACCGTCAGCACTCTCAGGTATCTCTCCGCCGGCCCCGACACACCCGATCGCTCCGAGGCGGCCCGTTCCGTTCTGATTGGCTCTCTGTCCCTCAGGTGTCCAACTCTCCTCGTGGTCGGAGACGCGTCGCCTGCAGTGGATGCCGTGGTGAGCCTCGACCTTTCACCTCGTTCGGTCGCTAGCTGAAGGACAGCAGCACCGGCGTCTGGGTCCAGAGTTCTAAAAGGAGTTTAAAGAGTCTGTTTCGTAACCAGATTTTTCACTCAGACATCAGTGTTTTAGGCTACGTTGACGCTGCAGGCTAAAGTTCATCAAATCCGACCCGGTTCACTTTTATAAGATGGTATTAAATCCGATCCATATCTGATGTCTCTGAAAGCGTCTGCAGTCCGAACTGTCATGTCCAATTAAATCCGTCCTGTACGTCACCGACACCAGACAGGCATCGCTAATCTGCACCAGAGGAGGCAAATATTCAAAATGTGGCCGTTTAGAGTAGGGAGCTAAAAAAATATCGATACGCCGATATATCGCGATATTGTATCGGTACTCAAAAGCAATATATATTGTTTTTTGTTTTTGTTTTTTTGAATTTGAATGGAACCATTAATGATGACAGTAATCTTTGTAGTAAAATATGAAAAGTATGAAACAGGTTGGAGTGTTTAGAACGCTGGGACAGTTTTTCTACAGTTAAATTCAGTTTTAGAAATCACAATAAACGTCTTACTCATAGTATCACAATATATCATATCGCTAGATTTTTACCAACACACATCTAGTTTAGAGGCAAGGCAATCCTTCTGCAGATTAGGGTTGGATATTGGACCTAAATGTTATCATTAATAAATGGATCAGGTTTAGGTACTGCTCCTCGAATATTAAGATTAGTAAAAAAATCTATTAGGATAGCCAATCAGAGGCGAGAAAGGCGAAACTTTGCCCCTAAATGGGTTCATTTAGAATATTTGCTCACCGGAGGAGGCAAGCGCTCAAAAAAACATGGTTGACAACAGAGTCAGAGATCTGAGGGCTCATTTTTCTCTCAATGTCCTCCTTTCACCAATTAATCTGTAAACATTTAGTGGTTTCAGACAGTGCATTCAATTACTCAAACACTAAAATCTGTAGCTGCCATTTTTACTTCTATAAACAAGAGCGCGTTGTGTGCGATGCCTCGTCTTATTCTGCGCACGCGGGCCGTGAACCGTCCCACACTGTAGCGTGTTAGCTGTCGCATTTTAGTCACGGTGTGAACAACCACAACAAATAAATCGGATTTAATCCAAAAATCGGAAATGAGCCTTAAAGACCCGTATCCTTAATCTATTTGGTTTTAGGTCCAAGAGTCGTCTTGTTTTGAGTCTAGAAGCTCAAATTCCATTTTATTTCCCTTTCTTTACTTTAAAAATTCTTTATTTTTCAGGATTTGACGTCATTTTAAAGGCTCTTCGTTTGTTGCTTTGCAGGTGGAGTGTAACTCCAGACTGAATCCCACCAAGACCACCCTGCTGAAGGTACCCACCCGCCTGTCTCCCCACCCATAATCAGAAGTTATTCAGTGCTTCTTTAGCCACTCTTGTCCCTTCATGCCAACAGTATCAGACCTCTTCTCTGTATTTTCAGGTGTTTACAGTCTGTACAACGTTTATTTTTATATTTATCCGCCTGCTGTCAGCTGCAACACCTAATAACTGAGGTCAATAAGGTGTTTCTCATGGTGTGATTCAGGCAGTCTAGCATTCACACAACAGCTGGTTTGTTTCACCTGTGAACCTTTTCTAAAGGGCAGGCCTCAGATCATTGTGTTGTTCTCTGTTTGTCCACTAGATGGCGGACTGTGGGGGACTTCCACAGGTGGTTCAGGTAAGTTTCAGACTTATTTCAGAAACAAATACAAAAGAAACAGGAAAAAAAACTTTCAATTCAGTTTATTTATATAGCGCCAATTCACAACAGATGTCATCTCAAGGCACTTAACAAGAAGTCATTTCAATACATTTATACAAACATTCCAATCAGTTAAAAATTTTCCTATTTAAGGAATCCCAGCAGATTGCGTCAGTCATTGGCGTGAGGTTGGGCCCCGTTGATGCAGACTTTCCAATCACAGCAATCCTTCAGCAATCCCTCATACTGAGCAAGCATGTAGCGACGGTGGAGAGGAAAAACTCCCCTTTAACAGGAAGAAACCTCCAACAGAACCAGGCTCAGTAGGAGCGGCCATCTGCCACGACCGTCTGGGGGTTTGAGAAGACAGAGCAGAAACAGAAGGAACAGAAGATCTGATATAAGAGAACTTTCTATGTTACAGAAAGTAAAAAGTTGATAACAGGACACAGTGGATGTACAGTTACAGGGAGGATCATCCCAATCGATGCCCCCCGTCCAACAGGGCATTGCAGCCAAGCAGGATACCAGACCAGGTATATCTTCTATGGAGAGAAAAACACTGAGAGAAAACAAAGTTAACAGTCGAAATAACAGAATGTACTGTAATACAACTGGAGAGTAGTAGGAGAAAAGGAGTGGAGAAAATTGGTAAGTCTGTCCTCCAGCAGTCTAAGCCTATAGCAGCATAACTACAGAGATAGCTCAGGATGACCTAAGCCACTCTAACTATAAGCTTTATCAAAAAGGAAAGTTTTAAGCCTGGCCTTAAAAGTAAACAGAGTGTCTGCCTCACGGACTAAAGCTGGGAGCTGGTTCCACAGGAGAGGAGCCTGATAACTAAAAGATCTGCCTCCCATTCTACTTTTAGAGATCCTAGGAACTACAAGTAAACCTGCAGTCTGAGAGCGATCAACTGAAGGCTTTTAATGGCATTTTGTAGACTTCCTGATAGTAAAGAATTACAGTAGTCCAGCCTTGAGGTAACAAATGCATTGACTAGTTTCTCAGCATCACTCCTGGACAGGATGTTTTTAATTTTAGCAATATTCCGGAGGTGAAAGAAGGAAATCCTAGAAACCTGTTTAATATGGGATTTAAATGTCAAGTCTTGGTCAAAAATAACGGCGAGGTTCTTTACGTTATTACTGGGGTCCAATTTAATGCCATCCAGTTGAAGTGATTGACTAATCAGTTTCTGTTTAAGAACTTCTGGTCCAAAGACAGCAACTTTATCCCATGCTGTCTAATGATTCTACCAATTGGGAGCATATATATGGTGAAAAGAATTGGTCCAAGCACAGAACCCTGTGGAACTCCACAAGTAACCCTTGAGAGTGAAGAAGATTTATCATTTAGATGAACAAACTGGAATCTATCAGACAAATGTGATTTAAACCAGCCTAGTGCTGTTCCTTTGATCCCTGCAACATGTTCAAGCCTTTCTAAGAGAATATTATGATCGACTGTGTCAAAAGCAGCACTGAGATCTAACAAAACCAGAACAGACACCAGTCCATTATCTGAGGCCATGAGAATATCATTAGTAACCTTCACCAGTGCTGTTTCAGTGCTATGATGAGCTCTAAAACCTGACTGAAACTCTTCAAACAGCTCGTTACTGTTTAGATGCTCACAGACTTGATTAGCAACAATTTTCTCAAGGACTTTGGATAAGAAAGGAAGGTTAGATATAGGTCTGAATAGGTTTTTCTTTCTTAACTTTCTTGGTTTTGTTTCAGTTAAAAACACAAAGAGTTTTTGTTTCTCCCGTTTAGCCTGGAAAATTAGCCGAGGCCTTCAAGTACTTCGTCCAGGGGATGGGCTACAGTGAGTATCTGATCCAGCCCAACGTGTTCGTTTCCTGCTCCGTCTGTGTTTCAGTCCTGATGTTGATGTCTCTGTTATTATTTCCACTACAATGTTCGATCAGTTTTAATAATTAAATACGCCTTGAGGTGAATAAGAACCTAGTGGTTAGGGCAGCACAGTAGATCACAAATATAGTTATGGCTAATCTGTTCCAGGTAGGGGTGTGACGGTACACTGATTTTTTTCGGTACAGCCCTGTCGGTTTAGTACGAGCCCAGCTGTTTTTTCACCTGAACACACGCAGGATGTTTATGTGAGGAACTCAGAGCGCAGTGCAACGTTTCCACAGGGCAACTTTAAAAAGTGACACCAAAACAAAACAGAAAGGACTCCCAGCGATCACTAAGCTCAGCTATTTGGGAACATTAATGGTTTCTCATGCAGCTACAGTAGAAATAGAAAGATGGACCGAACCAGAACTTTGTCAGCGAATGCATCTTCCAACAGCAATAAGGTCCATAACACGCTCTGCACTGAACTGAATGACTCACCTGAAACAATGTCAAGCTGAATGATAAGATCACTGATACTAGAGAAAAACCAGCCGATGTCCAACATGGCTACCAGTAGCATCCAATCAGCCCAAAACTCCTTATTTTGGATAAAATACAAGTCTGCGAAATCCCTATTTATGAGAAGGGGTTTTTGAACGGCTGCCCATGCTGCATTCAAGTACAGCATACCAAAACAACTCTAAAGTGATTTAAGCATGTTTTATTCTCAAATATGGGCAAAGTATCATTTTAACATTTCTAAACATTAACACGGTTTTCCAGTGGTTATATTGTTTTCTACTCTGGCTATGCCTGCTTCTACTATTTTATTTATTTTAAATATTCTAATCAAATCTCCAGTCATTTCTATACTTTTAACTTTAAGTTATAGAACATAATAAAATCTAATTTCAGGAATTGCAAGGAAGGAATTCAGGAAAAAAGATTTTTGTTTGATGCCGATTAAAAGAAAAAAAAAATTTAATTTTTTTTTTTACATGATTAAAATGAACCGAACACGTACCAAACTGTGATTTATGTGCACCGTTACACCCCCTTGGTCCAGGTAGATGATGATGATGATGATCAGCAGATTATCACAGTGACATCATCACCCAGAATCTGGTTAAGGACCACAGCTACCTGAGACCTCCTCTAATAAAGCTCATTACTGCCCATTTTAACAGCTCAACCACCAAATCTTCATTCATATGCGTTAATACACACAGTAGAAACCATCTTAGCCCATACCAGTGATGCTGCGGGCCGCTCTGACTCGGAGGGAGAGGAGAACTAATCTTTAAACCCGCACCTCTAACGTTCAGGGGCCTCATTTATAAAATGTTGCATTGAATCCTTACTAAAACCGCATTTAAGCTCAGCAAAAAAAGAAAAGAAAAAAGTTTGCTTGTTCAAAGAAAGTTTTAAGTCTATCAAACTTTGAGTACAAACAGCTGCACGCAATTTCGGATCCTACATTTCCTACACACCCCGCTTTTCTGTGAGGGTCTAAAACTCTGAAAATGTGGCTTAAATTCTCCATGTTCCCGTCTCTGTCCAAAATGTGCGTAAGCAGCAAGGTCCTTAGTGAGCTTAAAGTGGCGCACGTTTTTCTGCTATGAATTAAAGTTTGCGCAGAAAGTGACTTTTCAGAGCCCGTTTTGTGCGTTGGCAAGCTTTATAAATGAGGCCCTGGGTCCAGATGTGTGACAGCTTTCAGCAGTTTAAGGTTGTTAACATCAGTAAGAAGCATTTTGTCTGTTTTAGTCAAAGCTGTGTTTCTGTGTTCGTAGCTGTTCGTTAGCTGTTGACCTGTGAGTATCTGGTTGATCCAGCATGATGTGTTGCTGTGTCTGATTGGTCGTCTCATCCTGTCCTCCACCCTTCCCTCCCCTCTGTTGTGTTAAACCACCTATCAGGATGTCTCCTAGGGCTGGACGATAATTCAATAACAATATATCGATCGATAGACGTGTTGCGCCATAGGAAAAAAATAAGGGTCGAAAAAAGGATTTCTTTTAGCCTATCGGGTATTGAAAGTTATGTTTCCCAGAGTTAGATAGGTGAGAAAAAGCATTTTGTAACCACCCCGGTCCGTTTGCTTTAGCTTAGCATAAACAATGTAAGCAAATGGTAACAGGTAGCATTTCATGTGCAAAAGTCAAGAAAATTACTCAATAATGATCCTAATTACTCAGTAATCATATTTAAATTCAATTTAAAAAAGCTTTATTTTTTACAATGTAAGTTTTTATTGTATTTTTGAAACATTTAAAGTGACAAACCTGAACACAAAAAACAGTGAGGTATAATAAAAATAAAAATAAAAAATGTATCAGAAGAATGCACATACAGGTTACTTTGGTCCAGACTATTATTCCCACTATCAAAATGTTGTAGACACATAAAAGCCAAGACTGTCCCAGTGTTCCATTCAAAAACACTTTATTGATCCCAGAGGGACATTAAGTGTTGTAACTCATACAATTAATTCTTTAAGGAGTTGTTGTAGATAATGATGGCTGTGGGCAGGAAGGATTTCCTGTAGCGGTCTGTGTTGCAGGGAAACTGAAGAAGCCTCCGACTGAAGACGCTCTGTTGTTGTATGACTGTCTCATGAAGAGGATGCTCAGGGTTGTCCATAATGTTTTTTTATTTTATGAAGAATCCTTCTTTGCATTATCATCTCCAGATGTTCCACAGTCGTCCCCAGAACAGAAACAGAACCTTCTTTATCAGGTTGATGAGCCTTTTTAAATCCGATATTGATTGTGAATAAAAATAAAAAGTGACACGAAGGAATTAAAGGAGCCGATTTAGACTTGGGACTACATTACGACAAAGCACCGCTGTAAGCCGCCACAGCGCAGCTTGCTTGCGTAGCAAAGGGTTGGCGAAAACGAGCCTTTAGAGGTAAAGCAGCGCGACGTTTCACAGAACTCGAATGTCGAACGAAGACGACAACGGCATTCTGCCCTGGGAATTCCTCCGACAACCCGTGGAGAAAATTAATCGATATCTGGTTTGCGAGGAGCGTTTAACAGCAGAGGACTACGAAGAAGAAAAATGCAATATTCTACCAGAAAGATGGGACTGCGTCTGAAGAACACGGCGGTCCCATCCATTTTTTTTTTGTATAGATGCTGAACGAAGTGCATCATCAATGTCGGTAAATAATGTTCTTTCAACTATAATTCCTCGGGTGTCGCTGGGCTGCTATGAATTCCCTTAGCAAATACTAATTTACTTGAAGTTAATTATATCAAGTAGACTTCTTTGGACTAAATTGGAACATTTTCAGGTTTACTGAGGGAACTACAAGTACATACCTACTACACTAGCAGTATAGTACTTAAAATGTAGTTTAGATTTTAGTTTATTGAAGTATACTTAAAGTATCCCTAAATAAACTTAAATGCTCCAGTTTAGTCCGAAGAAGTATACTTGATATAATCAACTTAAAGTATACTACTTTTTGCTAAGGGTCACTATAATTGTGACGTCTGGCTGATATCGTCACCTCCAGGCTTACTGTATAACACTTACGACCTTTCATCCCAATGACTGTAAACTGAGAGTTTTGTAGAGTAAATCCCTTCTATGCGTCTTTTGCGGGCGCTGCGTCGTATCCTTGCGCCTTGCAGCGACGGCTTACAGCGAGTGCTTAGTCCAGTGTTTCTCAAACTATGGGCCAAGCCCCACTAGTGGGGCGCAAAGGTATTGAAGGTGGGGCGTGACATCAATGGGATTTAAATAGTTTCCCCCCCCCTAGATTCTGTCGTTGTGAATGTTTCACTGCACTGTAAATTAAATCAACCAGCTCCCCCCTCTCACAAAATTAAACACACAAATAAATTAGCAATTGTGATCATCATTGTAAACAGAACCGGGACCTGGAACATCGGGCTGGGAGTTTGACGTTGGAATATATCGCAGCAGAACAAAACGAGCTGAAGTAGCCGCATTATCAGAGATTCAATCTACAAAATGGAGAAATATCTAAAAAGATCAGGGAACGTTTCAGAGTCAGAGAAGTCACACGGTCAACCACGGAGGAAATACAGGGATGAGTATCTTGCTCTTTATTTATTTTATTATTTTATTTTGTACTTTTGAAAGCTTTGTAAATTTGATCAAACTACAACTACAGCTAAGCGCCACAGTTGCCCAGAGACAAACGCACCGCACCGCTAACGACACCTGGACGTCTTTTAAAGATGTCCGCCCGGTAACTCCATCACGCCGCCAGAAGCAAAAATGCTTTCAGAAGTACAAACGGGTGAGGGAAGACCTGCTGACTCCAGCACCCGACAAGTGGACCCGTCTCCATGGTTCTGGGCGCCGTCTACACTCAGCCATCGGTGGATAGCTTGTTAGCTTATAGCAGCTGAACAGAGTTAGAATCCGCTTCATCGGCCCGATTTCTGGACAGAACCTAAACCAAAGGTCTGAGCTATTAACATAATGAAAGTAGGGATGTGTATTGGCAAGGATCTGGTGATACGATGCGTATTACGATACGATATATTGCGATACTAAAAGACTATATATTGTGATTTTTTTTTTTTTACTCCAACCCGTTTCATACTTTAACACATCCAGTTTTATTACTAAATCTAGTTGATCCACTGGAACAAAGGTGAAAAACAACCACAAACTACCAGTCATAGTTTTAAATTTACTACAAATGTTCCTGTCATCATTAATGGTTCCATTCAAATCCTTAAAAAAAAAAACTAAAATCGATATTTTTAAATATTGATACAATATTGTCTTAAAATATTATCAATATTTTCTTACATCCCTATTTATAAAGTGTTGAAAAACATTTAAAATAAATTTTAAAAAGATCAAGATTAGCCTTAAATTAATATAAATGATTTTTGAAAAAAATTAATCAATACCATAATGGTTAGTAACAGTCTTAATTGTTTTAATCAGAATTTACTGATGTCACTCAGGTCTTTTAACTTGATTTTGTTTTCATTTCTTACAAACTAATTCAAAAGGTGTTTGAATAAAATGTTGAATTGAATTCAGTTTGTGTGTGTTCATCACAAAAACACAAAAATTAGTTAATTAAATAGCATAAAACGACCGCTTGAAATACATTTTATGATATTATACCATGGTGTGGGTGAATACTCGATTCTGATTGGCTGAAGGGTGTAGGTTAAAAAGTGATCATATACATCTAGGAAAGGCGTCCCGTCAAATTGCCTGATGACGGTTCCAAATCATTGCGCTGGCTCAAACGCTAGACGGTTACCATGGCAACGGGGACTAAACGTCATTCCACAGTTGACTCATCGCAACAGCAAGACAGGCAAAACATGAGTGATTTTATCATTTCTTTTAACTTTTTTGTTGAGTTTGATAACTTTGAAGACTGGGATGGTAACATAACGTAAGGTAAAGCCACAATCTCACTTCCCTTCACTGATCAACTGCTGCGGTCGGCTCGCTGTGGCCACGTTGCTTGGCAACGCCTGTATACAGGAGATATTAAATAGTGCGCTCGACTTATACAAATAAGAACCCTCAATTTTAACTCTAATACACATTAAAGTATAATTTATCGAATAAATACTTCTTTCTTTCGTAAGTGACCATGGTATAAGCGGGATAATGCCCTTCGAGGTGTCCATTATCAGAAATTTATGGACTTCGCGGAAGCAACCATCACGCCTCCGCGTCCTCCATTAATTTCTGATAATTTTCACCTCGTCGGGCATTATCCCTTACGTAATCCATAAATATAGAAGTCGATTTTTACGATTGGTTTTTATCTATATGCTCTGATCGTCCAGCCCTAACTTCTCCCGCCCTTCATCTTCCATCCCGTCTCTCTGTCCTGCACGTCGGCGCCGCTGCTTCCCCGTTAGCATGATGTCACCATCAACAGAACCGAGCTGGGAACCAGTCACCAGGGCTCTGTCCTCTTAAATGGCCTGAACGCCGCCTCCCTGTGTCTCCCTCTAGTGCCCACAGCCGGTATGACCCGCCTGGTTCGCTCCAGAACCCACTCGGCCTCCAGCGTGGGCTCCGGCGAGGGGGCCCGGAGCCGCGGCGCCGCGCCGGACGGCGCCGGCCCGCAGACCATCGAGATGACGGCGTAGGACCCGGACCGGTTCTGCATGTCGGAGGTTCTTCTTCATCATCTTCTCCTTCGGTTCCGGTTCTCCCAGAGTTCTTCCTGAAGAATCCAGACGTCTCAAGAGTCCAGTTTAGGCTTTAGGTCGGACCAGTGCAGTGACGGTTCTGTTGTTCCCCCCCCTCTCTCTGTAGAGCCCAGCTGTTGCCATGGTAACACTATCTTCATGGTTCAGATGCATTGTTCTGTGGTTCTCGTTTTTCCCCCTGAATTAAGAGGGTTTTTCTTCCCTGTGGTTTTGATCCGATCTTTCTGATATTTCCTCATCGTTATACATATTTGGTTCCGATTTCCTCCTGGTGCAGTTGGGTTCAAAACGGACCATGAAACCAATGTTTGACGGGAGGTCCGGTCGAAAACCAGAACCAGACTGGCTAAAAGATCCGACAGTCTGTTTCTGCTTTTCAGTCCCGTCTCAAAAGGGTCTCTCACAGACCACGTTAGAACTTCTGTTGGTTCTGGTACCGTCGGACCACCGCAGAACCTCACTGCAGCCCGTTTGTCAGCATGCTGTGCCGTGGTTTCTGTGACTCTGTTGTTCAGCTTTAAACTCCTGAAGACACCAACAGAACCGGACCTGCTCCACGCCTCTCATTGGTTCTCTCAGTAAGTTCCCGGGGGAACTTGATTGAGGCGCTATATTAAACCCTCTGCAGCATCTCTCTTTCAGGCTGTTGGTGTCGGGAGCTCAGAACCTTTTAGATTTCGGAACCAGAACCGGATCGACGTGTTTTTATTTATTCCTGTTATTTTGGTGACTTGTTCTGAAGCATGGGTCTGCTGATGTTTGTTTCTGTAGAGTTTGTAACGAAATAAAGCTGAATTGAATAGAGAGAGAGAGCGGGTCGGTTCTTCTTAGCTTTCACCTTTTAATAAACGCATCCTAGCGTCCAGAACCGAACAGAAAAAGATTCCCTTGTCTGATCCAGATCTCATTCCCGTACCGTCTGGTTCTGCTGATCCAGCGCAGCTCCAGAACCTGTGGAGACCTCCGCCTACAGCAGAGGATCATCATGTTCTGGGTCAGACAGAACCTTCTTACCAGATCCACAGTAGGTCAGATCGTCTGCAGCTTGGTTCCCTTCACCTCCATCAAAACCAGCTAGTTATTTTGAAAAATGAGCGTCAATCAGAGTTAATGCAGGTTTAACAGTTTATTATGAGGAGAACATCTACATAAAGCAGCCAGGGGCCCAGTTCTGCTGGTTCTGGTTCTAGATAATGAACCTTTCAGAAACGCTTCATCACCAGCTCTAGTCCGGTCCGGTCCGCAGCTGGATCGCAGGAGAAAAAAAACAACAGTCTGTTGGGTCTATGGTCCTCAGCTGGCAGCAGGGGGCGCCGTCTTGCTGCAGAGTCGCCCCAGCAGACCCGCCATCTGCAGCAGGGAGTTCACGCCCTCGGCCACCCGCATGTGAGTGAAGCCGATCTCCTGGAGGAGGAGAGAAGAAGACGTTTACGGGCCAGTGATCATCTCAGGGTTCCAGAATGTCTCCGGGTCGGAACCTCAGAACTTCAAGCCTCGACGTCGGTAAGAAAAAAAAAACAAACAAAAAAAACACACTGACACACCTAAAGGTTTATGTGCAGAATCTGGACTCCTCCAGACAGGTGAGTACTGTAAGAACCCTGTCTTCTGATTGGTTAGTTTTTACATCCTAGGGGTGTAACGGTACGGCCGTGTCGGAATGTTTCTGTGAGGAACTCAGAGCGCAGGGCAAAGTTTCCGCAGGGCAACTTTAAAAAGTGACACCAAAACAAAACAGAAGGACTCCCAGCTATTTGGGAACATTAATGGTTTCTCATGCAGCTACAGTAGAAAATGGAAAGATGGACCGAACCAGAACTTTGTCAGCAAACAGCAACAAGGTCCATAACACCCTCTGCACTGAACTGAACGATTCACCTGAAACAATGTCAAGCTGGATGGAAACATCACTGATACTAGAGAAAACCCAGCTGAAGTCCAACATGGCTACCAGTAGCATCCAATCAGCCCAAACTCCCTTGTTTTGGATAAAACGCAATTCGGAGAAGGGATTTTCCCAACAGCTGCATTCAAGTACAGCTGGGAAAATAGGCTGTTGAGATATCAGAACTACTCCACTGTGATTTAAGAATGTTTTATTCTCCAATATGGGCAAAGTATGATTTAAACATTTCTTAACACTGACTGTTTTCACCTGGTTATATTGTTATCTACTCTAGCTATGTCTGCTTGTACTATTTTAAAAATCAAGTCAAATCTTTTCGAAGGTATTAGAACCAGGGCCGGATTATGTTAGCAGAGGCCTCTGGGCACATAGTGTTTTGTCTAGGAATACACAATATATTGAAATCAACAACGGTACCGGCTTATGTTAGTCATCGTTTAACATATTACAACGCATTGATACGTAAAACTGAGCCAATATTTACAAAAAAACGCAGTTTATTCTTTATTTGTGTAACATTTATAAACATAGTAAATATCGGTTATTGTTGCAAACTTTTAAGAAAATGACCAAAATGAGAGATGAGATTTAAGATGCCAGGAAAGTCCGACACTGTGCGGAGATCAAAGTAATTCATCGCCACCACAGAAAAACAGCTAGAAGCTGACAGACATCTACCACCCGCCTGAGGGCTTTCTGTCTGACGCAACGATCAGAGCTTTCCTCGTGGTCACACACGCGTTTCCAGTCAGAGAAACCAGCAATCAACCGGGTTTTCATTCGCTCCAAATGAGACGCGGGGAAGACGACAGATATTATTAGCCTAGCTGTGGTCGGGGAACATGTGATCCAGTCTGGAGATACTTTTTTTTTTTTTTTTTATGTCTCCACTTGGGAGACGAAGCGCAGCAGATCATCGCCCAAACCACGATCACGGGAGGAAGATGGATTTGTGGACGCCCGATTAATTAGAAGCAGCAGCTCCACCATCGATATTAACAGCGCCCGGCCGGTATTGTCGGATAAAACCCAGTCTGAGCTGCCGCTGCTACAGCTAGCCTCAGGTTGTGCCTCCTCCCAACAGGTCTTCTTCTTCCTGATTTTCCTCCTTAAGTTGTACCAAAAAAAAGCGCATCAGTAGACGACACGCTTCTTAATGAACACGTCTTTCATTTATAGAAACCGCCTCTCTTTTTTTTGTCGCTCGTTTTCGATTCTCTCGGGACTCCTCCCACTGTCCGGTGACAGCGGTCAGAGGAGCGCTAGTTGCTGGGGTAGGGGCGGGGCCTGTCACCATGGTTTCCACGATTGCACCTTAGGAACTATGTAAGGCCTAGCCCACACGTAGCCGCGGTATCTCACAAAACGAAGTTTTTGGCCCATCATTTTGGCCTCGTTAAAAAAACAAACAAGAAAACTCCCATCCACACCTATCCGCATAAGTGTGCTGTTAAGCACAATCATAGACATGCCAAACCTGTAGGGGGCAGTAGTTCCCCCATTTCTTATCCACTCAGAATAACTTTCTACATTCTAACCTCTACATAGAGCAGTAATTGAGCTTGTAAAAACAAGCAAACAAAAAGCTCTTGGACAATCGATGATGCCAACACGTCTCTGAGGAAATAAATGCTGTTTCTGAGCGTAAACACAAGTCGCACGTGTGACGTCGGAGCATTTTTGTCACGGTAAGGGACGTTGCGGAGCTGAAAACTGGTTATTTCTGTCAAAACGCTTTCAAACAGAGAAAATGCAAATAATCGTTTTGAGTCTGAGTTTTTAGAAAGAATCGTTTTTCTGTGCCGTAATTCTGCGTTTTCGTGTGGATGGCGGGCCAAACCGTCGGAAAAAATATATCTTTGTTTTGTGAGATACCCGGTTACGTGTGGACAAGGCCTCCAACCCCACATGTGCGACCTGCGTTTACGCTCAGAAACAGCATTTATTCCCTCAGAGCTGTGTTGGCGTCATCGATTGTCCAAGCGCTTTCTTGTTTTTACTGCTCTTTGTAGAAAGCAGGGATGTGTATCGGTAAAAATCTGCAGATGCGATATGTATCGCGATACAGTGGACACCATACGATATCACGATACTATGAGACGATATATTGTGATTTTTTTTCAACCTGAATTTAACAGTATAAAAACTGTCCCATCATTCTAAACACTCCAACCTGTTTCATACTTCAACACATCCTGTTTTATTACTAGATCTAGTCGATCCAAAAGAAGGTGGAAAACAGCCACAAACTACCAGTAATACTTTTATATTTAAAACAAAAATGACAGTCAGCATTAATTGTTCCATTCAAATCCTTAAAAAGAAAAAATCAATATATAGATATATCAGCGTATCAATATTTTTCTTAGATCCCAGGTAGAAAGTTGCTCTGAGTGGATAGGATTTGGGGGAACTGCTGCCCCCTACAGGTTTGGCATGTCTATGAAGATTCTTAAGCGGTTAGGTGTGGACGGAGGTTTCTTTTTTTACGAGGTGGAGAGAATATTTGGGTTTTTTAACCCTGTGAAGGTAAAAGAAAATAGTCTGGATCTTATTGGTTATCTCCACCAGCGCCGATCTCTGCCATATTTTAAATGTGTAATACTTTTTTTTTTTCTTCCTTAAACTGCTAAATCGGATAATCCGTCCTTGTATGGAACAGAACTAAATAAAATTCAGGGATTGAAGGAATTCAGGAAAAAAAAAATTATTTTATTTTCCTGATTAAAGTGTTTGTTGCTTTTTTGTACCGTTACACCCCTCATGCTTTCTGTTCCGGGGTCCAACTTTAACCTCGTTCTAGAGTTGCAGCTCCAGCTTTTTTAAACATGGAACAGCTCAGCCTTTAATGTGTTCCCAGAACAGAACCAGGTTGTGTGGTCCAGCCTCACCTTGATGAACTCCAGCTTCAGGTACTCGGCCATCTGGTAGGTCTTGCAGACCCTGAAGATGTTTCCGATGATGTCCTCCGGGGAATAGCCCAGCGCCCACAGCTGCTCCACCACCTTGTAGGCCGCGTCGATGTTCCCGTCCACGCAGTGTCCCAGCATGCTTTTCACCAGCAGGGGGTGGGGCTCGTCGCACACTTTGAACACGTTCTCGCTGTTGATGTACCCGAAGCCGGAGTTGGTGGACTGCAGGTTGTTCAGCGCCTGGAGGAGGAGCAGAACCGAGGGGCCATAAATAAGCGAAGCAACAAGCCGCCTCCCAGGGTGTTTCTCAATGCCAAGGAACCTCGCCTTGATGCCTTGGTCCCGCCCCGGTTGCCTAGGAGACACGTCATCAGGGACCGCCAAGGCGTGCTCCAATGTTCATGTGCTACCGAGGCGTCTGTCCTCCGTTTGTCTGCCGTTTAGCTAACTGACCGAGGAGACATGGGAGGTTCCTTGATGCCTTCCCTCGGTCAAACATTTCCCAGAATACAGCGCAGGATTTTCACGAATTTCCTATTTAAATGCAAGTCAAGTAATTGTAACTATCGGAAAATGTTTTTTAGATCCAAAGCAGTTATCTAAAGTTAGTTAGTTGCTTAGTAGTTGCAGCTTCGGTTGCTAGCAGGTACTAACTCGCTTTCACATTTGATTTAACCAATATGTACACAATTAAAAGAATAAAACTCTCTTTATACATCTATATTGAAACTTATACGTATAAAACAGTATTTCCCAAAGTTGGGGTCAAGTTGGGGTCGGGACCCCGCGAGTGTGTAACTCATGAGGTCCTCTATTCTGATATTAACCTAAATAACAAAACAACAGTGATGTGTATTGGCAAAAATCTGGCGATACAATATGTATCACAATACAGGTGAGACGATACGATATTACGCGATACTATGAGTAAGACTATATATTGTGATTTTTAAACCTGAATTTACCTGTAGAGAAACTGTCCCATCATTCTAAACACTCCAACCTGTTTCATACTTTAACACATCCAGGTTTATTACTAGATCTAGTCGATCCACTGGAACCAAGAAGAAGGTGAAAACAGCCACAAAACTACCAGTTATACTTTTATGTTCACTTCAAAAATTACTGTCATCATTAATGATCCCATAAAAGAAAAAAAAAAGAAAAAAGTTTTTGTTTTGAATATTGATACAATTTCGGGAAATAAAATATTGCGATATATCGGTGTATTGATTTTTTCTTACATCCCTACAAAGAAAGACGACAAAATTAAACAAAAGCCAAATATTGGCAATACATTGGCTGCTGAAGCTGATTGTGTTGTCAGTGTAACACTTTTTACCTGACTTGGTAAAAATGTCTGTATCCTAAACAAAAAGTCGGGGTCGTGACCCATTTACGTTTCTATTTTGTGGGTCTGAAGCTGAGAAGTTTGGGAACCACTGGTATAAAATATAACGACGGGCGGGACGTAACCAGAGCGAGTAAGCGGGCCGCCGCGGTCACGTAATGCAAGTCTGGTCCGTTTAACGTTTTCTTTGACCAAGGAAGGACGGGGTCCTCGTAGGCAAGGTAGGCGAGGCGCCTTGACATTGAGAAACACCCCCAGTCTGGAGGTGAGCTCCTGACTCCGCCCCCTCTCACCTGTCTCATGTCTCCCTGCGCCGTGAAGATGACGGCCTCCAGGCCGTCGTCGGACACGGACAGGCGCTCCTTCTCCACCACCTCCTGCAGCCGGGCCAGGATCTGGCCGTCCGTCAGCTTGGTGTAGCGCAGCACGGCGCAGCGGGACTGGATCGGCTCGATGATCTTGTCGGAGGCGTTGCAGGCGAGAGCGAAGCGCGTTGTCTTGGAGTAGATCTCCATGATCCTCCTCAGGGCCTGCTGAGCTCCGTCTGTCATGCTGGGGAGACCCGCAGAGGCATCACAGCAGGCTCGCCTTTTTAACCAAACCGCGAACTCCGCCGTCTCCTCTCACCTGTCCGCTTCGTCCAGGATGATGACCTTGTGTCGACCTTTGGGCAGCGTGACTTTCTGCTGAGCGAACATCTTGATCTTGTTCCTCACCACGTCGATGCCCCTGCAGACCAAACGTCCACCGTCAGGGCTCGCATCCTCCGCCCGCCCGCCCGGGAGCGAGAGAGAAACCGTTCACGTCTGTCTCACCTGTCGTTGGAGGCGTTCAGCTCCAACACGGCGTCCTTCATGGCGGCTCCCAGCAGAGCTCGAGCCAAACACAAGATGCTGGTGGTCTTCCCCGTCCCCGGAGGTCCTGAGCCGCGACCAAAACGGATGGAAAACATAACATTTAAGACACGCACACACACAAAAAAAATCATCTGGTTCAGTTTCTAGAATAATAAAAATTTAACAAAGCCCAAAGGATCATCCCTCCACCACTGTGCATGACTGCTGAGGTTTCTACACACATTTTAAATGTAGCCTAATAAAAGGTTTGATAGAGCATAGATGCACAGCGGGGGAAGAACAGAAACGAATCAAATGGATGAAACACAAATATTGATACTTTTGCCCCATTTTCCCTTAAAGCCCTTCAGACCGTAAAGGAAGCCTAATTGTCGTGAAACATCAGGAACTTTATCTGAAGACGCTTCGTTATTCCCTCTTTTCCTGACTGCCCCGTCGTGAACTTTGACCCTCTGTGCTCCTCCTGACTCGTCTCCTCCACACCGACCTGCGATGATGATGTTCGGGACGTTTCCCTCCCTGGCGAACACCTCCAGGCGGCTCACCGTCTCCTCGTTCCCCACGATCTCGCTCAGCTTCAGCGGCCGGTACTTCTCCACCCAGGGCAGCTCGTAGGAGCCGCCGGAGCTTCTCGACGAGGACTCCCCGGCCTCGGTGTCCGTCTTCACCCCGCTTCCACTCGGTTTCTGGTCGCTGTCTGTCCCCGTCATTTCTACCTCCATGTTGTCTTGCTCCGTATCAAACCCGCGAAAACAAAAAGTAAAAAAAACCTCATTGGGCGGGGCTTTATTTTCGAAGATGGTGATTGGTTAAGACAAGCTCGCGAGATTTCAGCGTGGCTACGACATCTACTGAGATATAGGGGTTAGGATGGCTAAGCACCATTTCATTGATGTTGAATAATAAATTCATAAATTCAAAAAAAAAAAGAAAAAAAAAAAAAAAAAAAAAGCACCATTTCCAACAAGACGAAGCAGGCGGCGCGCCGGACTGGGCGGCGTTTACTCCGGATGTTCCCCACTGTGAGCCAGAAAACGCAGGTTTCTGTGTTGAACCATATGCACCCTGAAACATTAGGGCATTTATTGAAATCCTTCTTAAAGTCACATTAAACAGAAAATGTTCATGGCTGGGAAAAACCTCATTTGATTTCAAGCAAAGAACCTTTTGCATATAAGGCAAGAATATTTTTTTTCTATAGGACACTTTCAACAACAAGGCAATTCAAGGTGTTTTACATGATTAAGGGGATGAAGTAAAAAGAGCAATAAAGCATGAAGCACACACAAAACATAATGGTCCAAGCATGACTCAAAGGCAGCTCTAAACAGAAACGTTTTTAGTTGGGATTTAAAAGAACTCAGTGTTTCAGCAGCTTTGCAGTTTTCTGGAAGTTTGTTCCAGATTAGAGGAGCGTAGAAACTGAAAGCTGCTTCTCCATGTTTGGTTCTGATTCTGGGGATGTTGAGTCGACTGGAATTAGAGGACCTGATTGGTCTGGGGGGGTTGCTATAGTAACAGTAGATCTTCAACATACTTTGGTGCTAAGCCATTCAATGACATAAACTAGTAAAAGTATTTAGAAGTCTATTCTCTGAGCTACAGGGAGCCAGTGTAAGGACTTTAGAACTGGGGTGATGTTCTCTACTTTCCTGGTTCTAGTGAGGAACACGAGCAGCAGCGTTCTGGATCAGCTGCAGCTGTCTTATTGACTTTTTAGGCAGACCTGTGAAGACGCTGTTGCAGTAATCAATCCGACTAAAGATAAACGCATGGATGAGTTTTTCTAGGTCCTGTTGCGACATCAGTCCTTTAATCCTAGAAATGTTCTTCAGGTGATAGAAGGCTGACCTTGTTATTGACCTTTATGTGACCCTGGAGGTTCAGGTCTGAGTCCATAACTACACCTAGATTTCTGGCCTGATCTGCAGTTTATAAGTTTATATAAGGCCCATGGTATGAATAGGGCGGAAAAATGGGCCCCAAAGGTGGTTGTTCAGGACACACACAATGATCTCAAGTTACCTGCCTAAATAGTAAATGGAGTGAACTTATATAGTGCTTTTCTAGTCATACTGACCACTCAAAGCACCACATTCACCTATTCGCGCTCACAAATGCCCATTTATACACCGATGCACAGACTAGTAGGAAACTTCGGGTTAAGTGCCTAGCGAAGGGGCACAGTGACATGTGACAGTTAGACTTGAACCTACAACCCTCCAATGACAAGCCATCTACTCTACCTACTAAGCCACAGTCATAAACAAATAAATACATTTGGTATTGGACATCTCTATAAGAAAAGGGGGGACCCAGCAAGATTCTGGTTGAACAAAGGGTACCTTATTTATATTTTTATGTTGATTTTTTAATTAATATTCTGGTTCCACAGGAGAGGAGCCTGATAACTAAAAGATCTGCCTCCCATTCTACTTTTAGAAATCCTAGGAACTACAAGTAAACCTGCAGTCTGAGAGCGAAGGGCTCTGTTAGGAACATATGGAACAATCAGATCTCTGATGGATGATGGAGCTGATTATTATGGGCTTTATATGGAAGAAGGAGGATCTTAGATTCTATTCTGGATTTAACAGGGAGCCAATGAAGGGAAGCTAAAACAGGAGAAATGTGATCTCTCTTTTTAATATTCATCAGAACTCTTGCTGCCACATTTTGGATCAACTGAAGGCTTTTAATGGCATTTTGTGGACTTCCTGATAGTAAAGAATTACAGTAGTCCAGCCTTGAGGTAACAAATGCAACTTCTGTCATGTCAGAATTTAAGAGCAGAAAGTTTGGATTCACCAATAGGAGACCGATATGCTTATGTTGGGTGGAATATCATGATCTATTATAATGAACCATAATTAAGACCTACAAAGGGTCCTAATAAGGACCTTTCGAGACAGATAAGATTAATCATCATTAGCATGGTAGTTACCATTATCTGCCTCGATTAAAAAAAGTTACAAAGGATAGAGATGAAGAAAAGATAAGGTATGGTAGTTAAGGTAACAAGCTCATTTCACTAATGTCGGACACTAAAACGCTCGTTCATTTCAAGACAGCATTAACTTTACCTTGAATTTAGCATACGATGGGTGGTGCTCCCGAACATGCGCAATCATATTCGATGTATTGTCTCCTCGGGCTGCCACTGTTCTCGAGCACGTTTTGCATGTCGGGCGACCTTCTTCTCCCAAGCCGTGAGCGTCGGGCTTTTTACGGTAGCCGAAGTATTCCCAAACATCCGCTTAAAGACGGTGGAAAAAGTTCTGGGGGCTCGCCTCCATCAGTCATCACACAGCATGCAGCGCTGCCCGTTTGTCTCTCACAACAAACGCAGGTGTGCGGGGGGCGGCGGAGCGCTTTACGCTGCAGCTTCACGAGGGAGCTTTACTTTCACCCTGACGAGACGTCACATTTAAAAAAAAAAATATATATATATATATATATACCGCAGGGACGGTATGACGGAAAATTTTAGTGGTTTTGAAACCTTGACTTTTTCAAACCGCGGTATACCTTGAAACCGGTAACCGGCCCATGGCTACTTAGGTCATCAAAACGCTCGATTCTCAAATCTCGTAAACTGAATTTTCAGTCAGGCACCTTGTGATGCATTGGACTCTTATCACTTAGGAAGAGTATTGCAAAGACTGGTTCCACTTTGTTGAGATCAGAACTGGGAATAGTTAATTAATTTATATATGATATATATATATATATATATATATATATATATATACTGTAATATATTATTATTCTACTTAAACAAAGGTTCCTTGGAGTGTCTGCAGGTTCAAAGTACCCCTGCCAGGCTTCTGACTAAGTCAACCAAAGCCTAGTTTATGTTTCTCCGTCTGCAGAGGTGCAAAGACACGCTGCGCCATCATCCGTCGATTGCAAAGAGCGCACGTCTGTGATTGTTCAGCTTAACATCAGCCCCAGATAATTTCACCAGAATGTTGCTCTGTAGTCGAAATAATTAGTAGTCAATGCAGCTTTTGGCCACTAGATGCTTTATACTGCAAGGCCAGTTTATCTAATCTGGTCTTTTTGGTGATGTTGAACACCAGGGGGTGTAGAGAACAACAAAACAGACGCTGTGTTTGTTTGTTTCCATGCGTTTTTAGACGATTCTATGAGCTGCACTTCTAGTAAAAAGCTTTCCAGCTCAATCAAAACTCTCTCTCTGTCGGCATTGTTCCTCGACTGAATGTGCGTTTACAAGCTGAAGTAAATAAACTGTCGTAGACCAGAGACGTCACTGCAATGATAGGCAAACCTGCCAGAAAAGGTCTGCACCCCCTGCTGTCCTGGTGGAGAATTGCTTTGCAACAAAAAAGAAGTATAAAAGGAAAACGTATCCGTCAATACGTGTGCGTGCAAACCTGCTGACGGAGAAGCATAAACTAGGCTTAAGTTTTGACTCTGGCAGCTCCCCATCAGTTTTAAAATACACCTTGTGAGGCAACCTGGACACATCTTCAGTGATGTACCCGGGGTCACTGGGTGTTTCGGGTCTTACATCAGACCCCCTCACCCGGGTGACCCAGCCTTGTGTCCAGGTAGCGCACTAGGCTATGCATCCCCCCTCCTCAACCAGAGCCAACGTGAAGCCTTTTCAGCTGGTTCCATGATGTTCTTCAAGGCTCTTTGACTGTGCAGTCCACAGATCCCTAGGAATCCCAGGGCCCGATGTAGAGACTGGCCTGCGAAGCCCCTGCAACCTATTTCAGTGGGCTCGCAGCGGGCCTTCCATCCAGTCTTCCGACACTCGGCCACCAGGTCAGCGCCCTTGGCCATCTTCCGTTCCTGTGCTTCCTCCATCCGATCTTCCCAGGGGACCGTTAGCTCCAGTAAAACCACCTGCTTGCTCCTCTCTGACATCAAGACCATGTCTGGCCGGAGTGTTGTTGCTGCAATGATGTTCGGGGAATCTCAACTTTCTTGCGAGGTCAACCAATCGCTGCCAGTCCGGTGCTGTTGAAAGCAGGCCCCCCTGGTTCTTCTTAGGGGGGAGCTGAGGGTTCTCACCTGCTCAAAGGTGATGGTACACTTGGAGGGGTGTTGCCCGCTTGTTGTTGTTAATGCCGGTGTAGATGGTGTCTGCTACTGCCGGTCAGACACTTTTCCATTCCTCAAGACTAGGCACCTGGACTTCTCGGGCTTAATATCATGCCCTGGTTCTTACAAGGAGGAGCACTGGTGTTGAAATCCCTACAACCAAGCAGGTCCTGTGACCACAAGAAGCCCAAAGGATAAAAACGGATTTGATTTAAAGGCAACGCGTATGCAGAAACAGTCAAATTAAAGATTAAAAATTAGATTAACGCGATCAAAAAACATAGCTTGCCAAATATGGCCGTAATCAATTAATCGCAATTAACCCGATAATTTGACACCCCTACAAAATACAGCCTAAAACACTACTTTTTAAATTACTTTATTTAAATGAATGTCTTAACAATTTGTTTATGTTTTTATTTATTTATTTTTATTATTTTGTAATCCACTGTGTGAATTCGAGTCTAATTTTATTTATTCATTTATTTAACTGTTTTTATTTGTGTAAATCTGGAACTTACTTGTTGGTTTAACTGTTGGTCATCTGTTGAGCGCCCCCTGCGGTCAGCTGGAGGAACAGCAGCTGGTTTCTCCCAGGAAGCCGTCATCCTCCGGGGCCGAACCAATTCTTGCTTCCGCAAACACAGAGCGCTATTCCGCCAGTTTTATCGGCTCATCAATGCGGCGGCTGCCTCTCGCTTCCTGGCTCGGCTCTACACCCCTCTCTGGCTCGACATTTATGAGCGATTGATCGACGACATGACGGCCAACAGCCGCTGCTCGGTCGCGGAGCCCCCGGGTCTGGAGACCCAGCGGCGGGAGATCGAGTGTCTGCTCCGGGAGAGTGAGCTCCAGGCTGGGGACAGCTGGTGAGTGTCCGCACAGACCCGCCGAGCCCATCTGAAAGGCTTTTTTTGTTGGCACCGCTGGGTTGCAGTCACCAGAGCTGGGGCTGCCCGGTTCTGGTGGCGGTTCGGGTTTTTTTTTTTTTTTTAACGGCTCGGCGCTTCCTGTTAGCCTGAGCTAGCTGGCCGTTAGCGGTTAGCCGCTGATGCTAACAGGAGGTTGTTATGTTAACAGCTTTCAGGTTGTTTGTGTTTTATCTGCCCCGGGTTCGGTTCGGTCGGGACCGGTTCCGCACAGTCCAACTTCACATACACATTCAATACTTTTCACATAAAACTGGAAATGGACGCAAATATTTTCAGTTTCGATTCTCTGACAGACCAGAAGCTTCACTGAAGGAATTCTCTCTCATTTCGAAATTTCCTCCTTAAAGTAACACCAAAACGTCTCACTGTTAATAAAATATATATATTTTTAAATCTCTAGAAAGTTAATTAATTTATAGAAATAATTACTCTTCCCACCTATAAAGTTTACCAGTAACAATAATGGGCATACTGGACAAAAATTAAACAACAATCTGAAATAATGTACAGAGAAAACAACCATTTTCTCTTCAATGTGACAATAAAAGTAAGAAGTCGCACTTTCCTCAGTCAATTTTATAGATAAACTATGAGAGCTGTAGCTAAGCACATTACTAGAAGGTTCAGTGGAAGGAAAAGCTTCACAGGCATCGGGGGTAACTGCGGCCTTGAGAGGGTTTAAAGCAAAGCCGATTTAAGTTTGGAAGAGTGAGTGAGTTTGGAAAAGCTTTCCGAGGTGTGGACTGCAGCTGGGTTCAGAGTTCACAGAGGCACCATACAGACGTTTCCAAGACCTGGACCAGAACCAGAGAGACGACATCCGACACGTCTACAAATCTACGAAGTATTGTTAAGAGGAAGATGAGAGACACCAGATCCAACAGTGCAGACGACCTAAAGGTTCTGTCAAAGCAACTTGGGCTTCCAGAACCTCAGGCTCATATCCTCCACGCAGGAATTCATGCAAAAGGAGCCCAGACCCAGACACACTTATTGTCCTTCCAGCAAGTATATATAAAAAAAATCTAATTATCAGAATAATTAAAGATAAATAAACCTGTAAATATTTTTACTCTTAACTACCATTAATCTATATAATAAATGAGTTCCAGTTCCTGAAATAATGAGTTATTGTTTTATTCTAATTTATTGCGACGCAGCTGAAATTCTAGAGATTATTATGTAGATGTCGTTCTTCCTTCATTTTTAATTACAATTTAACATCTTTGTTCTACTTTCTTGTGGTTTTGTTGAAAAGTTCTCCAGATTCTTTAAACATTTTTCAGCCCTTTTCTTCTGGTCTCTATTGAATTGATTGAACCGACTTTACATTTATTTTTATTTTTTTTAACAAAACTGGTTATTTTGGATATTTGAGGTGAGTGAAGTGGAACCTGCAGCCAAACAGATCTTTCCCAGATGTTGCGGCGCAGGCACAGCTCCATATGAGACTCTCAGGTTAGGATGGCCTTGTGTATCAAAGTATTTTCACTAAAAGTTTGATTTATTTCATTGAAAATGGAGAAGCAGCAGTTATTCCTCCATCAGTGGATTGAATGTAACAAGCTGATTATTATAGTGCAGAAATAAACCTGTTACAGGAACTAGCAACTCTGCCGCTAACTACTATTACTACTTCTTCTTCTTCAAATTCTTGTTCTTTAAATTCTTCAAATTCTCCAGCAAATTCTTCTTCATCAAATTCTTCTCCTTCATTAAATTCTTCTTCTTCTTCTTCTTCTTCTTCTTCTTCTTCTTCTTCTTCTTCTTCTTCTTCTTCTTCTTCTTCTTGTTCTTCTTCTTCTTCTTCTTCTTCTTCTTCTTCTTCTTCTTCTTCTTCTTCCTGTTTTTATTGAACTTTAAATGATGAAAATTAAACAGAAACAAATCAAAAGGTTCTTCCTTCAATTCTTTTTGGGGTCCTCTGTTTTCTACTCAGAGGACCAAACAAACACCCAGAGACTGATGTGGATTTGATTGGCTAGTTTTAAAGGTGGTCAGTTTCCAGGTCAGAGGTCATGTCTGTCGATTTCCAACTGCAGCACCATGACTCTGCAGCTTTCCTCCACGCCTAGTTGCACATTCTCTTCTCCGCTAATAAGTCATGAAGCAAATCCAGAACCCAGAACTACAACGGACCTTTAAGGCCATTATTGACAAAAACATATTTTAAAGTACATTTCCGTCCAAAAAAACCAGAAAATTTGCGATTAATTTCACATTTTCCAGAACAAATTAGGAAATTCTCTGATTTAGAACATTTGAAGAAGAAAAAAACTTTTCATGATAAAAGACATAAATTTACGATATTTAAACGATGATATTTTCTGATGTTGTAAAGTCAGACATTTTAAAGAAAAAACAAAAGACAGAAAATGCCAGTCCTGTATGATTCAGACTGGGAAAAAGGCTACTCTAGAAAAAAAAAAAAAAAGAATGAATACAAGATTTTTGTGCTTGTAATAAGCTAAAAAATCTGCCTAGTAGAACAAGTGAACATTTTCTTGAAAAGATGTCTTGAAATAAGACAATATATTTAGAAAATAAGAAAAAATGGCCATAAACCAGGGATTTTTACTTTCCTGAAAATCGTTTATTTATTTATTTTTTGCTTATAAGTGTTACATTTAAAAGATGTGCGTCTCATTGCTAGCTATAGGCGTCTCTTTTTCCCGGATCACAACGACTTCTGGTTCAGATTCGCCATGAACGCCTCGAACGGGAGAGACTGAGGAGGAAGCTGCAAACATGGCGGCATCAAGTGGCCTAGGTCTAATTATCTTATTATGTTGCAATATCTAAACTTACACACTTGGAGTCTCCTCTCAGTCTCTCCCGTACGAGGCGTTCAGGGCCTCGTCTGAAGCCGGAGAGAAGTGGTTCTGATCCGGGAAAAAGAGCCGCATGAACCACGAACGCTTTGGAAAATATCCAGATGAGCGTCTCGTAAATTTACCAGCTAAATCTTATGATTGTCAGCAAACTTCCCGGGTTTTTTCTTCTGATAAATGTATGACTTTACAATGTCAGAAAATATCTTCGTTTAAATATCTAAAGTGTATGCCTTTTAATGCTGGAAATTTTAGTTTTCTCTCACAAATTTACGACTTTTCTGAATCTGAGAATTTCAGAGATTTTTCTGGAAAATACGTGAAATTAATTAAGTTTTTCTTAATTTTTTTCTTTTTTAGGCAGGAAGTTTAATCCCCAAAAATGTTTCTTTAGTCAACAACGTCCCTAACACAAACGCCGGTGTGTTTCCTGGTCGCGTTTCCGCCCGAGACGTGGATCTTTCTCCGGATTGTTCTCCGGAGTAGCCAGGTGTTCTACCTGCCTTCAGGTCCGATTCATGACGGTCGAAGGCGAAAGATGAAAAGCCACCTGGTTGGGCCCACCTTCGGACGTTTTAACTTCTTACACGTTTTCTTTGGATTTTATGGGATTAAACCAACACAGAGTGGAAGGAAAAATGGCAGATCTGATGAACGAAAAGGTTCAGGAACAGCAGTAAAATCGAGATATTTTTATGCCCAGTTGCTTTCGGTTTCTAGGTTCTTAACGATGGAGCAATCATGTGAGGCTGACAAACATTAATCCTGCTGCAGAAATCAAACAGAAAGTCGTTCTTTATGACTTCAGGTGAGAGTTTACAGCTACAGAACCTTCAGAACAGGGTCTAAGCAGGACAAAATGCCGTCCTGAAGCTCATCTCGGTTCAGGATCTTCATAGTCAGAACCCGACTCAGACATTTTGTTTGGAACATTTTACAGCCTGGGTGAGTTTAAATGAATAAATTCAAGCATTTCTGGTTTCCTTTGTTAACAAATGAAACCCGTTCTGCGTCGTGTTCTGATCCGGTCACCTTGGAGATTTCTGTGTTCGTCCCAATAAAATGTGTTTTTTTATGTGAGCGTTTATGTGTTTGTGTCCGAGCTGACATGGCAAAGTGATCAGAACCGGGCGGCGTGTTTGGTGTCCCGTAGGTACATGGTGGACCGGCGCTGGTTCGAGCAGTGGAAGGAGTTCGTGGAGAGCGGGGACCAGAACTCGTCGTCCTTCCCGGGCCAGATCGACAACACCCAGCTGTTCGAGGGTCAGTGAATGCCTCGGTTCGGGTCCCGATCCGAGCGGAGGCGGCGGATGAATCACGCCGGTTTCTTCTTCTTCTTCTGCTGTTTTCAGACCTGGACTCGTACCACCTGAAGGAGCGGCTGGTGGAGAACGAGGACTTCATGCTGGTGCCGGCTGAGGCTTGGCACAAGCTGCTGCTGTGGTACGGGAAGATCGACGGCCAGCCGGCGCTGGAGCGGAAGGTACAGAACCAGGCCAGGAAGGAGGGGGGGTCGTCTGGGTTCAGCCTCATGTAACTCCTCGCTGTCCTTCAGGTGGTGGACCTGCCCAGCACCCTGAAGGTGGAGGTGTATCCCGTGGAGATCTTCCTGTGTCTCCATAGCAACATGGAGAACGTGATCAGCGCTCAGTTCAGCCGCACCGACAGCATCTGTGAGTGAGCGACCGGTTCTGTTCATGTTTCTGGACTCTGTTTCTCCTCCGTCCTACAAACCCGTTACAGAACATCGGGTCCATCAGAGGAAAGGAAATCACTTACTTCTAACGTTAGGTTCAGATGGATGGCCTCCATGACTGCTTCAGTTTCTTTTTTCTTCATTGATTTTATTTTTATTTATTTATTTTACTTTATACTTTTTTTTTCTTTTCTTTTTTACTTTATTTAAAAAAAATTGTGTATTTTACTTTTTATATTTAGTTTTTATTTATTTTTTTATTTTACTTTAGAACTTTATTTTGCTTTTTATTTATTTATTTTACTTTACATTTTTTTATTTTATTCTTATTTAATTTTTTAAATTTTACTTTAGATTTTTATTTTTTTATATTTTTAATTTACTTTATAATATTATTTGTATTTATTTTAAGTAAAGTAATTAGTTTAGAAAATATTGCATCCAAAAATAGGAACTTTCCCAATTTATTTGATTACATTTTGTGATATAAATATTTATCATTTTCAACAGTATTAAGTTGACTGTGAATTCCCGCCCACCAGCAACCCCCCATTTATTTTCTATTTGTCTTACGAAGACTCAGAAGAAATATCTGTAAAAAAACAAACAGGAGAGGAAAATAAATGTATACTAAAAGTGATAGTAAAAAATTTAGGAATATGAAAAAATGAGAAAAATAAATGAATGAAATAAAATGCAACAATAAAAAAAATATATTCAATAAGAAAAGCATGAAGAAATTATGAAATAAAAGGTTAAAGTTAATAAAAATGTAATGAAAATATTTCAGTGGGGGGGAAAATACGCAATAAAATGTGACGGTAAATAAAATTATAAATAAAGAAATTATTTTATAAAAAATTTGAGATTTAAAAAATTAAAGTAAATAAAAGAAATTCTATTTAATAAAAACATAAAAAATCAGAAATAAATCTAAAATAAAATGTGACAGTACACAAAACATTTTTTTTAATAAAAACAAAACAAAAAAAATTACTATGAAATAAAATGACGGTAATTTTTTTTTACTAAAGCAACATAAAAAATCGGAAATAGGATTATTAAAAAATTGTTATGAAATCAAATGTTACAGTACATAAATATATTTAATAAGAACATTAATAAATGAGAAACTATTAGGAAATAAAATCTGACGGTAGAAAAATTGTATTAAATAACTGAAGATTAGAAAATTGGACAAACATTTAAATAAAAAAGTTAACTAATAAAAGATTGGGAGATGTTAAATTACTGTTGAAAATGATAAATATTTATGACACTATATAATTAAATAAGTTCCAAAAGTTATTTTTTTTCTTTCTTGGATGCCATATTTGTCAGATTAATTATTTTATTGAGCCATGTATTTATTTCTATATGTATTTATAGTTGAACAACACAACAGCTTATGAGAGAATCCCCTAAATATTGATCCTAGCATCTCTAGAGCCAATATAACTGAGATCAATGATGCTGTAAACATTTTCTTAGTTTTCATGGCCTGGATTCTTTTAAAAGAAATAATAATTTATCTTGGATTACATCATCAGATATGACCTTTTGTTAATTGTAAGCCCTGATGTGACGTGAAAAACGTCTTTCTCTGCTGCGTCATCAGATCCTCGTGTTTCTGGAGGTCAGTTTTAAAACGGTTCTGAAGAGTTTGGGTCGCTCCGATCGTAATGTTCTGTTGTGTTGGTGCAGATGCCATCCAGACGGCCATTTGTCAGGCCTTCTCCGTGCCTCCGGGCTCCGAGTGCCGACTGTGGATGAAGAGCTCAGACAGCAGCTGCGAGCGCCTCAGGAACGTCCATGTGAGCGTGTTGGACGTCTGCTTGAGCTCAGGGATGGTGAGGACACACACACACACACACTCTGATCTCCTGACAGGAACAGAGATTTTCCTTGATGAAACAAATGCCTAAGAGTTCTCATTGACCTGTGTGTGTCAGACGGTGATTATGGAGACGAGGAACGCTGACGGCACCTGGCCGAGCTCCAGACCTCAGATCATGTAAGGATGAATCCTCTCCACAGGTTCTGGTCTTCAGCTGCTTCTAGTTCCTCTCATCTTGTCTGGTTTCTCCTTCGCTTCCGTCCAGAAGAATGAATCAGTTCAGTTCTCTGGGGTTCATGAAGTATTGTTTTTCTTTTTTTCTCTCTCAGTCTTAGTCCGACTCTTTCGCTCAGCGCTGTCTGTAGAGTAGTAGTGAGCGATATAAACAGTATAAGGTAGAAATAACATAAATTTAACCAATGGTAGATATTTTGACTATACCGTCCTACCGTAATAGCGCATGTTTGATGATGTCATCAAACTGTGCTTAAGTACTTTCCATCAGCAAGATAAATTATCAGGAAGATAAATACTGATGTTCAGTGTTTGTTTACACTAGAAATTTTAAGTTGATTTTTGTTGTTTTTTTCTATTTAACAGAAAAGAAACCTGTTAAACTTGAAGCATTTTTAATTGAAATGTGTGCAGCTTTGCTTTGGTGCTATACCAAATGTATAAATAAATAATCAGGAAAGCAGAAAAAAATGTTATTTTTCTTTTTACATTTTACATTTCAGTTCAAACAATTTTGAACTTCATGTTTTTTATAACATTTATCTTTATTCTTTTATATATATCTCCATCTTTGTTATGATGTTTTTTTGGGTGGGAAAAGATTTGAATATTTTTAAATGCATTTTGCACAATAAATGTTTTTTAAATAGCATTCTATACTTTTTTTGAATTGTTCTGCTGCAATGTATCTGGAATTTGAGAATGCTCCCAAACAGTCATTTTGACACATAAACAGAACAAAATAATATATTGCAAAAAATGTTGTTACTGCACATGCTTTAGATTATATTGCAATATAGATGTGAGGCTTTATATCGCCCAGCCCTACTGTAGAGTCTCTGAGAGTTCGGAAAAGGGCAAAAGAAATGTTTAAATCCAACAAACCATCATGATGAGAGGAGGAACATCAGGAATTTTGCCATTTGAAGTCGTCTCCTGACCTCAGACCTGGATGTTCCTGAAGCAAATGTTCCAAGAGGAGCTTTGGGATGTCCAGGCAGTCAGGAGAAGAGTTGATATCCCTGTGAGGACCGGATCCGGACTCTGATCCCGGTGTCTTTTTTTTTTGTTCTCTTCCTGCAGGAGGAACGGCGTGGAGGAGCAGGACTCGTACAGAGGACAGCCGGGGGTCTGCGGCCTCACCAACCTGGGCAACACCTGCTTCATGAACTCCGCCCTGCAGGTATACCGGTTCGTACCGATAAGCGGTGTTTATTTCCGTTATATGTTTTTTTAAAATATATATATATATATACCTGTGAATAGCCTATACAACGTCTGGAACATCGGCAGTGGGAAAGCGATTCTTACCGCTGCACACTAACACCACGGCGTGTGTGAAAAGTAAAGTTTTTAACAGAGAATGGCTTCTGGCGGGAGCTTTCACAGCGAAGCACATGATGCTGAAAAAGAGGAATCAATTCCAGAAAGAGGAGCCACGTCTGCAGTTTGAACGTTCTTTGGCTTTTAAAAGGTCTGACTTGGACCAAACGGCAATATTTTTGCAAACTCTGTCAAAGCAATTCCCCTCCAGGACAGCAGGGGGTGCAGACCTTTTCTGGCGGGTCTGCCTACCACTGCAGTGGTAGGCTGGTACAGTTTATTTACTTCAGCTTGTAAACGCACGTCCAGTCAAGGAGCAATGGCCGACAGAGAGCGAGAATTGATTGAGCTGGAAAGCTTTTTACTAGAATCCTCTAAAAACTCATGAAAACAAACAAACCCAGCGTCTGTGTTGTTGTTCTCTCCTCCTCCTGGTGTTCAACATCACCAAAAGACCAGATTAGATAAACTGGCCTTGCAGTATAAAGCATCTAGTGGCCAAAAGCTGCATTGACTACTAATTACATCGACTATTAGGGATGTAGGAAAAAATATCGATACACCGATATTTGCGATATTTTATTTCCCGATATTGTATCGATATTAAAAACAAAACTATTTTTTTTATTTTTTTTTATTTTTTTATTGGAACTAATGACAGTAATTTTGGTAGTAAAATTAAAAGTATAACTGGTAGTTTATGGCTGTTGTCACCTTCATTCCAGTGGATCAACTAGATCTACTAATAAAACTGGATGTGTTAAAGTATGAAACAGGTTGGAGTGTTTATAAGACAGTTTTTCTACTGTTAAATTAAGTTTTAAAAATCACAATATATCATCTTATTCATAGTATCGCGAAACATATCGTATCGCCAGATTTTTGCCACTAGACATCCCTATCGACTATAGAGCACCGTTCTGGTGAAATGATCTGAGGCTGACCAATCACAGACCTGCGCTCTGTTGCGTTCGACAGATAGTAAAAAAAAAAATAAAAATGGGCTCTGCTTCGTCCGTCTTTACGTGCCCGTTGGAGAGATCTTGCATCAACGGATAATGGTGCTGCGCGTCTCCGGACCTCCACAGACGGAGAACCATAAACTGGGCTTTAGAGTTACCCAGCATGTCTCGAGCTAAGATCCTCACCCTCCACATTCACAGCTAAATCTGTGCGTAGCAGTCAGAAGACGTGTTTCTTAAAAGGGAAAAGAAAAATGTTCTCTTTTGACCCCAAACATAATCCTTCTAATTCTTGTCGGTAGTACTTACCTGTGTCTAGACATGGAGAAAAAACAATATGATACAGTCCATATGACAGTAAAATGGGCTATTTAAAGCCAATCAAGGCAAGGCAATTTTATTTGTATAGTACACTTTCAACAGCAGGGTAATTCAAGGTGCTTTAAATGATTTGGTGGTTTAAAAAACAAAAAACAATGAAAATTTAAAAGAAACACACATTACACATGATACACAATAAAGCAAGAGAGCATGAACACATTTCATGCATATGAGATCAATCATTTACTCGAAGGCGATTCTTAACAGATGGTGCAACCTAGTGCATTATTTCTATTATTTGTGGGTAAGAACGGTCTTGTATGGGGGGGAAAATACCTTCCAAATACCGTAAAACCGATTTCATTTTGCCATACCGCCCAGCCCATAACTTAATAAAACCTAAAGGGTGGGGTCAGTCTCAGATAATGGATCCTGGAGGAAACCTGTTTTTATAAACATTAGAATCAAACCTGACCCGGTTCTGCTTGGTGGAAGGTTCTGTTGGAGCCTGAAGGGTTAACGTCTGCTTGGTCAGGTGACCAGTCCTCTGCTTCCTGTCTGCAGTGTCTGAGCAACACCCCTCCGCTGACCGAGTACTTCCTGCGGAGCTCCTACCTGGACGAGCTGAACTTCACCAACCCTCTGGGGATGAAGGGAGAGATCGCAGAGGCTTACGCCGACGTCATCAAGCAGATGTGGTCCGGCCGCCATTACTCTGTGGTGCCGCGCGTCTTCAAGGTAGCGAGGAGACGGCGGCAGGCCGATGGGTTTGGCTCAGAGAGTAAGACTTTTCTGATGTGTGTTTGTTCGGCAGACAAAGGTGGGCCACTTTGCGTCACAGTTCTTGGGGTACCAGCAGCACGACAGCCAGGAGCTGCTGTCCTTCCTGCTGGACGGGCTCCACGAGGACCTGAACCGGGTCAAGAACAAGGAGTACATCGAGGTGCGGGACGCAGACGGCCGGCCCGACCAGGTAGGTGGCGCCAGCGGGGCCACGGACGTCTCCGGTTCTGCTTCCGAAATATAAGTGTCTCCGTCTCCATTCCTCAGGAAGTGGCGGAGGAGGCGTGGCGGAACCACCGCCGGCGAAACGACTCCGTGATCGTCGACACGTTCCACGGCCTCTTCAAGTCCACGCTGGTCTGCCCAGAGTGCCACAAGGTCTCCGTGACCTTCGACCCCTTCTGCTACCTAAGCGTCCCCCTTCCAGTCAGCAAGGAGCGCGTCATGGAGGTCTTCTTCGTCTCCTTGGACCCCCACTCCAAACCGATGCAGGTAGGACCTGGTGGCGCCGGCGCCCCCGCAGTGACGCCCAGAACTTTGGTTTTTACGTGGGTTTTTTTTGTGACCACAGCATCGAGTCGTCGTTCCCAAAGCGGGAAAGGTGTCGGACCTCTGCACTGCTCTGTCGGAGATGACCAGCATCCCGCCCACACAGGTCAGAGACCGCCGCTGCGCTCTGATTGGTTCACTGTTCTGCTCGCCGTTGTGTTGGTTGAGAATATAAATTGCATGTATTATTCAAACTGGTGAAATTAGACAGAATCTGGAATAAGTCTGACTAATAGATGGCAAAAACTGCTTCCAATCCCTGGTACGTGTAAAAAAAATGCACCTTCAGGCTTAAAGGGAAAGATAAGCCGCTTTAGATGTGTGCTGGTTTGAGGGTTCAAACCTGAACAGTATCGACTTGTGAGGACCAGAATTAACTGCTCCATCACCCTCGGTCTGGTCTGGTCTGATCTTGGGCTGGAATACTATCAGGTGTCTACAATGTACCTGAGATCCCTGCAGAACTTGGACTTCTAGACTAAACAGGAGACGGGCAGCTGGAGCTGGAAAATCTGAAGGCAAAGCAACTTTATTTGTATAGCACACTTTCTCCAACAAGGAACTTCAAGATGCTTTTTTTTTACATCATTAGGGATAAAATAAAGGCATAAAATGAGAGCCATAACATATAACTCATTTAAACATACAACATTCCAGCTATTATTAATCAGTTACTTAAAGGCAGCTCTAATCAGATGAGTTTTTAGCTTTGATTTAAAGGAACTCAGTGTTTCAGCAGCTTTGAAGTCTGCAAGTTTGTTGCAGACTTGAGGAGCATAGAAACTGAAAGCTGCTTCTCCATGTTTGGTTCTGATTCTAGGGATGTTGAGTAGACTGGAATTAGAGAACCTGAGTGGTCTGGTTGGGGTTGCTATAATAACAGTAGATCTTCAACATATTTTGGTGCTAAGCCATGTAATGATTAATAAACTAGTAAAAGTATTTAGAAGTCTATTCTCTGAGCTACAGGGAGCCAGTGTAAGGACTTTAGAACTGGGGTGATGTGCTCTACTTTCCTGGTTCTAGTGAGGAACACGAGCAGCAGCGTTCTGGATCAGCTGCAGCTGTCTGATTGACTTTTTAGCCAGACCTGTGAAGACGCTGTTGCAGTAATCTATCTGACTAAAGAGGCTAAACTCCGGGTACTGATCCAGTTCCATAGAACCGAGCGTGAAGCTTCCTGTCCCCCTTCATGTGTTCCAGATGGTCGTCGCTGACGTCTTCAATCATCGTTTCTATAAGATCTACAACCCCGAGGAATCTCTGAGCTGCATTCTGGACCGAGACGACATCTTTGTGTAAGTAAAGAGAAAAACCTGCTCATTTTAGCAGCTAAATCAGCAGGTGGTCATGTGATCAGTTGGGCTCAGAGAAGCTTCTGTCACCTCCAGGTACGAGCTGAGCGAGCAGGACGAGGACCCGGTGCTGCTGGCGCTCTACCTGAGGGAGCGCTCCCACTACAGGGACTACGGCTCCAGCAGCAACTCGTTCGGGACGACGCTGTTCGGTCACCCGCTGCTGCTCAACGTGCCGCGCAGCAGCTGCAGCCAGGAGGCGCTCTATGGCCTGTTCCTGCAGAGGCTGGCGTGAGCAGAACACACGAGAGAGACGGTCAGTGAGACGAGTTTCCCTGCACTGTTTCAGCTCACTTTGTTCCGGCTGTTTGCAGACGCTACGTGCGACCTCCTGACCCCGCTGAGGAGCTGGAGGAGGAGGAAGAGGAGGAAGATGATGAGGAAGAGGAGCTGTACAAGAATCAAACCAACGGCATCAGTGATGGTAGGATGTTCAGTTTATAGGGAACTGTCGACGGGTTTGGATCTTTTCCACTCTTCAGAAGAACTTGGAGTTCTGCCGATTACTGTTTTATAGTAAATAATACATTTTTTATTGAAATGTTTGTACATATAGGCTTATTTCATTTTACAAACCTTTCTAAAAAAAAAGATTTATCCCTAAGACTAAATTAAGTATTGTAACTCGTCATGGATGTTGATGCTGTGGGAAGGATCTCCTGCAGCAGTCAGTGTTCCAACGAATCTCGGGAAGCCTCTGACTGAAGACTTTTGCTATATGACAAGGCAGCAGCTCAGTATCCAGTCAGCTGAGACGATATTCCACAGCAACGTGTCCTGGATGTCACCATCAGTTGTTGGCTAGCTCTGCTAACCCACCTCCTTTACTTTTGCTGCTCCTCTTTAAATCTCAGCCAGGCCTCATAGTTATAAAGCCAAGCAGAGAGACGTTGGAGTAGGGGGATGTGACCCTTGTTCATTAGGAGGGATGGAAGAGATGGTTTGAACTTCCTCCTCCTCTCTCTCCTCTCTGCAACCATGACGCCTCCTTTTCAACTCCTCTGGAATTTGGGATCAGAGTTCTGGTATTACTTGAGCTTTTGAGATTATAGTCAGCTGCTCACCGGTTGTAAAAACAATTCCTTGTTGCAACTGTATGAAAGTAAGAACTAGGGAGTAGCTGTTCAAACTGCAACAATTCAACCAGAAAAAATGAACTCTTTTCTTGGCGGTTCAACAAAGATGCATCATTATCTGTTTAAAATAATTAAATATTAGTTTGATTTTGTTTTTAATTTCAGGAGTCAAGAATTCCCACATCACCTGCTAGCAGAGATGCACCCATCAGATTTTTTATCCGATCCATTCTTTGAAAAGCTTTGAGCTCCTGATGCTGATTCCAGTTTCTCTTTCAGATCTAAAATTATAATATCTAATTATTAATGAGCAGAAACGGTAACGTTAGACTGCAGATATCAGAGAGCAGCCAACGTCTAACGGGGTTTAATCAAAGTAGCGATTAGCACCGTTAGCACGAGGACGCTAAACATCCGTCCCTCTGTGTGTTCCCTGGAGAACGTAGGACCTTAACTCCAGATCCAGAATGTTCCATGACGGATAAACTGGACTCGTCTAAAAGATGAAACAAACTCAGCCATAAATGTTGAGCTTTCTTGTTTATATGACTTCCTCTGACTTTATTCTGCTGAAAAGAACCACGTTTTCTTAACTCTGCAACGACATCCAGACTAAAGAGTGAGAAAATCCTCAGAAACTCTGGTTTCTGCTCCATGGAAAGTCTGGCTTAAAGTAGATGATTATCTCTCATTTTCTGATTTTAAACTGAAACAGAGTTGAAAAAAAGCAGCTAAAAATGGACTGAAAGCGCTTCAGAAAGCCTGGAGAACCTCTGATCCGACCGCGTTGGACAGTTCCGGTAGGTCTGGATCACAGGAAGGAGAATCTGAGATTGGATCAGTTTAGGTGTTCTTGTCTACCAGACGATAAGCTGGCCGTTTGAGCTTTCAGTTGGATTTGTTCTGGTCCAACAGCACCGCTGGTACTCAGTAAGAGCGTTTAAAGCATTTATTCATTTGGTATTATTATAAGAATTATCAATAAAATTATTATACAAATTATTATAGAGTAACATTAAGAATCATTATTGTTAATAGTATCAAATAATATTTATAATTCTTACTATATATTACCTTTTTTATTATGAACTATAACTATTTTAGTGATTTATTTATTTTATTGTTAATGATATTGTAAGTATTAATACAATAGTTATAAAAAATAATTATAATTAATATGTATAATAACTGATGATGTAATTATTATGAAACATTAATTATTAATATTAAGAATTATTGTTAATAAAATTTGTGATAATTATTTTAAGAATAATTCTTAATCATTATTATAAAGCGGTTACAAAAAGAGCGATTTTTCATTAATATCATTATAAAATAATACTTAATGTATTAATATAATTGCTGTGGAGCGACACCTGAAGCCTCAGAGGAGTTCTGATGGTCTGAGCCCGCTCCTGTTCTGTTTCCTCAGATGAGCAGGACGCCTCAGAGACCGCTGGATCCACCGAACCAGAACCGTCCTGCAGCCACACGTCTCCAAACGGCCCAGCAGATGGCGCCGCAGCTGCAGCTGAGCCTCCCCCTGAGGTCAACCACGCCCCGACCCCGACCTCTCTGGACCAGGGAGATGCAGAGATCGGTAACGGCTCCCTGAACCCGACCGAGACCCCGGCCTGTGAAGGCGGCGTCGCCGGCGGCCCCGACGGTTTGAGCGCCAGCGGAGACCTTGAAGCTGACGCCGGAGGAAGCTCGGAACCACCAGCGGAGGCGCCGCAGCATCGCTGTGACACCACAGAAGAAGAGAAAGAGGAGAACAAGCAGGAGGAAGCTTGTTCTCCCAGTCCTCCGGCCAGTGAGTGTCCAGCAAAGAGGCGGGCGTGTCGCAAGAGGAGGAGGAGTCTGTTTACCATCCAGGCGGTCAACTCCAACGGGACGACCGAGAGGGGGATGGGAGAGGGAGGGAGCGCCGTGTCCTTCAGCTGTGAGTCACAACTCCATGTTTGATGTTTTTGAACGAGTTTTTTTCCAGTTCTTTGTTGTTGTTTAACATTTGATCAGAGGAAGCAGAATCGTTCCAGGTCTCAATACCTTAAACTGTATTTATAAAGATGGGTGGAGCCTCCGTGACGCCACCCGTAGGTTTCTGAAGAGCTGAGCTGAAGCCCAGTGGGCGCTTCCCACCACCGCCATCTTGGCTGCGTCACGCGCCTCGTCACGCTCGGAAAATACAAAAAATGGCCAAAGGGGTGGGGCTGTGAGGGTGGGGGCGAATGATTGACACCCATCCAACTCTGTGCCGATGTAGCTACAAGCTAACTGAGCTAACCCAGAGCTAACGGAGGTTAGCGGGCGCTTTTAGCCAGAAAACCACTGTTGAGCGACTCTGCTACCCCTCTGCCTTCTAGGCTGATTCAATCATTTTGTCAAATAAAATCATGAAACCTTGTTGGTCCATAACTTTCACTAAAACTATGTGAATTGTAATTAAAACAAGTTTTAATAATCAATATGTAAAGAAGAAATGTGATCATTTCAGCCCATGTTTGACGAAACAGAGTTACCTTGAATGCACAGCAGAAATATAATTTGGAGCAGAAACTTCTTGTACGGTCTTGTTTGTGCAATCAGTACCACAATGAGCCATCTTTGTCCAATAAGAGCACATCCAAACACGCAGCTAGCCACCAGCGCTAGGGGCGTGTCAATCAAAAAGACACGCCCCTTATTATTCATAATTTCAAGCTTAAATTGCATCTAAACGGACGAGTTATTAAAAAAAAATCACCCCCCTCAGAGTTGTCATGACGATAAACTTGACCTGTTCAACCTGAAATATATTTTTTTAACTATGCTGTAAACATGATTATTTCTGCTGTGAAGTTGGGATTTTTAACATGGGAGTCATTAGAAGCCAGCCCCTAGTGGATGAGGGGGGAACTGCAATTTTGGACACTTTCACATTTGGCCGGTCGACTTTGCCCCTTGGTGAATAGAAACCAATGAAGAAGATCCTAAAATGAGAAAAAACACTGAAGAGCTGAAGCTCGTTCCAGTACTGCCCTCTAGTGGCCAGCAGCCAGGTTCACATAAGAGTTTTTCCCAGAGGTGATTTCCTTCGCGTCCAGCTCAGCCTCGTTAACGTTTGACCTTTGACCTTCACGTGACGAGGTCAGAACCACCCAGTGACGCTCCTCAGATCGTTAAACAGCAGCAGAAACCCAGCAGTTCTGATTGGACCGACTGGTTCTGGTTTGTCTCTGCAGCTCAGCCGTACGTGGCCATCGACTGGGACCTGGACATGAAGAAGAGATTCTACAACGAAAACGAAGCCGAGGTCGGTTAATGTTCTCTGGAGATCTCCAGATGTTTGTCCCTGGTAAACAAAAAAAAACATGTCCGCCCTGCTCTGGTCCCGCAGCGCTACGTGAAGCACGGCAGCATGGAGGTCCCTCAGCAGCAGACCACCGTCCAGCTGCAGGAGTGCATCGAGCTCTTCACCACCGTGGAGACGCTGGAGGAGGAGAATCCATGGTAACCCGCCGAAACATTTCCAGAGGTTTATAGGCCGAAGGTTTTTGAGTAGAACCAGAGCTGACTGAATGTGTGCTTCCAGGTACTGTCCGGTGTGCAAGAAGCACCAGCTGGCCACCAAGAAACTGGACCTGTGGTCTCTCCCTGAGGTTCTGATCATCCACCTCAAGAGGTTCTCCTACACCAAGTTCACCAGAGAGAAGCTGGACACCATCGTGGACTTCCCCCTCAGGTACCTAAAACCCTAGAGTCCCACCATGAACCGGGTCAGAACATTTCTAGTCAATCCAAAGCTGCCGTTTTTCACTCGGCTCGTTCCCAGGACCCCCTGATGCTTCCGCCTGCAGAACCTGGTCCAAACCCACATCTGATCCTAGAGCATGCCGGGTTCCTTTGCTTTGTTCATTTCATAATTCCAGATTGTTTTGGTCTTAATTTTTTTGGGAGGAACGGAGCGTTTCAGGTTCTGGTCCGGGACCAGAGAAACATCCGGAACGTCTCCATTAAACTTACATCTATCACAGCAGAAGAAGAAACACTTTCAAAGTCTGAATTTGTTTTAATCATTTTCAAGAGGAGTTTTTAATATTGATTTTTATTCACTTGGGATATTTTATTTATAAATTGCTATTTAACACCATAACTGAAACATTTTAACGTTGGTGTAACGGTACATATGTTCGTGTTTTTTGGTACGGTCCTGTCTGTTCGGTACGAATTCAGCTGTTTTCTACCTGAACACATGCAGAATGTTTGTGAGGAACTCAGAGTGCAGTGCAACGTTTCCACAGGGCAACTTTAAAAAGTGACACCAAAACCAAACAGGAAGGATCGCTAAACTCTACTATGTGGGAACATTAATGGTTTCTCATAGAGCTACAGTAGAAAGAAAAAGATGTTCCGAACCAGAACTCAGTCAGCAAACGCATCTTTCAACAGCATGACTCACCTGAAACAATGGAAACGTCACTGATACTAGAGAAAAACCAGCTGACGTCCAACAGCTGCATTCAAGTACAGCTGGGAAACTAGGCTGTTGAGATATCAGAACAACTCCACAGTGATTTAAGCATGTTTTATTCTCTAATATGGGCAAAGGATGATTTAAAAATTTCTAAACATTACTGTTTTCACTTGGTTATATTGTTATCTACTCTGGCTATGTCTGCTTGTACTATTTTACTTATTTGGAAAAATCAAGTCAAATCTTTTCGAAGGTACAGAACCAGGGCCGTTGGTTGATGAGAAGGGATTTTCCCAACAGCTGCCCATGCTGCATTCAAGTACACCTGGGAGACTAGGCTGTTGAAATATCAAAATAACTCCAAAGTGTTATTTACACATTTCTAAAGATGAACACCGCTTGTTTTTGTTAATTTCCGGAATTGAAAGGAAGGAATTCAGGTTTTTTTGTTTTAATGCTGATTAAAATAAAAAAAAACAATTTTTTTTTTAAAAAAGTCATACACACATTTGTTTTTGTTGATTTAAAACGTACCAAACCGTGATTTTTTTGTACCGTTACACTCCTAGTATCCAGCAGTTATACCGTATAAGGAGCCTTTTTTTACTACCTGGTATCCAGGCTGAGTTAGCCCTGTGCGGCTCCACAACTGGTTCTGGTACCAGATGGTGCTCTGGCTGCTTCCAGGAACCTGCAATTCAGTTCAGCATCTTCTGTTCTGTTATGTGAAGAGTTAAATTTGTCCAGATGACATCAGAGGTGTTAATTAACTCGTTTTCATCATATCAATAAATTCCTGATAATTTTTGAAAACTACAAAAACTGATAGTTTTAGTCTGGATTTGTACTTCTTTCTCCTCTCTGTACCAGCAGGGCATCAATAAATTCAAAGATATTAAATGCAGCGATTGTGTGCAGTTTAGCAATTAAAAGTCACACTTCTTGGAGTAACTGGTGTCCTGAAGAAGCTCATTTAAAGGTGAATGTATTTTAAGAGCAGTATTTGTGTTTGTGGGGCTTTGATTGCAAAGAAGTTACAATTATTATTATTTAGCATCACAATAGAGCAAGAAAATATTGTGATTTTAAGTTTCTGTTGCCCCAGGCTTTTAAAAACCAGACCCGGGTTCAGCATTGTGTTCTTGTTGTCCCTCCAGATAATGAGAACCGGGTCGCCATCCGAGCTAATAAAAACTATGGATCCTGAACGTTACTCTGTGTTTAGAAACCGACCGACTGGTTCTGACCCAGGACCGGTCCCCAGATGTAAGCTCCGGACGGATCAGAACCAGCTCCTGACGGCTGATCTCGTTGCAGAGACCTGGATTTCTCCGGCTTCCTGCTGAGGAAGGGCGCGTCCGCCTCGGAGCCTCGGAGCCGTTACGACCTCATCGCCGTGTCCAATCACTACGGAGGACTCCGAGACGGACACTGTGAGTCCCGCCGCCTCCGTGTCGGTCACATGACGACCTCCGACGTTCACGTGACCTCCTCTGATGTTTCTGTGCAGACACCAGCTACGCCCAGAACAAGGACAACGGTCAGTGGTACTACTTCGACGACAGCAAGGTGACGTACGCCTCAGAGGACCAGATCGTGGTCAGTATCACCCAGAAGCTCCCTGCCATGTTTTTACCCCAAACCAGTTCCCTCAACTGGTTTTACTACAGACAGCGGATCCTGGCTCGCAAAAAACACAAACTGGAGTTAGAAGCCATGTTTCATTTAGCCTGAGAAAGTCATGTTTTTATGATTAATTCTATATTACTTTTTTTTTTTAAACTCTTATTTTGGTTCTGATCCCTGATCATTTCTATGAAATGATGAATCTGAACAAACTGCTGCTGTTGGATGATATTTACTGGAGTAAATTAAATTTCTATAAAGTCTGATTCTGAGGTACAAAATGAGGAAACGTAGTAGAGAGCGGCGATTATGAACGCAGCTTATGTTTTTCTGGAGTTTATTCAACTTCTTTTCTGGGTCCGACCAAAGAGGAAGGTTTTAATCCGCCTCATGTATTAAAAGCAGAAGGGCTGATTTAGCTGTTAAATAACACGTTTGTCCTCTTCAATGAGCTGCGTTCATAATCACTACTTACAGCGAACTAAAACGCCGGTGTTTATAAATCCAGCCTGAACTCGGGGGTGTAAATATCATCTAAATCAGATTTTAAGACTAACGCAGCTTTTGGAAAACGGTTTCCAGAGTGGAGAGTTCTGAAAACCTCGGGAGGTTCGTTGTCATGTAAACGCAAGCCGGAGACTTTTGAAAACGATGACGTCACTGCCAGCCGCCTACGGCCATGTTGGACTTGCGCACTCCGCCTTTCTACAGAAAAACAACAACAATGGCGGATCCAGGTATGCGGTTACTGCTGATGCAGCTTCTGGAGTAATTTGGTCTCTGTAAGCAAAACTTAGAGATCATCAGGCTTCTATGCGATCGCCAACGGAAACGCGTACAGTACGTGCGTCAAATAATCAATACGCCTTTATTTAAGCGGAGGAGAACTAGAAGAAGACCGCCATTGTTAGTTATGAAATGATTATTTTCCAGGTTGTGAGGGGGAATCCTTGGAACACTGCATACATGCGGCACACTGCCGTCTAAAGGCCGGGCATATGTACTACATCGTTTTCCATCGCATGTAAACGCAGTGCGTTTTCACCCGCGTTTTCAAACAAAAACTGCAACGTTGTCGTGTGAACAGCTACTAACGCTCCTATTGAACCAGCCGTCTTCAAACGAGTGTCTCTCCTGATTCTGGACTCGACCAGCTGCTTCTGCAGGAATGTTCTGATCGCTACAACGGAGAAGCGAAACCGAGATGATGGTGACCTCAGGTTTTTATCTTCCTAACACCTGCCCTGCAGCCCCGACTCGACGTATTCACACCTGGGAACGCGTGACTAAAACGGGTAATATGTCGTGGTCAGGAACACGTTTAGCACGCCGGCGGCTAAACGTGTTCGCCTCTCGGTTTTTTTTCCTCTCTGCCTGATTCTGTTTTTCTCCCGCAGACCAACGCCGCCTACGTCTTGTTCTACCACCGACAGGACAAGATCCGAAAACCCACCCTACCCGCCCCCACCACAGAAGCAGGCGCCGCCCCCTCCTGTGTCACCATGGAAACAGATTGAACTTCTTTTGTTTTTTTTAGGACACTCAGGTTGATTCTGCTCTTTTGATTTGGACTCGATGCAGTTCCGGTTGAGCTGGAGGACCCGACCTGAAACCCTCAGCGCGCCTGCAGCAGAGTTCAGCTCTAAAAGCTTTTTTACTGAAAGGCAGCTGGAAGCTTTCAGGCCGGTTTTCCTCCTTTGGAACAAAAACTCTTTCATTTCCCTTTTTACAAACTTCCAGCTTTTGATTTCACTCAATGTCTTTATATATATATATATATATATATATATATTTTTTTTAGGAACAACTTTAACAATTCTGGTGACCAGAACCCGGACCGGGCGGCACCTGTCAGGGATTTTAAAACAGATCTGTTTGTATATTTGGGTTTTCTGCAGATATTTATTTGTATTGAACTCTTTAGATAATCGGCTGGTGACAGGATTTATTTTCATATTTATAGATGACATTTATAAGACGTGTAATGACTCCCAGGGAGGGGGGGGGGATGTACAGTATTTTTGTAAGTAATGCAAGATGAATATTATTCCTGGGTGGAGCAGCAGGGAACACAGGGGCTGATTTCTTTCTTTAAGTCTTCCCTGTCAAAAAAAATATCAGGAAATTATTTTATTGTACTTCTAATCTTTTGATATGAATTAAAGGATTATTACCACCACCAGAGGGTGCTGTGTTTCTCTCACCCCATTGAGGATTTAGGTTACATTTATAGAAGAAAAACAGTGAAATTCATCTTTCATAAGGTTTATTCAACTGCGATATTTTGGGTTTATAAAGAAAACCTGCTCCAACAGAACCGTCCAGTGCTGGTTTCATAGATTCTGACGGTTCTTACCAAGATCATTGCACCAGCTTCTGGTACCGCTGGTAGTGTGGGTCGGTACCAGGCCCTGCTGGAAAATAAAGCAGCGTCACCGTGAAGAGCTCTGAAATGTTTCTGGTAGATGGCTGCGTCAGAAAACCCAGTGGACCAGAACCGGCAGATGCCATGGCAACCCAGATAGTCTGACTGGAAACTTCACTCTGGGTTCTGGTCCACTTGACCCCCCCCCTCCTGATTCTTGAAATGATTCTACTTGACCATCCCTTTAAGGCTGATGTTTACCCTGTTGCAACGTTTCCAACCACACCTTTTCCTTCCACTCGACTTTCTGTGAATATGCTTAGATACAGCACTCTTTGGAAAAAAAACCCAACCCAGCTTCATTAGCAGCGACCTTCTGTCCACCAGTAACGGAACTTCTTTACCACAAATCATTTTTTTTATTTCGATAGAACTCATTTTAAGGATTTTTAATTTACTGACATTCACCAGACAAACGAAGGTTCTGATCCGGTCCTCGTTTCTTTGGGTCTTCTTCCCGACCGGCAGTTCTCTGGGCTTCCTGAAGGTCTTTATTAGAACTCCGGTACCAGGTTCCGGTCACTAAGACCCAATTCGTTCCCACTTTGTGCTGTTGGATGTTCTGGTTCTGGCTCAAGGGAAGACCTCCAGGAACCCCGGAGAACCACTCATCGAAAGTTTGGGTCGCTGGAAGCAGAACAATCTGTCTCAGGGTTCGGTTCTGTCCCAAAGTCTCAGACTGGTTTTAGAACCCGGTGGGCCCGATGTCGGCGCCGAAGAGGCCTCCCAGGTTCAGCTCTCTGGCCATGAGCTCCTCCTCCACGTTCTCCAGCGCCCACTTGTGGTTGACGACCTCCAGCGCCTCCCACTCGCTCTGAAACGGACCGAGACGGGCCGAGCCGTTACTCCCAACTCAGAACCCAACCAAAGCTTCTCGTTCGCCCTCACCTTAAAAGCCTTGTTGGGGTCGGAGGGCATCGCCATGGCGGCGCCGGTCATCTGGTCCTGCATGATCCGTGACTGGTCAGCGGCTGTTGGGGGGGGGGGAGGAAACTGACCAATCAGAGAGCTTCGATAAGGAAGAACGGCTTTAAAACGGAGAAATGTAAATAAGATGTTAGTTACGGGTAAAATAAATATAGCTGGGAAATGGAGACGCTAGGAAAGAGAAACTGTTAAACACGTTTAGAAAATAAAATACTTTATTGTTCAGTTTTCTCCTTTTAAATGTTTTCCCTTTCATTTTATCCATCTTTTTTCCTTCCCTAGTTAAAGCTTTTTTTTCTCCATTTCTTTCCTTGTCCCAAGTCTTTGTTCTCTCATTTCTTCCCTTTTGTTCAATTGTTCCCTTTTCCTTTACTTGTTTTAACCCTTTCTTTCATTTTCCTCTCTCCCTTTTGTTTTTCAATTTCGTTTCTTCCCTTTTCATTTTTTCCTCAAGTTTTATCCCATTTGTTCCTTTTTTCCCCTTTTGTTCCTTTTTTTCCTCCCTTTTCCCTTCTTATGTTTTCTCCCATTCCCCCCCATTTGCTTTAGTTTCCCCCTTTCATTTGTTGCTTATTTCTTTTCTTATATCTTCATATATCTTTCGTTCTCCTAAGTCTTTATTTTTCTCTGCTCAGAGTCCGAAATCCTCTCATTCTGTAAACAATGAGTGAAAAGGAACCAGAACTCACCGTTGTCCTGACCCAGGATCAGGGAGTACATGCTCCTCAGCCCGAACACGTTCAGGAAGTACCAGGAGGCCGAACTCACCCTGCACACAATAGACAACGCAGCCGGTACAGAACCGGTTCTGTACTGGGTTCATAGCAGCTCATTTGGACCGTGATGAGGGAAAAAGTCTGAAAACGGCACATTATCACCACCTGGTGGACGGGAGTGTGAAGCTTTCAGGAGACGTCTGACCCAGAACCGGCATGAACACTAGCAGAAGGTTCCGGGTCGGTGAGGTCCAAATGAAAGCTGCTGCTGCAACCAACTAAACACTGAGCTTAAACAGGAAGTCTGTTTTCTGCTACCCGAGAAAATAAGAGTTCAGAAAACAGAAACTCCTTCGTTAATAAATGTAGAGTTTCCGTTTTGGCTCCTGCCGTTTCTGGGTCAACGGGCCGGACTGGAGGAGGTTCTGAGCAGCCGGGTTCTTACCAGGAAGCGTCCAGCGACAGCAGGTCAATGCCCCTCTGTAACATGGGTTTGAACCTCAGAGTCAGCGGGAACGGCACCTTGGCTGGAGAAAACACAAAACTGTTTGGGTCGGAACCTCCCGGAGAACCCGCGAAGGCGGCGAGGGCGGAACTCACTTATGACGAACCCAGAGAAGGCCCAGTTGATCCACCCGCCGATCAGAATCATGGGCAGAACGTTGGTCAGGTTCCCCTTCATCATGTCTGTCAGCATGCTGGTGTCTGGAACAGACGATGATGATGATGATGATGATGGTGGAGAGGAAATCTGGGATCGGGTCGGGCAGCAGAACTCACCTGTCATTGGGTTCTTGGGGACCACCTTCCTCTTGACCTTCTTGAAGAAGCCGGTTTCTGCGTCGTTGAAGTAATGTTTCCTCATGAAGAACGACTGAAACGGAAGAAGAACATCAAGAAGAAGAAGAATCAGAAGAAGAAGCAGAAGCCAAGGAAAGGCAATTTTATTTGTATAGCACACTTTCAACAGCAGGTAATTAAAGGTGCTTTACATGATTTGGTGATTTAAAAAACAAAAAACACAAAAGAAACACACATTACACATGATACACAATAAAGCAAGAGAGCATGAACATATTTCATACATATGACATCAATCATTTACTCGAAGGCAATTCTAAACTGATGGTTTTTAGTCTCGATTTAAAGCAGTTCAGAGTTTCAGCAGCTCTGAACTCGTCAGGAAGTCTGTTCCAGATAAGGGGAGCATAGAAACTGAAAGCTGCTTCTCCATGTTTAGTTCTGAGTCTAGGGATGTTTAGTAGGCTAGAGTTGGAGGACCTGAGTGGTCTTGGTGGTTGGTACCGTGACAACAGGTCTTCAACATACTTTGGTGCTAAGCCATGTAATGATTTATAAACTAGTAAAAGTATTTTGAAGTCTATTCTCTGAGCTACAGGGAGCCAGTGTAAGGACTTTAGAACTGGGGTGATGTGCTCTACTTTCCTGGTTCTAGTGAGGAACACGAGCAGCAGCGTTCTGGATCAGCTGCAGCTGTCTGATTGACTTTTTAGGCAGACCTGTGAAGATGCTGTTGCAGTAATCAATCCTACAAAAGATAAATACAGTGGCTTGCAAAAGTATTCGTCTCCCTTGAACTTTTCCACATTTTGTCACATTAGAGCCACAAACATGAATCTATTTTATTGGAATTCCAGGTGAAAGACCAAAACAAAGTGGTGTACCTGTGAGAAGTGGAACGAAAATCATACATGATTCCAATTTTTTTTTTTACAAATAACTGAAAAGTGGGGTGTCACCGTACCGACCACCAAGACCACTCAGGTCCTCTAATTCCAGTCTACTCAACATCCCTAGAATCAGAACCAAACATGGAGAAGCAGCTTTCAGTTTCTATGCTCCTCTAATCTGGAACAAACTTCCAGAAAACTGCAAAGCTGCTGAAACTCTGAGTTCTTTTAAATCACAACTAAAAACGTTTCTGTTTAGAGCTGCATTTGATTAATGCTTTCATGTGTCATATGCTCTGTGTGTGTTTCATGCTTTATTGCTGTTTTTATTTTATCCCCTAATCATGTAAAGCACCTTGAATTGCCTTGTTGTTGAAAGTGTCCTATAGAAATAAAACTGTCTAGCTTCTGTTTCACAGCACTGCAGGCTAAAGCCTAGTTTATGCTTCTCCGTTGTTGCGAAGCGATTCCTCTCCAGGACTGCAGGGGGCGCAGACCTTTTCTGGCAGGTCTGCCTACCATTGCAGTGACTTCAGCTTGTAAACGCACATCCAGTCAAGGAGCATTGGTTGACAGAGAGCGAGTTTTCTCATAGAATCCTCTAAAAACTCATGAAAACAAACAAACCCAGCGTCTGTGTTGTTGTTCTCTCCTCCTCCTGGTGTTCAACATCACCAGAAGACCAGATTGGATAAACTGGCCTTGCAGTATAAAGGATCTAGTGGCCAAAAGCTGCATTGACTACTAATTACATGGACTATAGAGCACCGTTCTGGTGAAATGATCTGGGGCTGACCAATCACAGACGTGCTCCCTGCTGCCTGTCTCAGCACCTCCACAGACGGAGAAGCAGAAACTAGGCTTTTTGCGCATCAAATCGGACATTTTTGCCCGTGTCTGATTCTTCTCGTTTATAACAGTCTGAACAGCACAATTATTTCCAGGTCATTTTCACATGTGGTGTTATTCAGAAAGCGACTGCAGTCTGTTTGGTCGTGTCACATTTCATGCGACTGAGTGGCTGCGGACAGACTGCTGAACTGTCTTCTCCTCCTTTCTTCACGCTTTTTATGACTTCCTCCTAATTTTTGTCAGCTCTGGTTGAAAGATGATTTCTCCATTCTTGAAATCACGAATCCAGCCACAGTTTGCGTGATCTGGAGAGCTGCAGTTGGGCCAAACAAAACTAAAAAATAGTAAATAATGTTATGTCGAGTTACAGGTGTTTTCTCTTTTCCATCTGAAGGCTTTCCCTATTTCAAATGCTTTTTTTTTTTTAAAGTCTGGGATTTTAATAAATTTTAATGTTCTTCACTCTGTCAGTGGTTTTACTTTCCATAATAGTTCAGTTTTGACACGAAGCTTTCCGTGTGGAACATGTTTAAACTGTTCAGAATACAAATTCAGGCGCTCTCTCGATTTATCGCGATATTTCATGTCACGACATCGCGACGATATTCAAAAGCAATATATCGATTCTTTTTATTTTAGAATGCAACCATTAATGATGACAGTCATTCTTGTAGTAAAATTAAAAGTATAACTGGTAAGTTTCTGGCTGTTTTCACTTCATTCCAGTGGATCGACTAGATCTAGTGATAAAACTGGACGTGTTAAAGTATGAAACAGGTTGGAGTGTTTAGAACGATGGGACAGTTTTTCTACAGTTAAATTCAGTTTTAAAAATCATGCACAGTATATAGTCTTTTTTTATTTTTACCAACGCACATCCCTACTTTGTACTAGAAGAGGAAACTGTAAACAACGTTGAAACGGTCTGACCTTTCGGTTGCTGCTGGGAATCAACTTTAGCTTTAGCTTAGCAACAATCCTCACAAGAAGGGGAGGCAGAAAAGTTCAACTCAACTCTGGGGGATTGTTTCTGTATCGGTTTATATTGATAGTAACTTCTTTAATTAAGGGTTAAAAATGGAAACGGGCCCCGCGCCTACATCCAGACCTTCGCTTACGGCCCTGGGATTCGGACCGGGACTGGAAGAACCAGAACCCGGATACAAGCGAGCTTCCCCTGCAGGGAGGTCCGGGTTGTGGCTCAGAGGTGGAGGAGAAAGGGACATTTAGGCGTTTCCCCAGTAGGTGGCACTACAGAGGACAGAGATGGGGTCCGCCTACCTGTCGGGGGATGTACTTTCCGTTCTCTCTGAGGACGCGGCTGCGCAGCAACACCTGGCTGGAGACACAAACGTCAGAGGAGAGGCTGAAGGTCCATCAGAACAGAACCGAGCCGCTCCTGCTCACCTGTCAGACACCTGCTCCAGGTCCACCTTCTTGTCGCTGCTCAGCAGCTGGCTTACGTAGTGACGCAGGACCCCGACGAAGAAGGTGATGAAGACGATGGGCAGGACCACCCACATCCGGATGCTGGAGTCCAGCAGGAGCTCCGGGCCGGCCATCGCTCTCAGTGGGATTCAAGTCTGATGAGACAGTTATGAACACAACGTCTCCTTTTATATATAAATACACTTTTAAATTGGTTTATTTCAGGAAATGTACTTTATGTAAATAAGAAAGAATCTCGAAACGATCTGCAGCCGTAGTCTGTTTTCTGGTTTACTTAATTATTCAGACGACAAGCCAGGAAGTTTTCCTGTCCAGGTTTTAATCTCTGGGATTTTTGTTGAGATTTAAAATATCCATCGGTCAGACTCTTATTAGCTTTAGCATTGACCCCAACAGAGCTGGCTGAAATGCAGCCCAAACCATGACACTGGCTAACTTTTTCCCCCTTCCACACAACTTTCCACTTATATGTTTGGATACAGCAGTCTGAACAACCAGCTTCTCCAGGATTTTGTAGGCTAGACCAGAACGTTTCTGGATTAAAAATGGTTTTAATTGCTTTGATGTGGTTTTTAAATATGTCCCTCGGTGTAAAGAATCTCTAGTATATCTTAAATCAACTTTTCGATAATATTCTACTTTTTTTTAACCGCACCTGTATTAAAAGCCTAGACTGTATATAATTAATAACATATAAATAGTATTTTAATAATTATATTTTAATATTATTAAATATAAATGTAATAATATATTAAAAGCCTGGTTTCAGCAATCAAAACCAGCAGCAGGTGACGTCAGCTCGTTCATGCCGCTGCAGTTTGTTAGCTGGAAGCTAACCAGGCTAGCTCGGCTGCTAGCTCGGCTGCTAGCTCGGCTGCTAGCTCGGCTACTAGCTCGGCTGCTAGCTCGGCTGCTAGCTCGGCTGCTAGCTCGGCTGCTAGCTCACTTTAAGCCGCCGCCTCCTTCCCCCTCTGTCTAGAGGAGACCCCCCGGATGAACTGCCCCACCAACGAGCTACTAACACCGAGGAACTCACCTCATTCACAGACTTTCTCTTCCTGACTCCACAAGCGTGCTCGCCTGGAAGTCATCCACTGCCGGGTCAAACGGAAACGCTGGCATTGCTGGCTTCGTTGCGCACTATGGTTGCGCAGTAGATAGGAACCATCCGCCATGTTGTGAGTGTCACACAGGTGAAACTCGAAAAATAATTTTAAGTAATTCACCTTAAAAGGTTAAACTAATGTACGATATAGACTCATTACATGCAAAGCGAGAAATTTATAGTTATAATTTTGATGATTGTGGTTTCAAAATGTCAGAAAATTAGGATATTACATGAAATCAATTAAACAAGGATTTCAAATAGAGAAATGTCGGACCTCTAAAGTATAATCATGCATATTAGGAATGTTAGATACACCAATTTATTGTGATATTTTATCTCACGATATTGTATCGATATTGGATAGAACCATTAATGATGACAGTAATTTTTGTAGTAAAATTAAAAGTATAACTGGTAGTTTTGTGGCTGTTTTCACCTTCTTTGTTCCACTGGATCAACTAGATCTAGTAATAAAAACTGGATGTGTTAAAATATGAAACAGGTTGGAGTGTTTAGAATGATGAGACAGTTTTTCTACAGTTAAATTCAGTTTTAAAAATCACAATATATTGTCTTAGTCATAGTAGTAGCAATATATTGTATCCTCTCCCCTGTATGGTAATATATATTGTATCGCCAGATTTTTACCAATACACATCCCTAATGTATATTTACTCAGTACTTGGTTTGGGCCCCTTTTGCATCAATGACTGCCTCAATGCGGCGTAGCATGGATGCTATCAGTCTGTGGCTCTGCTGAAGTGTGATGGAAGACCTTCAGCTCTTCTGCATTGTTCCGTCTCGTGTCTCTCATCTTTCTCTTGGCAATGCTCCATAGATTCTCTATGGGCGTCAAAGGTCAGGCCAGTTTGATGGCCTATCAAGCCCAGTAATCCCACGGTCATTGAACCAGGTTTTGGTACTTTTGGCAGTGTGACCAGGTACCAACTCCTGCTGGAGAATGAAGTCAGCATCTCCATAAAGTTGGTCTGCAGACGGAAGCATGAAGTTCTCCAAAATGTCCTGGTAGATGGCGCCGTTGACTCTGGACCTAATAAAGCTCAGTGGACCAACGCCAGCACATGACATGGCTCCCCAAATCAACACAGACAGTGGAAACTTCACTCTGGACTTCCACCATCTTAGATTGTGCGCATCTCCATTCTTCCTTTAGACTCTGGAACCTTTGGTTGCCAAATGAGATGCAACATTTGCCGTTCTCTTTTTCTTTAGCCCAGGTAAGACGATTCTGACGTTTTTTGTTCAGGAGCTGCTTGACAAGAGGAATAGGACATTTGAAGCCCATGTCCAGGATCTGTCTGTGTGTGGCGGCTCTTGATGCACTAACTCCAGCCTCAGTCCGCTCCTTGTGAAGTTCCCCAACACTTTTCAATGACCTTTTCCTGACAATCCTCTGCAGGCTGCGCTCATCCCTGCTGCTTGTGCACCCTTTTCTTCCACATAACTTTCTGTTAATGTGCTTTGATGCAGCACTTTGGGAACATCCAACTTCTTTGACCTTTTGAGGCTTTCCCTCCTTATGGAAGGAGTCAATGATGGTTTTCTGTCAGGTCAGCAGTCTTCCCCATGATAGTGATTCTGACTGAACCAGTCTGAGACCATTTAAAGGCTCAGGAACCCTTTGGAGGTGTTTTTGGATTAATTAGCTGATTACACTGATTACAGTTGAGCCTAAAATATTAACCCTTTTCACAAAATTTTGAGATTTTGACTTTTGGGGTTTTAATAAGCTGTAAGAAATTATCATCATAATTATAACAAATAAAGGCTTGAAATATCTCCTTTTGCATGTAATGCGTCTATATCATGTATTAGGTTCACCTTTTAAGTTGAAATACTGAAATAAATTAACTTTAGCACAATATTCTTATTTTTCCAGTTTCTCCTGTAGGTCTGCCTGAACATTTGATAAAAGAAGTGCTAAATCTTTACGTTCAACTACATTTGATTAATTGTTATACTTAATAATATAAACCAATGTTTAGTAATTAGTGTGATTTCCAAAAACAGAGGAATCTTGGCCCAGTCTTGAAACCCTTCAACATTTAATGTTCCTTGTCTATGTGTAAAAAGAACAAATCAAAGACAGAACCATTGAGAAACACAGTGGGAGTTGCAAATAAATTTACCCTAATTTTACTTCTTAAATTGAATCACACAACTTTATCTGTTTTAGTTTTGGTTAACACAGTTTATTTAACATTTAGGGAGTGAATGTTAATCCCTTAATCAGAGGTGGGTAGTAAATAGTTACATTTACTTTTAGTAGTTTTAGTGCACTGTACTTTTTTACTTTTACTTGAGTACTATTATTATGAAGTATTGCTACTCTTTCTTACTCTTAATGTTGAAACAATGTGTTATTATTTCTATATTTGTAATATATCTATATTTATTATTCTTTCTAATTTGAACAGAACTTTATTTTCATTTGTCTGATTACATTAATTTGTACAAATTAACCAGGTGTTATTATCAAACAAGTACTAAGTACAAAAGTTGCCTTTTCAGCAAATACTTTTTAACTCCACTTGAGTAATTCCTTCTACTTTTTACTTGTAATAATTAAAAGTATGTTGAAGTAGTGATACTCTTGATTACAATTTTTGGGTTCTGCCTATAATTCTACTGCTAATAATGTAACAATAATAATAGTAAAGTCAATGATGTGTATTGAGCAGACAGCATGGCGACGTTACCATCATAGGACGGTTACTTTCTGCAGGTAAGCTGCCATCTTTGATTCAGATGTGGTTTCCATGGTTACGTTGACCAGGCCACCATCATCCAGAAGGTTCAGATCCTTTTCCCGGATCTTTTCCTCCGTTTTACTTGATTTAGAGTCAGACGTCCTTTTGTTGATTCACAGATGATTCAACCCCTAACTCATGCTTTGCCTTTGGGGGACCAGAACCTTAACAACACGTGTGGACATCTTCATGTACCTGCTGGTTACCACGGCACCCGTAGACCCAACGGGCCGAGCCGGTCGCGCGTCGTCACCAACCACCCAGCCCCGAGTGCTGGTGGGTTGTGTTTGTATGGTGACCTCACTGACTGTTTGACACCATGTTGCCCCACTCACAATGCCACCACTCCTGCCCTCTGGTGGCCGTGCTAGAAATCGACCGTCCACTTGTTCAGGAGGAGGAGGTTCAGAAAAGAAGTGAACACTGCTAAACAGCAGCACTCTGAGAATATTCAGCAGCAGATCTCAGAGAACGACTTGGCCTCTGTGTGGAAAAGTTTTAGGATCATTACCGACTACAAGCCTAAAACTCCCCACTCCACTGATGACTTGCTGTTGGCCAACACCCTCAACGACTTTTACTGCCGTTTTGACCAAGCAGCCCTCACACCTCCACCAGTCCCAACAATAGAGACACTTTGGACACTCATCCCCCCACCCCCACCACAGAGCAATTAACACCATCAAAGACTTCACCCACAGCAACCCCCTCCTCACCCCTCACCTATGACGAACTCACATCAACTCCAACTAAAACCCTTCATATTCGTGAAGCAGATGTGAGGAATTAGTTTAAGAGCCTAAATGCTAGAAAAGCTCCCGGCCCAGACGGTGTGTCTCCTGCTACTCTCAGACACTGTGCAAATGAGCTGGCCCCAGTGTTCTCTGGCATTTTCAACTCCTCACTGCAGGCATGTCATGTGCCTGCCTGCTTTAAGACCTCCACCATAGTCCCTGTCCCCAAGAAGCCAAGGATCACTGGACTTAATGACTACAGACCTGTGGCTCTGACATCTGTGGTCATGAAGTCATTTGAGCGCCTGGTTCTGTCCTATCTCAAGACCCTCACGGCCCCCATCCTGGACCCTCTGCAGTTTGCCTACAGAGCCAACAGGTCTGTGGATGATGCCATCAACATGGCTCTTCACTTCATCCTGCAGCATCTGGACTTCCTGGGAACCTACGTCAGGATCCTGTTTGTGGACTTCAGCTCTGCCTTCAACACCATCCTCCCAGACCTTCTCCGAGGAAAGCTATCCCAGATGAACGTGCCTGATCCCATCTGCAGGTGGATCACTGACTTCCTGACGGACAGGAAGCAGCATGTGAGGCTGGGGAAGAATGTCTCGGACTCTCGGACCATCAGCACCGGCGCCCCTCAGGGCTGTGTTCTTTCTCCTCTGCTCTTCTCCCTGTACACCAACTGCTGCACCTCCAACCACCAGTCTGTCAAACTAATTAAGTTTGCAGATGACACCACCATTATTGGACTCGTCTCGGGTGGGGATGAGTCTGCCTACAGGATGGAGGCTGAACGTCTGGTGTCCTGGTGCAGCCGCAACAACCTGGTGCTGAACGCCCAGAAGACAGTGGAGATTATTGTGGACTTTAGGAAGCACACAGCCCCACTCCCCCCCATCGTCCTGACTGACACCCCCATCACCACTGTGGACTCATTCCGCTTCCTGGGTACCACCATCACCCAGGACCTCCACTGGGAGCCCACCATCACCTCCGTCATAAAGAAGGCCCAGCAGAGGATGGACTTCCTGAGGCAGCTGAAGAAATTCAACCTGCCAACATGGATGATGATGCAGTTCTACACTGCAATCATGGAGTCCATCCTCACCTCCTCCATCACCGTGTGGTATGCTGGCGCCACCATCAGGGACAAACAGAGACTGCAGCGTGTGGTGCGCTCTGCTGAGAAGGTGATTGGCTGCAGACTCCCATCTCTGCAGGACCTGTACACCTCCAGGACACTTGGGCGTGCAGGTCGGATCACAGCCGGCCCTTCTCACCCTGGACACAGACTGTTGGACCTGCTCCCCTCAGGCAGGAGGTTCCGCTCCATTCGGACCAGAACCTCTCGCCATAAGAACAGTTTCTTCCCCTCTGCTGTTGGACTCATGAACAATAACCCTAAGACTGTTCCCACCACCCGCTCAGTCACATGACCCATATTGTGGTTTTTTTGCACCTGTCTGATTTGCACCGATCGTTACCTTTACTCATGTATATAACAATCTGTTTAGCATATTATATTTTTATTTAAGTGTTTGTCTGTTTGTTCTTGTATGTTTGCACAAAGTACCGCAGCAATTTCCTAATGTTGTAAACCTACCCAACATTTGGCAATAAAACCCTTTCTGATTCTGATATCTCTGCAAATCCACGGCTTCATGTATGGGAATAAATCCCTGCCATAAATCAAGAGCGTATTCTGTCAATTTCAGAGCATTATTTGTTGTTTTTATGCTCGGATCTTTTGCTTTTCTCCCTTGAAACACTCAAAACTCGAAACACTCAAACACAGAGGAGTCAATTTAAGTGCAAGAGCACATATTTAAACGCAAGAATGAACTTTTTGAGTGTGAACAGAGTGATTTGAGGGCGAAAATCATAAGATCTGAGCATTAAAACAACAAATAATGCTCTGAAATTGACAAAATGCGCTCTTGATAAATGGCAGGGATTTATTCCCATATACACGCAACCACCTAGGCTTCCTTAGACACAAAACATTTGATCAGATGACATTATGGACGAAATCGGACTGCATTTTATTACAGCTAGCATTAAATAAGTAAGGCGCCTTGAGATGACAATAGTTGTGAATTGGTGTAATATAAATAGAGTGAGTTAAAATGCTAATTGTATAATTTACATCCCCAAACCTTGCACTTTGACCTGTTTGTTTCCAAAGAGTCTCTGCTCTTTTACACATGGCAGGGTGGATTTTATTAAAATTATAATTCATAAACCTTTAAAAGTATGGGGTGCCGTTTTTAAAGTTACACAGTCAAAAATAAACAGCATTTATCTTGGTTATTTAGCCTGTCATAAAAGAAGAAAATAGGTTCAAAGTCATATTTGCGTCCATGTTATTTATTCATTGATATATCAGTTTTAAACTAAATATTAAGTTTACAAATGTAATATTTAGCAAACAAGCTAATCATTCAGTTTACAAATTAAATATTTAACTCCGAGCTAAATATTTAATTTGTAAACTGAATATTTAGCTAGTGGGCTAAACTGGCTAGCTAAATATTTAGCTTCAGAAATAAATATTTAACTCCATTAGATATTTAGCTAATATGCAAATCCACTCGCCGATAAGCGGAAGTGGACTATCAAAATAAAAGCTGAATCTGCATGACTGTTGCTGTAAACCCATCAGTAAATGTCTGTATTGGCGTTAAAACGGCTCATCCTACGTTTAACAGGTGAAATATGTTGGGAGGAAAATAAACAGCAAGGCCCAGCTTTTATTTTGGTAGTCCACTTCCGCTTACCGAAAAGTAAATTTGCACACTAGCTAAATATTTAGCTCTGAGCTGAATATGTCGTTTAAAAATGACATATTCAGCTCAGAAATAAATATTTAGTTTGTAAACAAAGTATTTAGTTTGAAACGGTGACATTTGTAAATGAATACATAACATGGACGCAAATGACTTTGAAAAGTGAACCCCTATTTCTTCCTCTTATGACAGGCTCAATAACTCAAAGTGTTGCTGTTAATTTTTGACCCCGAATATATGTCAGCCATAAAAACAGAATATCTCTCAAACCATAAAGGTAGTTTCTTAAAATAAAGCTGTTGTATCTCAGATGAGAAAACTTTAAATAATTTTAGTTAATCACTTTTCTCCCTTTGACATAAACTAATATTTAATGAAATGTTCATTATGTCAGGATTCTAACTGCACAGCTGTTTTTATTGGGTGTCTAAAATACCATTAATGTCTAAAGCAGAAGAAAAATCTCAGACATCACAGAACAAGGAAGCCGGACTCAACCGAGTCACTTAAACGGTACTTTTCCCCTTAGTTTCATGTTTTTATGACAAGTTGAGATAAAACTGAAACTTCTGAGCCGAACAGAAATGAACCGGACCTCGTTTCCTAGGTCTTTAACACGTGATCCCCCCCAGCTTGTTGCTCAAATTGATCCGGGTTCTGGTTCTGCTGGACGTTTCTCGCTGTTAAAAGGAAGTGGTTCCTCTCCACTGTTGCCACACGCTTGCCCAGGTTGAGGGATTGCTGCAAAGTTAGAGGCTTGGAAACCTTTTCATCAGTCTGCAGAATCGGACTATATTCTAACACAGAACTGAACTGGATCAGAATCTTAACTATACTGGAACAAACTGGAACTGCATATAAATAAAACTAAACCGAAAGGACAAGAGTTGGGATTAAAGTGGCCTGGACGACCCTGCAGGTAGTTAGAAAGATGTGTTAAAAAAAAACGACGACACAAACAGGAAAAGTTTACATCCACATGAACAGATTTTTATATTTTTAGAGCAATAAATATTTCCACTTTGTTCATATTTCTCCCATTTCAAAAACAAAGTACAAGTAATATATATTTATGTACACAGCTAAAATCTTCCAAACATAATTTTTAAAATAATGTCGTCTCTGTCGGACACTTATTTGACACTTTACTCGTACAATTTTACAAGGACTATTGCAGCCTCTCGCTTTTTGCTCTACATTATAAACAAGAACTGTGTTTCCTCCATGGAGCGGTCGGTTCCGTCGTTCGGACACAAACGGGTCAGAACCCCTGTTCTCTGAAACAACGGGCCGCCCTTCACGTGAGATTTCATTCGAAGCAGATCTGATCGGCTGCTCGTCTGATTTTTAAAAGTTCCCTGTCTTTCCTGCAGCGCTCAGAACGGATCTGCTTCGGGGGAATAAAAAAAATAAACTGAATTCAGACCTTCTCTTCCCGATGAAACGCAGCCGTAGGGAGCTAATGTTCATTTAACAACTTATGTACATTCATGTTTATAATAACAGTTCATTCAGTGCAGATACTGGAATAAATACCACATGCAAACCAATAGTGGAGAGCAGGCCTGGGCAGAAAATAATCAATATCTAAATCAAATGATTAAAAGGAGCATAAAAAAATGTTTCTGCATGTTCTTAAACTCAGTCTACTGACAATTCCCAGTTCTTTCAGTTAGAAAGCCACTTATAGAAAAAAAAAAAACCCTTTCAATCATACAGAAAATATATCTAACAAAAACATAATCAAAATGCAGAAGCAGGGAGGAAAGAAATGTTCACTCTTGGTGCTTTGGAGCGTTCAGCAGTGTGCTAGCTCAATGCCAGGGTGGTAAGACAAAGGCAATGACCTTACAAGGTCAAACCTTTCACAGTTCCTCGTTCAACAGAGAGAGATTTAAGACAGTCCCAGCAAAACCACGGCACTATGAGAGCATAAATGATAACAAACCCAAACCTGAGCTTCACCTCAGGCCCTACAGGCCGCGCCTAGCAGGTTAAAGGTTAAAGTTCATGATAGGATCATTAGAAAAAGACTAAACTGTAGGGTTTACTCTCTGAAAAGTAAAACCTCAACATGCCTCGGGTTTGCAAAGCTGGAGCCGAATGAAGCACAAGACTTCTGGAGCAACGTGTACGGAGACACCTACTTCATACCAGCTGTAAAGCATGGGGGTGGTGGTGTGATGATGTGGGCTGATTATGCCACTCCAAGACCTTTGGAGTCGATGATTGGCCCACAAACTTCTCCGTATGCTACAGACTGAAATCCGAGTCCCAACAGCTGAAGCTCGGCCCAAAAACGGGCTCGTCCAAAAGGATCCCAGACAAAACGGCCTAGTCAAAGACTGAAATACTGGGGGACCATCAGAGAGGCATCGTTGGTGCTGGTTCTGAAGGTGCTTCTACAGCTGCTGGATCGTGGGGGTTGGATTTAGTTTTCAGTCTCTGCTTCAGAACTTTGGTTTCGTTTCTGTTAAATACACATTCATAGCAATCCGTCGCATTAATTCCATCTGAAGTTGGACCTGATTTAAAATAATAGTTTATTCTCAGATACAGAAACAGGCGTTGGCATTCCTCTATCTTTGAAAACGTTTCCTGTATTTAGCCAAGTTTAATTAATGAATTGAAAGTCGATTTGGATTCTCCAAAGTCTGCTTTTGAGTAAAAGTAACTGGATAGATCTGATAAAAACGTGGTTATTAAACGACAAATACTCTGTATTGTACCTAAAATGTAATTTGTTGGTTGTCATTTCGCCCTAATTGAAAATATAAAGCATCAATCTACCAACTGTACGGGGGGAGGAAGTTTTAGTTAGTGCTGGTTCTACAGCTGCTGGATGATGGATTGGATTTAGTTTTCAGTCGCTGCTTCAGAACTTTGGTTTCGTTTCTGTTAAATACACATTCATAGCAATCTGTCGCATTATTTTCATTTGAAGTTGGACCTGATTTCAAGAGCTGGTGGAGCCTTAATGATTGAGGAAAAACGTGCGTCTGCTTTTTCTTTTTTCTTTTTTACCAGAACTTTGGTCCAAACACCAAAAACACTGTCGATGGTGGAAACCTTTCTACAGGTGGCACCATCCTTGATGCCCTCCGAGAGTTTATAGCTCATGCAGAAACAGGAATGTGTTGGTTCCTGAAACATAAACGAGAGGCGCTCTCCTCTCCAGGCAGGCGTGGTCCGGCTCTTTTTGTTTGGAGACGTTTCAGTTGAAACAGTCAGGATTTTCCGTAAGGCCCCCGTAAAAGAAAAAAAGGTGTTTCTGTAGGTGAGAGAGATTATTTCTGGTCCGGCATGTTAGAACCGTCTGTATGTTAAGTCACAGATAAACCGTTGGTGTCTTTGCAAACATGTTACAAGTTAAAAAGGGGTTTTAGATCAGAAGCCAAAATCAGAAATCACATTTTAAGCACATAACAAAAATCAAAAAATGCTGAAAAGTACAAAGCAGCCCAAGGAGTACTTCATGTTATTAAAAGCTCGTCACACAACAATACTGAGATCAGAAGCTTGCTCTAAAAAGTCAAAGTGGTCCTTCGGATTGAAGCCGACGTAACGACGGGTCCCACCAGAAAAATGACTAGTCCGTGGAGCGTTTCTGAAACTTTGTTTTGGTATTTTTCCAGAGAAGAACCAGGAGAACCTTTTGGTTTTCAGAGCACAGGTTTGTTTTTTTGTCATTTCAAAGCAATTCTGAACGTCGGTTACAGATTGATGCTGTTGGCCCCATTGAAACAAGAACACACTGTACAGTTTCATATCTACAGGTGGCTTCAGGTGATCGCGGGGAAACAAACAAACAAACAAAAAAAAAAGGGTCATCGTTTGCATTTCCCATCATCCCCCAGTTGAACGCCGGTAACACAAACCAGAGCTCGATGGTTTTCCGGCATTCGAGAACGTCGATCAACAACAGAAGATATTCTGGAAGAAAACAGTGGGATGGTGGATTTTAAACTCAAAGTACAAAAATAATGTGTAAAACCGAGTTTGTTAAAGAGATCTCCACTTGATGGCGTGACATGATTTAATCTCCAGCCTGATGAGATGTTCTCAAGTCCTTCCAGAAGACTTTAGGTCCAGGTTTCAGGTCCTTTTTGTTTCTTTGTTGGTTGATGATCAGCCATCATTTTTGTTTCCTAAAAATCCAGAAAATGGCTTCATATTTTCTGCGCTAGATGGAAACCATCAACCAACGCGTGGCTGAACCGGATGTGGAATTGTCTTTTTGTCGAGGTGGTTTCTCTTGAATAATGATCCCTATGATTATTGTATATCGTACCATCCCCATGTCTGAAGGCACCTTATTCTCCATTTTGAAACCAAGCGGCAGATAAAACGTCACTCACCCTTCAACAGAAAGTTTTCTTTTACCTCTTAAGGACACAAATTTAGTTGGGACTGGGTGGGAAATCAGGCGTTTCTGTACAAAACCTGGAATGTATGAATTGAATTTAGGGATCTCTACTGAAGACATTGTCAGCGTTGAGCATCAAAACTTCTAGAGGTTACCAATCCTGTAAACGAAAAAGACTCAATGACCTCTGGCCAGTTTGCCCATCAATACAACAATCTGATTCAAATCACCGTGACGCTGGACTCGAGTCATGCTTCAACTCATCTTAAGATATCTGACAGTTCTGAGAGCTTGCAGTAGACGGGACCTGGAAATTTCTCTTGTTTCTGAAAGGTCTTTCATCTCCGATCAGGGGAGTGGCTATGGGTGGGCCTGGGGGGGCCTAGGCCCACCCACTTTGGCAAATAAATGGCTTTCTCAATAGAAATTAGAACAAATTATATATATAATTAAGTTTTACTTTTTGGGTAAGTCACTTAAAGTCATCATAAAATAAAAGAATAAAATTGGAGTTAAAATTTACATCTTTGCAAGAACATGCCTTGCGAACTCTCCAGACAAGCTAGGGCTAGCAGGGAGATTCCTTTGTCTAACCAAGTCTAAGACTGTAGTTTTGAAATTAACACTTTCATTGAAAATATTAGGATCTCTAGCTAATTCATTCTAGACTAATCCAATAACAGTTCCATGCATTAAAAACAATTAAATGTGACAATAAATTAATGTACATTGATTTAAAAAAATTGTTAGTTTAGGGAGTTTTCTCCTTTGTTTGTCATAGTCCCTTAATAATTGAACTTTTAATTATTTAAACCTCACTTGCGTGTTACTCTTTAAAAAAAAAAATCACAATATCGTGTTGCAAGTTATTTCCCCCAATAATTCTGTAAAATGGAAGTAATCCTTAACTGAACACTAATTATTTTGCTCAGATTTTAGTATTTTCCTCTTCTGCCTATATTTATCAGTCTACAGGTGCAAATGTTTCCTCTAGTACTAAAAAAATAAATTACTCACAATACCTGTGAGTGGGTGTGAAATTAGGGTCCTCTGGATGAAATATGTGATTCTCGTTTAATTATTGTTGAACATTATTTCCACTTCTGTGGAAATGCCAACACCATCAGCAGTTGGACTTTGCTGGTGTTTAACGTAACTTGAAAGAGTGGAGAAAGCATTTTTTATTTATAAAAAAAATCTATTATTTTATCCAAACTCCCCAGACCTAACGGTTAGTAATCACAATGTAAAGACTACCTAGGGCACTGTGACAAAAAAAGTCCAGACAGCCATTTTAAGGGTTAGGTGCAGTTTTCCCCAGTGAACTGTTACTCACCCAGTGTTGCGTCATAGCATTACAACCGTTTAAGTTAAGGATTACTTAAATCTTACAGAATTATTGGGGGAAATAACTTACAACACGATATTGTGATTTTTTTTAAAAGAGTAACACGCAAGTGAGGTTTAAACAATTAAAACTTCAATTATTAAAATCATCAAAACTATTCCAGTCCACACGGCAGTCCAGTAGGTGGCGGTAATGCACCTCAAGTTATTTGCCAACCGCAATAAAGTCGGAAGAAGTAGAAGAACACGTCTAATAAATCGGGTGGCTAGCCTAGGAATGCTAGTGGCGAGCCTATCTAATGCGATCACTAGTGAGCTGTCTCCCTCTCAGTTACCGAAGCCGGTCAATAGTCAAATCAGTTGCTGGCTTCGGAATCGATATAGCCTCCTGCGGCCCCAAAACTGCGCCACAGTAGTCGAGGTGAGGGGGAGCGGAGGGGGACGCCGCTCCCCTTAGAAAGAAGTCCGACATATAACGTCCCACCAGTAAAGGTCCCATGCTCCATCTCTTCCATTTTACAGTAAATATTGTATGGAAATATAAATCATAAATAGGCTTAGCCTATATGAAATAATTTCCTCATCAGAAAATGTTAGGTCTCCGCATGTTGAGCGAAAATAAACAGTCTAATAAAATGCGGGGGACAGGGGCACGAAACGCAACGATGCAACATTGTTTTTGCCTGAGAGTCGGCCAGGTGAACCCAGTTTTAGTTTCATCTCGTTCCGACCTCTGGCATCTACAAAAACTGTTTACTTCATAAAATCTATACGTTCGCACTGAATTCAAAAGTAAAAGTTCTCCTTCTGTAACAGCGCAGTTTTTTTATGATCGACGTTATAATTCGGGACTAGTTTGTTATCGACGTAGTGAGAAAGGAGTGACACGGCTGCTACGTCCCCGTTTTAGACCAAGAGATGAATTTAACATGAAATCCATGTCTTGTTCATGTTTCATGGAAGTTAAATGCATGTAGCAAATTTTACATAGGCCTACATGCTTTTACTCGGTTTTGTAAAGTTTTAAAGAAGTTTTCATCATGACCTTAGCTGTCTCCATATCCGCATACGTCATCACGTCGGTTAAACTCTTCCACCGTGTTGGTCTAAAACGGGTACGTAGCAGCCGTATCACTCCTTTCTCACTACGGCGATAACAAACTAGTCCCGAATTAAAACATCGATCATAAAAAACTGCGCTATTACAGAAGGAGAACTTTTACTTTTGAACTAAGTGCGAACAAAACGATCTTGTTTAATTCTAATGCAGGATATTCAGTTGTAGTCCTCAAACATTCCGGCCAATTCGGTGATACAAAATACTCTATAAGTACCACCTTTTTTAAAATTAAAAGCCAGATTTTTTTACAACTCGACTACTGAGGCAGACGACGGTGCTGAAGTCATTGATGCCTCCCTGTTGTGTTCGGCCACAGGCTTCGGCAGCTGCATAAAATCCTCAACCTCTAGCCAAGAATCAGCAAATTTCCACTTTCCCATTTTCGATAGTACTGCATCGCTTCGTGCACTTCACTATAAATTATCGCGATACGTCACGTGGTGTAAAGTCACGTGTTAGTAGTTTACGTGCGTCTATTTTTGATTGACAAACTCATTTTAAAAACGTGTCAATACTGACCAAATTTAAGACTTTAAAAAATCGATTTAAGTCATTTTAATACTTTTTAAGGGTCTTAATTTCCCTTGAATCGATTTATTAACTTTTAACACTTTTCAAGAGCCCTAGGATACCCTGTCTTTACCGGCCATATTGGATTGTGAGAATGTTTTTGAGGAGGTCGGTTTCGTTTCCAGACCCACAAGCCATCGATTCAGCGGGAGGAAATCCCCCAACATGCACCGGTGGTTGGCACGACATCAAGGTTCTTGGGGGCATGCTAAAAGCTGAAAATCTCTGCACATTTGCACTGATGGGTAAGCAGCGTGAAAAACTAATCTGTCAAAATGACGGACTGCCTTCAGATTTTTCCGTCACCCTTAAATAAAATAAAAATTTGATAGAAATGACAATATGTCTTGTTTGGAAACTCTATTTTTGTCGACAAGACCTTAAAGTCATCTCTACATGAAGGTTTTTAGTTTTCCAAAGACAACATTCAAGTCTTTCTATGTAGGCGGGTGAAAAAGATGATGGACGCACCCGATTCTCTGGCCTGTCATAGGATGTAATGTTAAAGCAGAGTTGTTGATTGTGCTAAAACCTTGTTTTATATCTATATTATTTTCATTAATTTAAAAAATAGAAGCAAACAAGAGAAAATGAAACGTGAAATTGAAAAATAAAATTAACAAACGCCTGTTTTTACGAGACAGAACAGCAGCAGAGCCAACTGGACCTACCTGCCTTTAGGCCTCATTCTTTACCAAGTCAACCAGTCAATCTGGCCAAGTCCTGAGTTTCCATGGAGACCTGTGATCGGGAACCAGGAAGTCCCCACTTCACATCTACTCGCCAACTATCATCAACTACCTCTCGTAGCTTGGCGGCTCCTCTAGTCTGGCTCGAAAGTGTCTCATAATGCAACCATTAAAAGCATATTGGTGCCTCCTACAGGTGGTTTCAGGTATATGCAGATGATGTTTGTAAAATTGGCTTTTCAATTTTATTTTCCCACCCAGTTCCAAGGTACAGAAGCTTGCATTGAAAAGAAATAAAACATAAAAGCCTCATGTTTGGACTAGATTCCCCTGTTTGGCATCTTTCATCTTAATCTCCTTCTCTGGCAAAGTTGAGAGTCACAAACACATCATGGAGCATCAAACACAAATAACAGATATTATTATTTCTGGCAAATTCAGGCGTACACTTTCAAATATGCTGGGATATTTGAGAAAGCAGGAGAGCATTCACAGATTTAGTACAAATAAACCCAAAGATTTACAGGAGTTAGTGAGAAGATCAGGAAAAGTCCCATTCCAAAACAACAGTATAGCGCCCCCTGCTGAAACCCTGTAATCCACAAACACTAAAGGCTTTTAGTAGTTTTTGCAGGACAAAAACAAAGACACCTGTAGTTTTTGTTTTTGATGGCTTATTTAAAGGTTTTTAGATAGTTTATGGTCCGCAGAGTAAAGTCTTCAAACAGCCTCGTTTCTCGTCCAATGAAATGCTGGATTGGGGCTTTACATCACAACAAATCTATCCCTGCATATTGGATATTAACCATAAACACACTGATAACTGTTAGCTATTGCACAGGTCATGCATGCCTGTCTAAGACACAAACGCCACCATATTAATGTTAGACACCTCTGCTTCTGCCTCATGGCTTGTAGATATGTCAAAACAATCTAAATCAAGCGTTGGTTTTTGTGCTCAACAACATGGTGTAAAACTACAGTTATTTTTTGGACTCGTTCTTCTCCACGAAAAAACCCCCCGAACCGTCCCTTTATCGCCGAACACTAAACCCTCATGTTATGTTTTCAGGCACTGTTCCCTTCCTGGCCGGCCCCTCAACCGTTTCGTCCACTACAACGACACGGAAATGTTAAAAACGTACTCACGACATGAGACGAACACTTTGTCTTTCAGTGAAGAACTACAAACATGTCCGACTGCGTCTCGGCTCACCTTGCGGAGCGGTATGAAGTGGGGGGGGAGGGCGTTATTGGACCTAAGTGGGACTTTAACCCCTTAACCTCCGAGGAAAGTCGATGTGAAAGTAGCACAGGCTGAGCAGCTTCCTCTTTCCCGCTCTGAACGCTCTCTTCCTCATCAGGCGGCCATTTGGATAAACCTGCATCTGCCCCCCCACTCTTCTTCCCCTCCTCCCTCTTGCGCTCACTCTCAATATCGCCCCCTGGCGGCTCACCGCAGGGCTGCGGACCGCCGTCCTCGATTTCTGCCTCTTCACACGACCGTGCTGATCCGGCTGACGGGCTTTGATTTGGGGCCACCCCCTTGCCCCATCCCCGGGGGGTGCGGGGAGAGCGGAGCGGAGGACGGGGGAGGTAAGGGGGAGTGCGGCGGAGGAGGCGGGATGGACGACAGGGGCGGGTACTGGGGCGCGTAGGGCTGTGGCGGCGTCTGGCTGACGAGGCGCGCCGAGGGAGTCTGGGGCGGCGGGGTGGAGAAGATGAAGTGGGTGGAGCCTGTTGCGGAGGGGGAGGGGCTGATCGGGGAGTGTGTGTGCACGGCGTGGTTGTGAGAGTGTGTGTGAGCGTGCGGGTGGGGCTGGGAGTGCGAGATGGTCAGAGGGAGCTTGGCGCCTCCCCCCGGCCTGCCCGGGTGGTACAGTCCGTGCGGGGTAGTAGGAGTGACGGGTGAGTGTGGGGACAGCGGCGGCGGCGTGGTGAAGCCAGGGGCCATGTTGTACCGCGGGTGCTGGGCGGAGCCTTGCTGCAGCCTCTGATGTGGCTGGGTAAGAGAGGGAGCGCACCCTTGCCGTAGGGGTGCAGAAAAGCGGTGCGCCAGGGCGTGATGCTGCGGCATGCTTTGCATGTGGTAGCGGTGATGGTGATGGTATGGCGGAGGCGGAGTCTGCTGCTGCTGGTGCCCAATAACACTGACTCCGCCTCCTCCACTGTTGCCGTGGCAGTACTGGGCGTGCAAGACCTGGAGCTTGGACGGCCCCCCTCCCGGGCCGCCGCCCCCTCCAACTCCTGCCGAGTCCGACAGGCCGAGGTTGGGCGATGGGGAGGGGCATGGGGAAGGGGAGGATGGGAGGGCGATGGGAGGCGCGGGTGCGGGGTAGTGGGGGGGGGACGATATCATCAGAGGACTCGGTGGACCCTGAGGAGGGGGTGACATCATCGTCAGGGGACCAGGAACTTTGCCTCTTCGGCTGCCGAAGAAATTCCCCATCCGGCCTCCTGGAATCTGGCCGCCGCCCGCCACCATCCCTCCTCCGCCCCCAGCCCCTCCCCCGCTGACGAGAGGAGACGTAGTGACCCCTCCCTGGTTGTGACAGAGCCCCGGCCCACCCCCCACCCCCGTACCGGGGCTCTGAGTAGGGCGGTGCGGCCGGTAAGCTGCTGGAGAAGAAGGGACCATCATGGGGCTGTAGGAAAGACTTGCACCCTGCAGGGGGCGCTGTTGGTGAGGCCGTGGGCTGCTAATAATGGAACCCTGAGAACAGGAAGAGTAGAAAGAAAAAGAAAATACAGCAAAGAGGTCAGAACAACGAAAGGAAGAGACAGAACAAGACCCCTCATTGGTCAGTCAGAGGTGAGGCAAAAACGTATCTGGCAGTCACCGATTGTGTAAGTTGTCCCACTTAAAAAGATGAGAGAGGTCGGTAACTTTCATCATAGGTACACTTCAGTGGTGAGAGACAGACAGTAAAGAGTTGATCCAGAAAATCACATTGTATGATTTTTAAATAATTTATTTGTATACAATTGCAGAAAATAAGTGTTTAGAACCTATAGCAAGAACTCTGGTCCTCACAGACCTGTTACTTCTTCTTGAAGAAGCTCTTCTATCCTCCACTCGTTACCTGTATTAACGGCTCCTGTTTGAACTTGTTATCTGTATAAAAGACACCTGTCCACAGCTTCAAACAGTCAGACTCCAACCTCCACCTTGGATAAGACCAGAGATCTGTCCAAGGACACCAGGGACAAGATTTTACCCCTTCACCAGACTGGGATGAGCCGATCTACAATAGGCAAGCAGCTTGGTGAGAAGAGATCAAGTGTTGGAGTAATTATTAGAAACTGGAATAAATACAAAATCACTAACAATCTCCCTCTACCTGGGTCTCCATGCAAGATCTCACCTGGTGGGGAACACATGATCTGGAGAACGTTTGAGGAAACATCCCAGAACTACACAGGAGGAAACTGGTCAATGAAGAGAGCTGGGACCACAGGAACAAAGGTTACTATCAGTAACTCACTAAGTTGTCATGGATTAAAATCTTCCAGCGCTCAAAATTTCCCCCTGCTTATGCCAGCACATGTCCAGGTCCGTCTACAATTTACCAGAGACCATCTGGATGATCCAGAGGAGGATTGGGAGAATGTCATGTGATCAGATGAGACCAAAATAAAACTCTTTAGTATAAACTCCACTCGCCGTGTTTGGAGGGGGAAGAATGCGGGGTTCATCCTAAGAACACCATACCCACTGTGAAGCACGGGGGTGGAACCATTATGCTTTGTGGCTGCTTTTCTGCAAAAAGGGACCAGGACGACTGATCCGTATTAAGGAAAGGATGAATGGGGCCATGTATGGTGAGATTTAGGACAAAAACCTCCTTCCATCAGTGAGAGCATTAAAGATGAAACGTGGCTGGATCTTCCAGCATGACAATGATCCCAAACACATCGCCTAGGCAACGGAGGAGGGGCTACGTAAAAAGCATCTCAAGGTCCTGGAGCGGCCTAGCCAGTCTCCAGACCTCAATCCTATAGAGAATCTGTGGAGGGAGATGAAAGTCCAAAAACATCCCAGCTCTAGAGAAGATCTGGATGGAGGAATGGGCCAAAATAGCAGCTACAGTGTGTGAAAACCTGGTGAAGACCTACAGGTGACCTTTGACCTCTGTCATTGCCAACCAAAGTTACTTTATAAAGTATTGACGGGGAACTTTCCTTATTGGCCAATTACTTATTTTCTGCACCATTATAGAAATAAATTCTTCAAAAGTCATAGAATGTGATTTCCTGGAGTTTTGTTTAGATTCTGTCTCTCACAGTTGAAGTGTACCTCTGATGAAAAATACAGACCAACCCCACTGTAGGTTTAGGTGTTACAATGGCCCAGTCAAAGTCCAGACCAGTATCCTATTGAGGATCTACTGGAAAACTTTACAAAAAATTAATCGTCACAGATGCTCTCCTGCTGAGCTTGATGTGTTCTGTAAAGAAGAATCAGCAAACATGTCTGTCTCTGGATGTGCAGAGCTGGTAGAGACTTTTCTGATTTTTCTTTCTCCTTCCACTTCACAAATATTCACGATTTTTGTGCATAAAATCCCAATGAAATACATAGTAGTTTTCGGTTTTAATGTGATAAAACGTGGAAAAGTTGCCAGGTTCTGATATTCTGCAACAAAGCTGGGAGTTCTGGATCCAAACTGGGAATCGGTTGATCTGGTTCAGATACTCAGATTTTCCTCTTTTGTTGATGATCAGAAACCTGGAAGAATGAAAGCATAATCCACCACCTTCAACTCTAACCAGTAAACTTGAGCAGGTCAGCCTCTTTTAAAGACCAGCACATGAATTACATGCAACCGCTAATGATTTAGCTCCATTTTCTACACAGAATACCTTGTAGCTTGCTCTGAGATGTGAATAAAAACAGCAGTAACAACATTAAATGTGCAGAAGCGAAGAAAAACATGCAAAGCAAGAAAATCACTGAACATAAAGGGTTTCATGTCCTTCCTGGTTCAGACTGAGAAAACCATTTTTCAAAGACAAATGTCCTAAAATTCACTATAAAATTAGGTGTTACATTGATCCCCGCCTATTCTCAGATTTCTCTGTGCAAAGAACTCCAAATTATTCATGGAAAATGTGCCTATTTGTGGATTTTTCCATATAAAAAATATTGGAAAGAAAATGCAGCTTGGGAAGCTGAAATACCTCGGAGCAATGCTACTTGACACATCATTGGCCGGTATTTATTGGCGCCAATCAAGGAGCACCATTTATTTTCCTAGCACTAAAATGGTTTCCACAGTGCGTTTCAATGCACATGGAGGTAGCAAATGTTTGAGCTGTTAAAACAGGCAGCAACGATATAGAGTGCAGTTTGTAAAGCTAGACAGTCAAAAATTAACAGCATCAATTTGGGTTATTTAGCCTGTCATAAGAGAAAAAATGGGGCTTCGTTTTTCAAAGTCATACTTGCACCCATGCTATTTTTTCATTCATAAACATCAGTTTGGAGCTAAATATTTAGCTATAAACTGATATTTTTAAATACATAAATGAATAGAAGAGAGATATTTAACTCGGAGCAAAAATATTTAGCTAATATGCAAATTCACTTGCCAATAAGCGGAAGCGGACAATAAAAATAAAATCTGGGTCTTGCTAACCTCTTTATAAACTCCTGCTGGTGCATCACTGTTGCTGTAAATCCATCTGTAAACAACATTAAAACGGCTCATCCTACGTTTTAGGCTGAAATGTTGAACATGTCGGGAGGAAAATAGACGACGATAAGGAGGTGACATTCAGTCTCGGCAGCTGTTTCTATAGACGTTCGCAAGACCCCGCTTTTATTTTGGTAGTCCTCTTCCACTTATCTGCAATTGAATTGGCATATTAGCCAAATATTTAGCTCAGAGCTAAATGTCAAGCTAACCAGTTTAGCTTGCTAGCTACCAAATATTTAGCTTGATGACTGAGTATTTAATTAGAAGTTAAATATTGAATTTGTAAACTAAGTATTTAGTTATAAACGGTGACATTTATAAATTAATTAATAACTTTGACGCAAATATGACTTTGAAAAATGAACCCCCATTTATTTATCTTATTCTTATGACAGGCCAAACAACGCAGATTCTAGCTGTTAATTTTTGACTGTGTAACTGTACAAACGAAAGCCCATATTTTAAGCGTTTTTAGAGGCGGTCTCAAGTATTTGCAGATTTTAGTTATTCCCGTTTGCCTGTGGTCCCTAGCGCTAGCAAATATTGAAGGTCCACTGTATACTTGTTTCTACTGGTTATTATAAAGAGAAAAGAAAAGGCATGGGTTAATAATTTTAATATGTTTTAGAAGATAAAGTTAGAGTTTGTTACTGACAAACTGTCTACCAGAGCTCAACACACTGCAGCCTAAAAATCCAAGACATCCAAAGATAAAGACAGCAGCTTCTTCTGTCAACAAGCATCTGGCTTCTTTCCCTTTAAAGACTTTAAATATTAATAACCAGATATCAAGTTCCACTTTTCTGTCTGAAAATCACAAACTGGACTCAAAGTTCTGCCTGAACCCATGAAGTCAAATCAGTATTTTCCTCCTCCTAACATGCAGATGGATGTTTGTGTTTTTCTTTTAAGGTGCAGCATGTTGAGCTAACAGCAATAGTACTTCAAGAATGAGAAGAAGCATTTTGACATTTCTGTCACTTAAACTCTAATTTGTTAAAGGAGATAAACAGCTTCACAAGCAGCCCAGAGGCGATCGTTTCCACATTTACAAAACTTCACAAACGCATCCAGACGATATTTCACTCGGCAGGCAGTGAGACATGCAGCGGCGGCGTGCACGGCGGTCATGCATGTTAGTAGCCCCGCCCCCCAGCAGACTTACTTCAATGGTACTGTCCAATGAGCCCACACTGTTCCTACGACCTCGCTTCCCTGTCATCCAATCAGAATGAGTTGGTTAAACTTTATTTAACAGGAAACAAAGCTGAACAGCTGCTCGCATCCGAGCTGCTCATCAGTGGATTGGTAGGTGTTGACCTGGAAAGGGGGCGTCTCCCTTAGCGATTATGCTAAGCTGTCTGTACACTTTTATAAATCATGCTGAATTTTAGTTGTGGAGCGTAAAATAAAAAAATAAATAAAAAAACCCAGAAATTTGGCACTTTTTTGATAAACACAAACAAAGAAAAATATTCTAGCTTCTTCACATGCCAGCTTCACGATTTAAAAAAAAAGTAAACAATCTAATTTAATGAGGGGAGAAATGAACAGACATGGATAATTAGAAACATGTTTTTCCCATGAGGAACTTCCACAACAGAGACGATCTTTGAAAAGTTGTAATACAGTTCCTGCTGCTGTCCAGCAGGTGGAAACACAGCATTAAAGCATGGGGACTGTAACATGTTGCATAACAGCACAGATGCAGATTCACTGTGAGTCAGAAGAAATCATGAAATCCTTCAGCAGAAAAACAAGCCAGATCATCATCATCATCATTATTATTTCTTTATGTTTTCCCGCCAATGAGAGAAATTTTCTTAGAGTCTGATTGAAGTGGTTATCTAGTAGTTTACTGGACGTTCTGATCAATTTAACCAAAATAACTTTTCACACTTTAAAAGATGTCAGCAAAGTTTAGCTGCCTGCAGTTAAGCTGAACCAAAATGAGGACAGGATGAGGACGATTTGGACAGTTCTGGACGGTCCTTACCCGTCTCTGAGAGATCTCTGAGCGAGGAACTGAGCGCCGTGCGTTTGAGTCCGTCCACCGAGGCGTACGTGTCATCGAGGCTCGGCCTTCCCAGGGTGCCGTTCACCACCTCGCCCTTCATGGGCCCTCCTGCAGAACCGCTCCCGCTCCCTGACGTCCCCATTCCGCCTGATCCCGCCAACATGCCGGGACGCATCATGCCCTTCTGCTTCTCGAGCTCGGCTGAAGGAAGAAATCATGAAATAAACATTCATGGAGTCATTTTTATAGATGAGGAATAAAAATGAAACAATCCTCCTCTTTTAAAACAAAAATATCAAACATGCCGCCAAGAGACTTAGCTGAAATTTATTTTTCTTAATCAATTCATGCTCAATGGTAATAAAGTGTTCCTAAGAAATTTCAAGAAGGGCAGAAAAACCTAATGGATGATCTCACCGCTACATAATTGAAATATAAACACTTTTTTTTAAAAAACAATCTCTCCGCGTCTACATTGCTAATTCATGTCAGGAATGATGCGGCTTATTTTTCATTTCTAAGCTCTTTCTAAACCCTCCAATGACTTCACAGCAATGCATCATGAGCTGTACATGAAAAACACTTTTAACTGCTCTCATTAAAAGGCACCTCAACATTGTGCACAATGCACAGAAACTATGCTAAATTATCCAGCACTTTATTGATCCAGAGAAAATAAAATAATCTATGATAAAGAGCTGAGGCTCCATCCTTGTTTTTGAGCTGCAAACAATGTTTATTTATAATGTTTATATATAATTTATAATAAATGATAGTTAGCAAATATAGCAGACATCCTTAATCGTTTGCAGTTAATATGTTGCTAACGGAAGTTATTCATGCTGTTATTTTTTTTATTCTAGATCCTGACAGCCAGTTAAGTTGTATGTCTAACAGCAATTCTGCCTGCTACTGCTAGTTATAATTTAGGCCACGCCCACACGAAGCTGGTGCGTTCCCTATCCGATAATCTTTTTTCCTCGTTCTAAAAAAAATTCCGTAAACACGGCGTCGTCTCAAATGTCTACGTACACACGAGACCACTGAAACCGACTGAAAACGGTGTAGTATATATGCCAGACCAGTATGGCGCTGTAATTCTGCCGCAGAGATACACTATAACACGGAGAAGAAGACACTGAGCATGCGCATAACCTTGCGCCCTGTATACGAACCAAGAAGAATACATTTATAACAAAGCAATAGATTTTGCTGTAATAAAGCTAGTAGGCTTAGTAGCTTCTGCAGCACGAACAAAATCATGTAGTCCGCCATTATTGCTGTTGCAGCTACGAGTGACGCAGCCGACACTTGATGTGATGACATCATTGTTTCACAAAAAATACGGACTGGCTGTACACACGAAACCGCAAGGGTGTCGTTTTCAGATTTATCCACTTTGGGACCCGGTTTCAAAAATTAGCGGTTTCAGTCTCCCAAAACGCCGGATCCGTGTGGACGAAACGCTAATACGATAAAAAATGTATACGTGTACAGCGAAACGCGTCTCCGTGTGGACGGGCCCTTAGGCTAACTATAGTTATCTAGCCTATATGTCTGACTGCTGTTATTCATGCTAACTGCTACTTAGAACGTATCAGTGACAGCAATTCTGAATCCTGAATGAAAGTAACCATGTATGGCTAACTGTGATACCACATGCTAACGGCTAACCAGCATGACTCAAGTTACACACATTGGCTATAATCTTGCATATTTACATGTACATGTTCTACTGTCCCCATTTTAAAATAACCTCAAACATCCTGACTGCTAATAGACATTTAAGGGTTATATTACATGTCGTTTTTAATGCTAACTACTATTTAACAATTGTGCCTAACTGCAGTAACTTATGCTAGCTACTAATTAGCGTTTCAGGCTAACTGCATTTTTATATGCTAACTGTAAATTATGTATGGTTGTGGTGATTTAACCAGCAATCAAAATGTTTTCCCAGCAAAAAAGATGTTGCTGTGTTTGTTTGCGATTTAAACTTGTAGCAAACAACAATGGGAACACAGTTGTTGCCTTCATTATTGTTTTCATCCCATTAGAAAATCCCAGAAATGAGGAGAGCAAAGGTTAGCACTAGCTGGTTAATGTTAGCATTAGCAAGCTAGGTCGGCTCAAACCGCTGTGACCACACAGGAACAGGTTTTTTTTGTTTCTAAAACCAGAAAGTTTTAACCCATTTTTGCCACACTGAAACAGTGTTTTAAGGAACACTAGACATTTATTTTTTAAACTGGTCCCAGAGTAAAACTTTCACCCTTGCATACTCATGTGGACAGCAAAAAACACCTCCTCTGAGAAAACGCTGGGGATGTGAGAAAATATAGATACGCCGATATATTGCGATATTTTATGTCACAATATTGTATCGATATTCAAAACCAATGTATCAATTTTTATTTTATTTTTTTATAATTTGAATGAAACCATTAATGATGACAGTAATTTTCGTAGTAAAACTAAAAGTATGACTGCTAGCTGGTGGTTGTTTCCACCTTCTTGGTTCCAGTGGATCAGCTAGATCTAGTAATAAAACTGGATGTGTTAAAGTATGAAACGGGTTGGAGTGTTTAGTTTTCAGTTTTAAAAATCACAATATATCGTCTTACTCATAGTCTCGCAGTATATCGTGTCGTCATCCCTGTATCGTGATACATATCGAATCGCCAGATTCTTGCCTATAAAACACCCCTACTAATCTCCAGCCTGACTTATATCCGCAAAAAAACAATGGTGGATTACTCATTCTTGGTTGTGCTGCACCGCCTCATTGTACAACGTCAAGAAATCCTCCTGTACTCTGACTCGTGCTTTTGTTGTCCGCCATTTTTGTTTTCTGGTGTTTACCGCTAATGCTAACGCTCATGTCACATTCTCCATGTTTAGGGCCACTTATAGGTCTGGAGGAGTAAAAAAATAAATGAAAACATTTGTGGAAACGGTCTTGTTTTTCTTCTATCTGGCTGTGGCAGCAACACTTACACTCCACCCTGTACTTCTCCATCTCCTGGACCTCTGCGATGCTCTCTCGCAGGTCTGAGGTGAAGCGTGCTCGGTCCTGCTGGCTCGGAGCCGTGAAGACAATCAACACCTTCCTCTCTCCTCCGGGGTTTGCAGACATCAGCCGGATGCCATGAGGGTAGTCTAAATGGGGAAAAACATGCAACAAATTATGGAACATCCAATATCCTCCACTCTTTTACGACGAGCTGCTGAAATTAAACCGAATTTGCTATCAGACTAGATCATAATAAGCTCAGATGGTTGATTTAATATCTAATACAGCGACCCTGTTTGCCATAGGTCACCAGTTTGTGAATGTGTTAAATTCAGCACCACTCTTACAAATAAAGCAGCAGGAGCCAATTTATGGCTGCCGGGGGGGAACTTCAACGGCTTCCAGCAGATTCCTAAAAGATGGAGTTTTCACTGTTATTACAGTCATCACTTCTGTACAGTGGGTTGTTTCATGAGTGGGACTAAAGTATCTGATATCCCCTCCAGAGAGAAATTACACATAAAAGAAAAGTGTTTGCAGTTAATGCGACTGAATCATGTTCGTGCTGAGCCATTTGGACACCGGAAGCTTTTTAAGTCCTGCTTAACTCCAGGAAAATTACCGCAGGATGTCTCTAGATCCAGTACCAGTCAAAAGTGTTTACATCTATTGCAGCTTATCACTAATCTCTGCTTCCTCAATGACAGCTGTGTCCAAACCTCTTGCAACACGAGCCAAAACTGATGAGTTGAACATAGACTTGGGCCCAGATAAAACTTTGATTTCCAAATTATGAAAGCAAAAAGTAATTGTGTGAATTAAATTTATATATATATATATATATATATATATATATATATATATATATATATATATATATATATATATATATATATATATATATCACTAGCGGAACGAATCAGACCCGGGCTGGGGGCGGAGCAACTGGCCGGGCCCTTTGAACCCCAAATAATAAAGCTCATGATTTTATTAGTTTCATTTATTAAACAGGAAAATATTAAAACAATCATGTCTGACTCAGTTTGAAACTGTTTTTCAGCAGGTTCCTGTGCTGCAGAACATATAACTCAAACACATAAGACAGAACAATCATACAATCACATGAAGATGATAAAAATCATTTTCCAACATACAAATGCCCGCAACAGCGGGACTTACAAGCTTCAGCACTACACAGAGCGACTATGTTATTTTGAAGTTCATCAAACAGACATAAGGTAGCCTATAACAAACCAAGAGAACAACACAAACATTAGGCTACATGGTCAGTAATAGGCTAATAAAATAAAACAAATCCAACGCAGTTCAGCACCACGGATAGCAACTGCATCATTTTGACACCCACTTTAACTATTTTAACTCAGAGCGTGTATCAGTAAAGGTTAGTCAAACTGGCACATCGGCCCACATCTTCACAAACACAATTTCAATGTAGGCCTGCTCGCCACTATTTGAAGGGCATATGACGAGCCTTGCGCTCCGCGAACTCGTCCACGATGCTCTGGATGTCCAGTTTCTTTGCTCTCTCATTCTCTATGGTCAACATGGCAAGTCCAGTCAGTCTCTCTTGTCCCACTGTGCTCCTCAAGTGGTTTTTAATCAGTTTTAACTTGGAGAATGAGCGCTCAGAGGTTGCAACGGTGACGGGGAGTGTCAAAAACAAAAGGAGGGCGGTGCAAACTTCACTGAATGAGGAACTTACTGCTGGGTGGTTGACAAGGAGCATTTTTGCCAGATCCGCAACAGACTTTTGCTTTTTTATCTGGTCCCTGAAAGAAGTTCTAAAACAGAGCAGCTGGCCAGGGAAGCTGGGGGCGATGATCACTAAGCCGCCGGGCAGCTTGGTATAACTCCTCATCTCCTGCATGCAGTAGTGTGTGGGGATGAATTGCCTCAAACATATTCACAGTTCCATTTAAGCTGGTGAATCTTTGGGACAGTTGCTGGATGATAATATCAAGGCAGGCATTGAAAACTTTCACCTGAAAGTTGCTCTCTTGCATCAGTGAGGCGGCTGTCTTCAGAGAGTTCATCAAAGTGACGCTTAACTTTTCTGGCCCTGGTTGCTTCAAACTGCGTTTGACTTCCTCGTTTTGTAGCAAGAGCAAGAGTGGCAGACTTAGCCTCATCAAATTGCTCCCTAAACTCCTTCAAAACACTGATGGCGTTTTGCAGAAGGGTAGATGTTTTCAGAATATCACTGTTCTTAGCTTGCAGTAATTGTGAGGCAGCGTTTATACACTCAAGAATCTTGGTTTGCATGCTGACCAAAAATATGAAAGAAAATTTGCTTATGGCATTCTTGAGCGCACTTGCTTCACTACGCTCCTCTTTTTCTTGTCACTGGTCAGGGATATTTTGACGAGGGCTCTTATAATGTCTCCATATCTGTGCCTTAAAGCAAAAAGCGCATCATGCCGAGATGACCAGCGAGTTGGACAGAGGCGTTTTAATGTGACAGTTCTGCTCTCTGGCGTCATTAACTCACGAGGAGCGCCAATCGTTTCATACTGTGACCAAAACAGATGAACAGGTTCTCTACAGTGTCATAGAACTGCTTCACTCCAGGGACATTTTTAACAGAGTCGTTGAGAGCAAGGTTGAGATTATGAGCAGAGCAATGAACGTAACGGGCAAGAGGCTCCCTCTCTGTTATTCTGGCCTGTACGCCTGAATACGCACCACTCATATTCGCGGCCCCATCATAGCCCTGTCCGCGGCATTTTCACCGATCTGTTCCATTTTTCTCTATAGACTTCAAGATTTGGTTTTCAAGCTCTGACGCTGATGAGCCCACAGTCGCCTCAAAACCCAAAAACGCTTCATTGATCTTTATATCTGTTGCAATATCCATGTCATTCTTAACAACGGTTAAGTAACGGTACACCTGGATCAGCTGGTCCATCTTTGAATAAAACGGGGCTTCGTTTATTTGATTAATTATGTCAGCTTTCCCTCGCTGAGACAGGATGTAAATAATCTCATCTTGAATCTGCTGACTCAGGTATTTCACTGACCCTTCTGGTCGGTTAATTAGTTCTTTCAAGACAGGGTGGTAGCGAGCTAATAACTCGACTATTGACAGAAAGTTGCCAGGATTTCCCTGAGCTAAAACTTCCCTGTGCCCCCTGAATGCCCCAGAGTTAGGGTGACATTTACGATGCGCTCCAGGACCTGTCTCCAAAACAAGGCTGCATTGCGCACATTCCTCTCCAGTTCAGCATCTATTGTGCTGTTGAGTTTTCACTGCTCGTATACTATGCATGCTCCTAGATGTATTTGCGTGGATTCATGCTCGTTCTCAACTTTGGCAGACAGATGTTTCCAGTCTCTTATTGCGTTGACCCATGCACTGTTGTAATACGGGGCGTTACGGTTGGCAAAAAGCCAGCAAGGCTCACAGTAACAGCAGTCTAAATTGGGGGAATAGCACATCCAGCTGCGGGGAAGTTTCATTCCAACTTTAGTGGTAGAGGTGTAATAACTTTCCGACAAAGACCGATTGTCGTTATCAGTGGGAAATGGACCTTTGGGTCTGCATGGGCCCATCTTAAGGATGCATCTTTTAACGTTGGCGTCCTGGATGTTTTCAGCAAAATTTGGCCCGATCAGTCGGAAAACATTCCAGAGGGTTTTCATCATCCACGGTCTGCGTGTCACCTGCAGAGGGAGGAGACCTGCTGCTGCTTTCATTTCCAGTGTCCAGTGCGTATGAGGAGGGGGGCTGTTGGTCAGGACCCAGGTCTGGTTCTACCCTGGAGTCCCTGACATCACCGCTATAACGCCGGGAGAGAAAGAAGGGGATATAAGCTAGGCGGCTGGGCTACTACAATTTACAACCACCAGCAATTTAGAACTAGCTCACATATTGTTTTATAGTTATTTTTAGAATTGTACCTGTAATTAACTTGACTCCCTGCCTGTCCTGGTAGTTTTGGCGGGTCTGAATCGCTGCCAACAAAAAAGTCCGGTTCATCTCCAGGACAACGAACAAAATATGTGTCCAGTTTTTGTAACTTGGCTTTTTCTTGCTCTCTTTTTTCCTTTTCTTTTCGCTTTGCCGATCCACTTTTATGCTTATAAGTACCACTCATGTTAACTTAAGTCTGTAAAAAATATTACGCCTAGTTTGCTGTTGACAAGTGACAGATGATGACGTTAGTGGACGGCTGGTGACGAGTTTTACCCAAAATGCACTTGGACACAATATCGGCAATCCACTTGTAAATTTGTGTGTATAAAGCTACATGTGAGAGTGAAAATGAGGCCATTCATGCAGCAAAACAGTTTATTCAATATTTTACACCTACTACATCACTAAAGTCAGACCCTCTTGTAAGATTTTTAGCAACCATGACTCAACCTTGACTGGACAACCTATATAAACCCTGCAATACGTTGCACATGGAACAGTTTTACTGCTGATTTCTACTTTTTAAGTTTAACGGTATATAGATATTAAGGGGGCCTGTTCTCTTAAATCCCCTATCATCCACCACAACATAAAAGAAAGAACCGTTTTCCTGAAATTAATCTGATTTTTAATATGTTCTATCACTTTGAAAAGTTGAAAGTATAGAACTGACTGAGATTTGATTGGATTAAAAATAAAATAGTAGAAGCGGACATAGCCAGAGTAGAAAACAGTATAACTACTTGAACACAGTCAGCGTTAATGTTTATAAATGTTTAAATAATACTTTGCCCATAATAACATATAAAACATGCTTAAGTCACTTTGGAGTTGTTTTGATATTTCAACAGCCTAATTTCCCAGCTGTACTTGAATGCTGCATGGGCAGCTGTTGGGACAACCCCTTCTCATCAACGGGGATTCCATCGACTTGTGTTTTATCCAAAATAAGGAGTTTAGGCTGATTGGATGCTACTGGTAGCCATGTTGGACGTCAGCTGGTTTTTCTCTAGTATCAGTGATGTTTCCAGATAGCAGAGTTTAGTGATAGCTGGGAGTCCTTTCTGTTCTGTTTTGGTGTCACTTTTTAAAGTTGAGCTGTGGAAACGTTGCACTCACGTAAAGAGCTGGATTTGTTTTGTACATGTGCGTACCGAACCCACAGTACCAGACCCAAAAATACAAATACGTGTACCATTACACATACTCACACACACACACACATATATATATATATATGAATATATATATACATATGTGTATATATATATGAAATACTGCTGTCCCATTTTTGTAGGAAACTAATTTATAAATCCATTTAGATCCATAGCATAAAAAGGGTTTCACATGTTTGCCTCTTTAAAAGAAAGGTCTACAGTTAGCCATGTCTTTTGAAGACACATGATTTCTTTTTTGTCGGTCCCGGACCTTTCTTTTTATTTTATTCTCATCAACAATAGTTTGTGGGTTACTCTGGAGGTTTGTTGACCAGCTTTTGATGAAAATAAAAGAAAGACGCTAATAAAAGAAAAACTTTGTGTTTAACCAAACAATTTCAATGCCAAGAATAAAACATTTTTTAACCTTAGGATTCCCCCCCCCCAAAAAAAAGTATTCATCTGCATCAGTTTTCTATCACTCTTGAATTAGTGTCAGAGGTCATTTAAAATCCTTCGAGCCACATTCTGAACACCCCTGATGCCATGAGAAGTGCTGAAATAGCAAAGAAACACATTTGTCCCAAAAAAAAAAAAAAAAGATAAAATAAATTAAGATGTTAAAACCACAATACAGTCCTAAAATAAAAATAAAAAATCATTATAAACTAGATGTCAGGCTGTTTTCTATTCCATTGTGTATAACATATGGTGCATCATTGGTTAGAGATTTTTATTTTATTTTATTTTATTTTTCATTGCCCGTGAGATGTAGAAACTACTGTTCAAAAATACATTTAAATGAACTGTAGATATAATTTTCAATCAGAGCCGTCATGAAGAGGAGGTGATGGGTGACTTTGATCTCCTTGAACCCTGTGACACACACACACACACACACACGTCTTGCTATCCTTGTGTTGACATTGTATTGACTTCCATTGATTTTACTATGACTAACCCAGACACTTTCCCTAAACCTAACCATTACTGATACATGCCTAACCCTAACCTTAACCTAAACCTAACTAGTAGAGTTTAATAGCTTGTTAAACATTGTGGGGACCAGGCAAAATGTCCTCACGACTACAAATGTCCACACAAGTATAGCTATACATGTACACACACACACACACACACATTAACACACACACACGCTGCGCTGATGAATCATGTGCGACAATCTGTCCTGGTCACAGACATCACCAGGCCGCCAAGTCCCGTTTGGATCCCGCTGCTGAACCAGAACTGTCAACAACCACAGTATCTAACCGACTGAACAGACAAAGACGATGCTGTGGATTCCTACGGACGCCCAAACGTGACGTCAGAACGTTCACCCTGCAGTGTGACGGCACGGAGCGTATCGCTCAGCTTGGCGGTCCTGGTCTTATCGTTTAAACAAGCCAAAAAAGGTCTGAAGGAGCTCCAGAAAGCCTGAAGAACTGTTGATGAAGACCATTTAAAAGACGATGGAGAGTTTCATAAACTGATTTTTGTTTTTAAACTGTTTAAAAATCATTCTCTTTTGTTAGTTAAAGTCGTTGGAGTTACACTGAGAGTCAAGTTGCAGTAAAATAAAGCCTCTAAAAGATATTTTGTTCCACATCTTTGAGTTTTCTTGAGCAGAACCCGGAGAAGAACCAGAAGCATTCATCTGATCCGGCTCGAGTTCATTTCCCCAATCATTAAAAATAACGGTGCAGAGATTAAGAAGCTCCAGACTCTGCAGGGAGTCCGAAGAGGGAGTCGTTGTTTTTCTTAGGCTCACATTCCTGATCCAATTAAAGCAAACGGTCACAGGAGCCTCCCTCAGTCATTAAAGTATCAGCCGGTCCTTCATAAAACCTTCTGACCCGCTGCATGCAGTGGGCGCCGCTCGGTTACCACCAGCTTTTATTTAGGGATTTTATTTGGATTTCATGTGAAATGCAGAAGCAAAGGTGATATTTTATTTAAAAATGGAGCAGGTTGGTAGCACTGTTGCCTCGTAAAATTATTGAAAAAGCTGTTTCAGCAGTTAAATAGCTTCATAACAATGAACAACTACTTTGATGTTTTTCAGTCTGGTTTCCGTGGTAACCACAGCACCTCGTCAAACTTTTCAATGACATCCGCATAAATACAGACTGTAGTAGAACCACAGTGCTGGTTCTGTTGGACCTCAGTGTTGGTCATTGTTGCGGACACACAGCCATTGGGTGGCGCTAACCCACATTCTAGCTCCGACAGGAGAAGAAGAGGACCAGAGGTTATATAAGGCACCGCCACCGATTGTCACGCCCTCTCCAGTTCTGGCGTTCAGCCAAACAGCGCCAGGAGAGATCCATGTTTCCTTCGCTGGCGAGGGAAAAGACGCGAGTTCCGGGAGGATCTCACTCCGAGGACGACAATGCTGCTGATCAATCAGGTGAATCAAACCCAGTGTTTGGAGATAAACCCCACTGTTCCACCCTGAGCCGCTGAATCGAGCCGCTAACAAGCAACCGAATGCCGCAGAACTGCGTCGAGACTGGAGCGTTACCCCACCGCGACAAAGCCAGAGAAGGTACTGTGTCGGTGAACTGAGGTGCAGCTGATCGCTGTTTAGCAAGCCGAAGAGGACGACACGCCGTCCAAGCTAATGCTACCCGCGATTCAACAGCTATATTCCTCCCACTGCTAACGGACCGTAGCTGTGGCTAGCCTGCGGGCTAACGTTGTTTTGGCTTCGCCCATCATCCACGGAGCAACCTGGAGAACTTTAACCATTCAATAAGGTCTGTCTGGGCAGAGGCGAGATTAGTTTAGTTTAAACAAGATTTAAGGGTTGTGTATTTTCACTGTGATTTGTTACTTTGTGTAAGATTTCATTTATTGTTTGGCTACAAACAGGCCGGTCGGACTGGAGGTTTAAACAGTGATTCTCGAGGTTTCCGATGGAAAGTCGTTCTACATCCTGCAACCTGAGTTACTCAATCCAACAGTTTTTTGTTGTTTGGTGTTTAATAAATGATCCAGAGCGACTTTAAGCAGCACCACGTGTGTTAGCTGTAAGCTACATGCTATAGTGAACCACGTGGGCCCGCCATTGACGGCCTTTTTATTCATGAACAATAAAGACTGCCGTTAATGCTATTCAAAATAGAGATCGACTTTAAACAGATAGTTTAAACACTAAACTAATCTTTTAAGTCATCTTTGAGACCGCATTCTTGGTAAGTCAAAATACTAAATTTGATCGACATAATTGGTACAGCCGTTAACGTCAACATAAAGTCTGACTATTAAATTAGATCAATCACTGCGGTGACCGATCCATTAAATAGAATCAATTATCTAAAGGTTATTGATTTCTAATTCAGCAAATGGTTTAATGAAACATTACTTCTTCCAAACAATGTTTTTGTTCACTTCTGCTTTGCATTGTGAATTGGTGGTTTGAAAAAAAACCAGAATGTGCTGATTAGTCTTAAACTAATCGCAATTAGTTTAAAACTAACTTAGCTTCATTCCCAACACTGTTCAATACAAGCCTTGGTCTTTGAGCAAACATATAAATTCTGAACTGTGACATCATTATCAATTTATTGTTGTTTCTATTTCTGTGTATTTTTATCACTTTTACTGTTTTACTTCTGAGTGTGAGTTTTATTACCGTTATTCTTTTCTTAGCAGTTTAGTTGTGTGTTACTAGTTTGGTGAGTTTGTTGATTAAAGTATGTTAACTGAAAGTGAATTCTTTTTGTAATAAAAACCTACCTATCTGTGGCACAACATCATGATATATTATTGGAACAACTGGAGAGCTGGGTAGGACTCTCTGGTACACTACTTGGCTGGTTTGAGTCTTACCTAAAGAACAGGAACTTCTTTGTTTCAATAGTAAACTTTTGATCAGAAATCACATGTGGGGTGCCCCAGGGCTCCATCCTGGGGCCCCTCTTATTTAATATCTACATGCTCCCACTAGCCCAGATTATAACAACCAATAAGATTAGCTACCATAACTATGCAGATGATACTTAGCTCTACATTACGATGTCACCAGGTGACTTTGAACCCATCCAAACCCTTAAATAAATACATCGAGCAAATCAATGGATGGATGTGCCATAACTTTCTCAAGCTGAACAGAAACAAAACAGAAGTAATCAGCACACAGCTTCAGTTAATCCAGCTAGAAACTACTGATCAGGCCAGAAACCTAGGTGTAGTAATGGACTCAGACCTGAACCTCCAGGGTCACATAAAGGTCAATAACAAGGTCAGCCTTCTATCACCTGAAGAACATTTCTAGGATTAAAGGACTGATGTCTCAACAGGACCTAGAAAAACTCATCCATGCGTTTATCTTTAGTCGGATTGATTACTGCAACAGCGTCTTCACAGGTCTGCCTAAAAAGTCAATCAGACAGCTGCAGCTGATCCAGAACGCTGCTGCTCGTGTTCCTCACTAGAACCAGGAAAGTAGAGCACATCACCCCAGTTCTAAAGTCCTTACACTGGCTCCCTGTAGCTCAGAGAACAGACTTCTAAATACTTTTACTAGTTTATAAATCATTACATGGCTTAGCACCAAAGTATGTTGAAGATCTACTGTTACTATAGCAACCCCCCCCCCAGACTAATCAGGTCCTCTAATTCCAGTCGACTCAACATCCTAGAATCAGAACCAAACATGGAGAAGCAGCTTTCAGTTTCTATGCTCCTCTAATCTGGAACAAACTTCCAGAAAACTGCAAAGCTGCTGAAACACTGAGTTCTTTTAAATCACAACTAAAAACGTTTCTGTTTAGAGCTGCCTTTGAGTCATGCTTTTATATATCATGTTTTATGTGTGGTTCTTGCATTATGGCTGTTTTTACTTTATATGCTTTGTCTGTGTTTTACTGCTATTTTTATTTTACCTCTTAATCATGTAAAGAACCTTCAATTACCTTGTTGTTGAAAGTGTGCTATGTAAATAAAATTGCCTTGCCTTGCCTAAATAATTATAGACCAGTTTCAAGTTGGTGTGTTCCATCTAATCTGATAGAAAGATTAATTCAGGAACAAATAATCTGTGATTTGTCTTCCAGTCAGGTTTTAGGGAAGCTCATCCTGGCTGAGCTTGGCCTGGGGAGGCTGTCCATCCGCTGCGGCTACCGGTGGGGCGCCCCGGCGTGGGGCGCTGGGATGTTGGCGGTGGGGATTGGCCCAGGGTGGTGGTGGCGCGTGGCGGTCGGCCGCGGCCCCTGCGGTGCCGGGGGCCCCTCGTCGGGTCCCTGCTGGGGGGTGGGGTGTCCCTGGGCCCCGGCTCCCCCGGTCCATTGACCGGCCCGCCCCGGCGTGGCTGGTTGCCGGCGGGGCCGGTTGCCGGCGGGGCCCGTGGGCTCGTCACTGCTGCCCCCCCGGGCCCCTGCATAGTGGCCGCTGGATGTTCCCCTGGGGTTCTCCTTTGCTCCACTCTTGGGGGATGCGGTCGGCCCCGCCCGGGTCCGCCTGGGGCTCTGGGGGTCCTTTGGACGTCTTTGCTCTAATCTCCTTCATGTCTGCATCGATTCCTGGGAGACGGATTGATGTCTGCTCACACCAGCTATCGAACACTATTATGGCGAAACCTTATATGCACCAGCATGCTAACACACACACATAGATGTGGGTTCTCTGGTGTTTAAGGAAATATTCTTGGGCTGAGGTTATCATTACTAGATCTTGATTAATCGGTACCATGAGTTTTTCTGTGACGTTGTTGTATTTTTATATCCATTCTTGTGTGATGTGGTTGTGTAGTTCTTAGTTCGTGATGTTAGGTTTGTTTTGTCGATGTTCCTCTTTCGTTTTTTGTTTTGTTTTGTTTTTCCCCTCTCTCTGCCGTCCTGTGGGTATGGAGGCAGACTTCGATGTTTTCCTGTGTTTTCTTTGTTCCCCTTCCTCTCTTGTATTTTCAACTCACCCTCTCTCATGACATTTTGTTTCCTACGTCTCTTCTTCATCTTCTTTCTTTCTTCCCCTTAATTTTCCGTCTCCGTGTCCATAACATCAGGAAATAAAACCCACAGCAATTCATAATAAAGATTTTTCACACATATATCAAGTGGAGGACTATAGCAAAAGCTGTACTGCTCCGCTTGTGAAAGTAAATCTGTTGGGCTTCTACTTGGTACTCAGACACCAATTCTGAGCTCCACACTGCCAAACAGGACACGTAAAAAAAAAAAAAAAGGAAAGCTCATCCTACATAAACCTGCTTGATGTACCTAACATCAGAAAACTGAGGGATATTGGAAAATGTTGGACTTACAGAAATAATCTGACACTGTAGGCCATAAAATCTTATTTACTAAATTAAAGGCTATGGGTTTTTATTGATAGACTGTATATCAGATGGATGGAGCCTCCCTAACGTCACCTGTAGGTTTCTAAAGAGCTGAACTGAAGCCAATTGGGCGGTTCCCACCACCCCCACCTTGGCCGAGTCATGCATCTCGTCACGCCCGGAAAATACAAAAAAAAAAACGGGTTAAGAGGTGGAGCTGAGAGTGGGGGTGTGAGGGTGGGGACGGATGATCGACACCCATCAAACTCTGAGCCAATGTAGCTACGAGCTAACTGAGCTAACCCGGAGCTAACCGAAGCTAACGGAGGTTAGCGGGCGCTTTCAGCCTGAAAACCGCAGTTGAGTGACTCTGTTACAACTCTGCTTTCTAGGCAGATTCAATAATTTTGTCAAATAATATCATGAAGCCTTGTTGGTCCATAACTTTCACTAAAATTATGTGAATTTTAATTAAAACTAGAAAATTTCAGGTAATTTAAAAGGGGCCTGCCACGTGTTGCGTAATCAGTCCGACCCCAATCAGAGGTTCTGTTGCCCAGTTAGGTTCAGCAAGATTGATGGATTAAGCTTCAAACCTTAAAGTGCAACTCACTCCCAAATCAACTTCTTTTTGCTGATAAACTGTACAACAGGTCATAACATAACCTACTGTCTGACAATCCCGGCTGCAGTCCGGATTTTTCTTTCCTTATTGAGAGAAATTCTTAAAATAACGGATCACTTAAAAAAAATAAGGAAGTTACTGATTGTTTAATGCACAAAACTAACGCGTTAAGTTACACATTTCACAGAAAAAGTAATTAGAGTACCCACAACACTCCAGAGAATGAGAAAAAGAGCAGCAGACACAGAGGTCCACCATGCAACCTGACGCAAAACTAACTTTTGTGCTTGTCAGGGAAATAAAAATATAAAAATAATTGTTACCTATCGACTAATTTTATCATCCTGTCTTACTTAACATTAATACTGATTTTAGAGATCTTGTTTACATTGTCACGTTTCAGTTTGAAAATAAATACATTTTGAAGAACATATCGCTGTATTTGGCTTTAAACAAGGTGCCACAATGATCAAGAAAGCTTTAATAAAAAGCCTTTTTTACTGCGAAGGTTTCCCCAGATTCCTCTAAGAGGGTGTGGGCTCAGCCCCCAATGTTCCCAGGTCCAGGAAACGCCCCTGGTAAAAAGGTTCCAAAGTATTTGATTTAAATTGTTTTAAAATCATTTTCTCCATTATTCCACTCAGGGAACCTTAACAGATACTTGGACTGTGCAGCTGTTGAATGGAATCAACTGTTAACCCATTAACGTTCTATCAACAATGTTTTTTGCTTTTCTTTGCAACACCTATTCTATGTACAAATACATATTATACATAATTGAAAAGCTTATATAATCCCAATTATACATGCCAGTCAGGGATAAACTCATAATTGTAGACACAGGAAACGTTTTTATCAAAGCACTCAGAAGTGCTAAATAATGTCCAACTCACCATTAAAGCCTCATATCACTGACAGAACCGAACCATCCCGGTGGTTTTTTTTGACACCCACAAGGGTCCAATTAATGTCCTCCGATAAAATAGTTCAGTCAACAAGTCTGACGTCCAAAAGCCAACATTATCTGCTGCTGAAAACCTTTGGAATTTCCTTTAGATGCATCTATGTCTCAAAATGTTTTCATAGCATCTTCCTTTAGCAAAATGTTTTTCTTTCTTTATTTACTTTTTGGGTAAAAATGGAAGAAAATTTAAAAGGAAAAAAAACAAATTATTTGAGATTTTTTAAAACAAACTTAAAGCTCCTGGTTTTCTGGTGATACTCGACTGTTTGTCAGGAAGTGATAATGTGCCATCACCAAATAAATTCAAGATTTTGTTATTCATGAAGCAAAAAGGAAATTATGTTTTTTCAATATTTCTCACAGTTTCTGTTGATCACATAAATTGATTGCTGAATTTAGCGATTGCGAATGTGTGACTCTTCCTCACTGAACACGACTCTTTGGAACGTTTAAGAAAAACGAAACAGGTGCAGGTTTGGAGACGTCACCAAAAATCTGCTGCAAAGAACTGAAGCCAAATTATTTGTGATCAGAGAGAAGAAGTGAAACAAATCTTCCTAAACAAGCAGCACGTCGCCTCTTTTACCTCTTTACAATCACATTCACAGCAGAAACGCAGACCAGGTTGATCAGATCAGATGATGTTTTCATGCAAAATGTCTCCACGTGCCCTAAAATCTTGATATGCTTGATTTCCTTTTTTATGGTTTCCTCACATCTTTTTATTTAGTTCGTTTAGGCTCTTATTGTATCTAAATCTAAAGTTGCTGCCGTGTAACTGCAGCAGATCAAAACGACAGTTTGAAAGCATCAACAAAGCGTCATTCTCTGTGGGAACATCCGTTTTTATCTGAATTGCTGTTGGGTTTTGCAGGCAGATGTGAATCAAACTGAGACACATTCATTGTAAAGAAAAATGGGATTTTGTAGCACAAACAGGTGATTTATGGCGACCTAAATCATCTCTGCATGACAAACAAACACCTAGTGCTTCCTTCTGAGTGCATCACTAAATCTGAACTGAAACACGAGTCATAAATCTGTGAAACCCTGGGATCTTGTCCTGCTGAGGGCATTAACAGTTTAATGGTCTCTTAAATTAAAAGCTACACTCATTTACAACCAGATCTGACTCTCCAGTTTTTATCTATATTTCTAAAACCAACAGCAACATTTATTGTTCTTTGGAATCATTTTAAAACGGCTTTAATATCTTCTCAGATATATAATTAATTAATTAATAAAATTATTCAAACCCCTTGGACTTTTTGTCATGTTACAACCACAAACTTATTCACTTTACAGAGATTTTTGCGTAGGTGGCGGACCAACACAAAGTAAAAAAAAAAGGTTTTTTATAAATGTAAATCTGAAAAAGTTGCTGTGGATTTGTGTTTAGCCCCCTTTACTCTGGCAACCCTAAAGAAAATCCAGTGCAACCTGATGCAACAAATGTTGGGGAACAACCAGCATCATGGAGACCAAGGAGCCCAGCAGACCGGCCAGGGAGAACGATCTCCGATCAATCCACCATCTGAACATGGAGATTTGATTTTTTAAAAATAAATCAAATAGCACAAGCAGACATAGCCAGAGTAGAAAACAATATAGCCACAGTGTTGATGTTTAGAAATGTTTCACTAATACTTTGACCATATTTGAGAATAAAACATGCTTATATCACTTTGGAGTTGTTTTGATATTCCGACAGCCTAGTCTCCCAGCTGTAATTGAATGCAGCATGGGCAGGTGTTGGGAAAATCCCTTCTCATCAACAGGGGATTCCTCCGACTTGCTTTTTATCCAAAATAAGGACTTTGGGCTGATTGGATGCTACTGGTAACCATGTGGAGGTCTGCTGGTTTTTCTCTAGTATCAGTGATGTTTACATTCAGCAGTAAGAGAACGCCGAATTATTGCCTTTAGTCCGGCCGAAGTCAAACCGAACTGGAATTCTCTTAATTGGACAAATCCACACAGATTATGCAAATCAAATTTCTCTGCATGTAACTCCAACTCCGCCTCGTCCGAACTACACACAGAAAGTGACAAGACTGTGGAGGCAGGAATAGCAATACCGGTACACAACAACACTGCAGCAACGAGTGTAACACATTCAAACTGTACAGTACTTACAAACTGTTCTGTGCTGCAGCGTTATTGTCGTTCATTACTTAGTACGTTGTTCATGTCCTGATTTTATTCCGTTTGTTTCACTGCTGCCAGCATTTATTTACTATCTGTGTGACTCGGTCAACCGGAAGAATGCTAACGTGAAAGGGCGCATTGTCGCCACCTAGCGTCGCGGAGTTGAACGCACTTAATTCAATAATTCCATTTTCTGAGTGACATGTAAACTGGGATAAAGGCTCTCATTCTGGTCAAGCTATTAGTCTGATTATTGCCAACATTTGATTTAGATGTGCGCGTAAACGTACTGATTGTTTCATGTGAGTCATTCGGTTCAGTGCAGAACGTGTTATGGATCTCATTGAAAGATGCGTTCGCTGCAAGGGGAAAACTCCGCAGCCCAAAAGTGAGGCCAATGCAGAAGTGACCAAAAATTGCATTTCCATCCCTCATCCACTAGGGGCTGGCTGCAGAAAGAGGTGAGTTCCCATTGACTCCCATGTTAAAACTGGCAGCTTCACAGCAGAAATAAACATGTTTACAGCCTGGTAAAAAAAAATATTGGCCAAAAAAAATGCTGGTCAGTGTAAAATGCATAGGGTATCAATGGGAGGAAGGCGGGGCTTAGGAAGAATAATAAATGTTGTGGAGCACCAGCCGTACATCATAGTATAGAACATCATTTGAAAGTTTAAACAAACTTTGATACATAAATACGTTCTCTGGACTGCAGCTTTAATAGGTCAAGTTTACCACAACAACTCGGAGGGGGGTGAGTTTTTTTTATACCTCATCTGTTTAGCTGTAATTTAAGCTTGAAATTATGAATAATAAGGGGCGTGTCCGTTTGATTGACAGCTCTCAGATGAGCTGTCGTTTATTTCGCTAAGTAAATTTATATTTCTGCTGTGCATTTAAGATAATGGTCAAAATGGGTTGAAATGATCAAATTTCTTCTTTACTTTACAGATTGATCATTGAAACTTTCCTGAAATTTTCTAGTTTTAATCAAAATTCACATAGTTTTAGTGAAAGTTATGGACCAGCAAGGCTTCAGGATTTCATTTGACAAAATTATTGAATCTGCCTAGAAAGCAGAGTTGTAACAGAGTCGCTCAACCGCGGTTTTCTGGCTGAAAGTGCCCGCTAACCTCCGTTAGCTTCGGTTAGCTCAGTTAGCTTCGTAGCTACATCGGCTCAGAGTTTGATGGGTGTCAATCATCCACCAATCACAGCTCCACCCTCAGCTCACCATTTTTTTGCATTTTCAGAGCGTGACGAGACGCGGCCAAGATGGCGATGGTGGGAACCGCCCACTGGGCTTCAATTCAGCTCTTCAGAAAAACCTACGGGTGGCGTCACAGAGGCTCCGCCCATCTTATATATTCAATTCAATTCAAATTCAAATTCAAAAACACTTTATTGATCCCAGAAGGAAATTAAGTGTTGTAGCTCATATAATTAATTCTTTAAGGAGTTGTTGTAGATGATGATGGCTTTGGGCAGGAAGGATTTCCTGTAGCGGTCTGTGTTGCAGCGAGACTGAAGAAGCCTCCGACTGAAGACGCTCTGTTGTTGTATGACTGTCTCGTGAAGAGGATGCTCAGGGTTGTCCATAATTTTTTTGATTTTATGAAGAATCCTTCTTTGCATCATCATCTCCTGATGTTCCACAGTCGTCCCAAGAACAGAACCAGAACCTTCTTTATCAGGTTGTTGAGCCTTTTTAAATCCCTGGCTCTGATGCTGCTACCCCAACAGATGATGGATGAAGAGATTACACTCTCCACAACAGACTTGTAGAAGATCTGCAGCATCTTGCTACAAACCTTGAAGGACCTAAGCTTCCCCCAGAAGTCCAGTCTGCTCTGTCCCTTCTTGTAGACGGTTTCACTGTTCAGTCTCCAGTCCAGTCTGTTGTCAAGGTGAACTCCGAGGTATTTATACTCCTCAACCACCTCCACTTCTTCTCCCATGATGGAAACAGTTTTTGACTTATCCCTGTTTCTTCTGAAATCTACAATCATCTCCTTTGTTTTGTTCACATTCAAGGTGAGATGATTGTTTCCACACCATGTCACAAAGCGGTCCACCAGCTCTCTGTATTCAGCTTCTTGTCCATCTCTGATACACCCGACGATCGCAGAGTCATCAGAGTATTTCTGCAGATGACAGGTCTCTGATTTGTACTGGAAGTCTGAGGTGTACATAGTGAAAAGGAATGGTGAGAGTACGGTCCCCTGTGGTGCTCCTGTGCTGCTGACCACCTGGTTTGACACACAATTCTTCAGTCTCACAAATTGTGGTCTGTTGGTCAGGTAGTCATTGATCCAGGCAATTGTTGAGGGCTCCACCTGTGTCTTCAGGAGTTTCTGACAAAGCAAATCAGGCTGAATTGTGTTAAATGCACTGGAGAAATCAAAGAACATGATCCTCACAGTGCTGCCTGCTTTGTCCAGATGACAGTGGGTTGGTTGAAGTAGGTGGATGATGGCGTCTCCATGGCGATAAGCAAACTGCAGGGGGTCCTGATACGTTCTTGTTTGCTTACTCAGGGGTGCCAACAGGAGTCTCTCCAGGACCTTCATGATGTGGGATGTCAGGGCAACAGGTCTATAGTCATTGATGACTGATGGGTGAGTTCTCTTTGGTACTGGAACAAGGCAGGATGTCTTCCCCAACACTGGAACCTTCTCCTGAGTAAGGCTAAGGTTGAAGAGGTGCTGCAGAATCCCACAGAGCTGCTCAGCACAGGCCTTCAGGACTCTGGGGCTGACACCATCTGGACCTGCAGCCTTGTTCCGGTTCAGTTTCTCCAGCTGCCTCTTCACCTGACTTTTGGAGACGGACAAGTGGGAGGCAAAGGGGGTAGCAGCATTTCCTGACTTGGTTGAAGTCAAACTTGTGGAATTAGAAGAGTCCATGGCTGAGGTGAAGGATAAAACATCCGAGGTGTAACAGGAAAGCTGTTGATCAGAGGATAGTGGGATGTCTGTTTGGCTGGGAACAGGAGAGGAGGATGCTGAGCTAGTTCCTGAACTGAACCTGTTGAAGAATGTGTTCAGTTCATTGGCTCTGTCCAGACTTCCATCTATCCAATCCTTCCTGTCCTTAAAACCTGTGATCTTTCTCATTCCTGACCAGACATCTCTGATATTGTTCCTCTGTAGTTTGTTCTCCAGCTTCTTCCTGTATGCCTCCTTGCTGTCTCTAATCTTGACCTTAAGTTGCTTCTGTATACTCCTCAGTAATTCCCTGTCTCCCTCCCTGAAGGCTCTTTTTTTCTTGTTTAGTAGTTCCTTCAGGTCACTGGTGATCCAGGGTTTGTTATTAGGGAAGCATCTCACTGTTCTGGTGGGGATGATGTTGTCCACACAGAAGTTTATATAGTCAGTCACACACTCAGTCATGGCATTGATGTCCTCTCCATGTGCTTGGCAAAGAGTCATCCAGTCTGTGGTCGCAAAACAACCCTGAAGGGCTAATTCAGCTTCCTGTGACCTGTGATATGGAGTCTATGGTTTGCTGACAAAGTTCTGGTTCGATCCATCTTTCTTTTTCTACTGTAGATGCATTAGAAACCATTCATGTTCCCAGATAGAGTTTAGTGATAGCTGGGAGTCCTTTCTGTTTTGTTTTAGCGTCTCCTTTTAAAGTTGCCCTGCGCTCTGAGTTGCCCACATAAACATCCTGCATGTGTTCAGGTAGAAAACATTCTGGATTCATTCGGTACACGTGCGTACCGAACCGACAGAGCCGTACCGAAAAAAAATACGAATACATGTACCACTTCTACCAAGACAAGGACGTCTACCTAGACTCACAGCAAGGACAGCATTAATCAGAGCATGATTCTAGAGGAGCTGCAGAGATGCACAGCTCAGGTGGGCAAAATCTGTCCACAACACAGCTGTTAGTCGTGCATTTCCCAAATCTCCGCTTTGTAGAAGAGTAGCAAGAAGAACAACATCCATCCATCGTCTCTATACCTGCCCATCCTGGTGTCTATCTGCAACGGTCATTGGACAAGAGGTGAGTTCCTAAAGACCCCAGGCCGGGATTTGAACCTAAGATCTTCTTACTGCAAGGCATCAGTGCTACCAGCTGCTCCACCATGCAGCCAAAGGAGAAAACCAGTTTGCTCTTTGCTACAAGCCAGCTTGCAAAATATACTTTGTGTGGTTTGCAAACTAACACTGCACATCACCCTAATATCACATGGTGGTGACAGCGTCATGCTGTGGGAATGAAGCTGGTCAGAGTAGATGGTTCGATGGATGGAGGAGGATCCCGGAAAAGGATCTGAGACTGGAGTTCATGCGTAAAACCATAAAAGAGCTGCAGCTGTTGTTGCTGCGACAACTGTTAAAAATAAATAAAAATAAAACATTTTTCTTCCACTTCCAACACAACGTGAGCAACACGAGGCCAGGATGCTCCCAGCATCAGAGGCTGCAGCCGAGTCCAGATTAAATCCTCCCGAATCAGGGCTGAGGTGCTTAGAGAAGAAAAACACAGATCTGTGTAAAATGTGTCTCAGATCTAGAGAGAACTGCACAGCCTGGACGGCTTTCATTTCATCATTTCGTTCTTTTTCAGAACCAGGAAGCAAATTTGCAAAGGATTAGCTGGAATATTGTCGCGTACTATGATGAATATGGGATCTATTTACAGAGTTTATATGAGCTCAGTTTGTTTCCCCAACCTGGTGACTGAGGAAGAGGAGGAGGAAGAGGAGGAGGAGGCGAAGGAGGAGGAAGAGGAGGAGGAGGAGAAGGAAGAGGAGGAGAAGGAAGAAGAGGAGGAGTGATACGTACAGGTGTTCTGGAAGGTGTGGACCTGCATGTCCAGCAGAGGAAACGACTGCCTGAAGCTGTACGTCACCGACGTCTTCTTCTTCTGGAAGATCTTCGTCACCTGAGGAGGAAGAGGAGGAGGATGATGACAGGGGGGGAGGAAAAGACGAGAAGAAAGAGGGAGCGATGAGATGGAGGGAAAAAAGAGGAGGAGAGAAACAAATTAGGGAAATTACTTTAATATGCCTCCTTTCAGAGGTGGGTAGACACTGCAAAAACAGGACTACTTGCAATAAGCCAAATATTCTTAAAAAGGGTCAAATCTTCTTGTTTTGAGCAAAAACAAAAATCTGCCAGTGGGGTGAGCAAAAGTTGCTTGGCTAGAATTCTTAAAACTGACAAAGAAATATTTTCTTGTGCAAAACTTGCTTGTTAAGAATTTTTTTTTCTCTTTAGACAAAAAAAAAGGAAAACATTTCCAGAAACAACAAGGCTTTTTTACTTTCTTGAAAACCTTTTTTGCACTGTAGTAGTACTTTTACTTGAGCGGAATATTTTAGTACTCATTCCAGCTCTGATTTTTTTGAGCTTCTGAGATGCTAATCAGTCGCTCCCAGTTGTAAAAAACAAAACAACGCCTTGTTGCCGCGGTGACGCATCACAACAACTGTCTCCCTTTGTCGTCGATGAGAGCGTGTCCACCACCGCCGCCGCGCCGGCCGCCGTTTCGCTCTATTATTTGCCGAAGCAAGTTCGCAGTCAATCTACACAAATCACTACAGCTCCAACAGGATACCAAACAAGCACAACAAATCAATAAAGACAGACTAAATATTTTTATATCCATAGCTATATTGATATAATCACACGTATTTTTATACATATATGTTGTCTAAAATAATCGTGCGTGTTTATACATAATTTACACACACTATTAGGGATGTGTATTGGCAAATATCTGGCGATAGGATATGTATCGCGATACATGGGAGACGATACGATATATCGCGATACAATGATTAAGACTATATACTGTGATTTTTAAAACTGAATTTAACAGTAAAAAAACTGTCTCATCGTTCCAAACACGCCAACCTGTTTCATACTTTAACACATCCAGTTTTATTAGTAGATCTAGTTGATCCACTGGAACCAAGAAGGTGAAAACAGCCACAAACTACCAGTCATACTTTTAATTTTACTACAAAAATGACTGTCATCATTAATGGTTCCAATCAAATCCTTAAAAAACAACAACGATATTTTTGTTTTGAATATCGATACAATATCGGGAAATAAAATATCGCGATATATCGGTGTATCGATATTTTCTTACATCCCTACACACTATAATCAAAATGTATTTAGTTCTGAAAGCTATTTTGTCATTTCCTGCCACACAAGACATAGTAGGTGCCTGGGTCAACAAATACGTTATGCAGATACGAGAGAAAAGCAACAGGACAACATGGACGAAGAGAAACTAATATTCGAAGTGGTAAAATCATAAAATACTTTATGATTTTACTTTTTTCCCGCATTTATTACTGGCTTTTATAGCGAGATCTCGCAATTCCGACGCATGCTCCTCTGAGCACCTCTGGGCTTCGGACCGGACCGGAGCGGACCGGAGCGCATGCAGTGGAAATCAGGGGTAAGAACGGAAATCCTTACACCTGCACAGCATCCAGAACCAGAACAGGGAGTAATGGTCCAAACAGCAGTGGTTGAACAAACACACTGCAAAAAACGATTTTCAAGAAAGTAAAAAATCCCTTGTTTGTGGACAGTTTTTTGTATTTTTTTAACATATTGTCTTATTTCAAGAGATTTTCAAGAAAATATTTACTTGTTCCATTTTTTTTACCTTATTACAAGCAAAAATATCTTGTATATTTCTTTCTTTATTACACTGGAAAAAAGGCAACTCCAGAAACAAGTAAAAAATTAATTATAAAAGGTATTTTTGCTTGTAATAAGCTAAAAAAAATCTGCCGATGGAACAAGTGAATATTTTCTTGAAAATCTTTCTTGAAATAAGACAATATATTTAAAAAATACGAAAAAATGTCCACAAACAAGGGATTTTTTACTTTCTTGAAAATCGTTTTTTGCAGTGAAGAACGACGAGTCTGGATACAGAACCAACCAGAGGCAACACGAAGAACCCTTCCCCTCTCACCGGATCCCACTGCTTACCATGAGCAGGTCGTTGAAGAGGAAGACTTCTCTCTGATGGACGCCGCTCCTCTGAGCCCGGTTCGGATCGGGAACCTCGAACAGCTGACAGCAGCACACCAACCGGCGGTGGGGCAGCGACAGGACCTGCAACACAGACAAAACCCGGTTTCAGCTCCTCGCAGCCCGACTCCTGCTCAGACAAGGCGCGCTGAGGTTTGATGGTCTCACTGGTTTCTTGCCGACCACCATTCTCTCCACCGCCTGGACCTGGGACACGTGGTCGTCGTTGGTCCTCAGCTCCCACTTCTGGATCCGTCCGTAGATGGCCACCAGCAGGTCTCTGGGGATATCCTGACCATTATCCACACCTGGAGGGACACCCAGCCGTTAGAGCAAAACGCAACCATTTCAGTCGTTTAGTATTGTGTCTCAGCTTCATTTCATTAATATTCATTCGTTCTTTCATTTAAAGCTGGAGTCCAGAGTATTTGAGGGAGAGAGATTTTTTAATCAGACGTACCAAGGCCCCTTCCAAAACACTCCCCCCTCCCCTCCCTCTTGCTTAAAGATTTATAAAACTTTGATACATTAATATATTATCCAGACTGCAGCTTTAAGGCAGCGAAACATTTAAGACTTGTTCCACATCATAATCGTCCTGCTGCCACCTGGTGGTGCTGACCTCAGGTAAGGAGATGCTGGAGTGTTGCTGTCTGGTGGCATCATTAGGAGGATGGATGTTTGGTTGGTTGGTTGGATGGATGGATGTTTGGTTGGTTGGATGGATGGATGGATGTTTGGTTGGATGGATGGATGGATGGATGTTTGGATGGATGTTTGGTTGGATGGATGGATGGATGGATGGATGGATGGATGTTTGGTTGGATGGATGGATGTTTGGATGGATGGATGTTTGGTTGGATGGATGGATGGATGGATGGATGGACAGATGGATGGATGGATGGATGGAGGAACAGATGGATAGAAAGTTGGTTGGATGGATGATGGATGGATGGATGGATGGATGGATGGATGGATGGATGGACAGATGGATGGATGAATGGACGAATGGATGGATGGATGGATGGAGGAACAGATGGATAGAAAGTTGGTTGGTTGGATGGATGGATGGATGGATGGATGGACAGATGGAGGAAATTCTGGGCGAGGAGGAGGAGTTGCAACCATTTTCCGTTCTGATTTACTAATTAGTCCCAGACCAATTGATAGCTACAGTTCTTTTGAACATCTAACCCTTAATTTTCCTCATCCAAGTTGCAAAACATTAAGACCATTTTTGTTTGTGGTTTTGTATCGTCCACCAGGCCCTTACTCTCAATTCTTGGATCAGATCTCACATTTTTTAACTGATTTAGTATTAAATACTGATAGGGTTATTATAGTGGGGGACTTTAATATTCATGTGGATACTGAAAGTGATAGCCTAAATGCAGTCTTTAGTGCTATTTTAGACTCAATTGGCTTTACTCAAAAAGTACAGGGATCGACCCACTCGGGTAAACACACTTTGGACCTTGTACTGACATACGGTATTGAGTGTGAGGAAATAACAGTCCACCCACATAACCCGGTCCTGTCTGACCACTTCTTAATAACTTTTGAATTTACTTTAACTGACCATCTTAAATCGGAAAGAAAATTTCATTATAGTAGAACTTTATCAGACAATGCTGGAACAATTTTTAAAGAATCTGTTCCATTCTTACTTTCCTTAGTGTCTCAGAGTAACACAGTGGATGGCAGCAATTCTGTCTCTAACCCTCTAAGTCCATGCATTTGTTACCTCAAGGCTGGACTACTGTAATTCTTTACTACCAGGAAGTCCACAAAATGCCATTAAAAGCCTTCAGTTGATCCAAAATGCTGCAGCAAGAGTTCTGATGAATATTAAAAAGAGAGATCACATTTCTCCTGCTTTAGCTTCCCTTCATTGGCTCCCTGTTAAATCCAGAATAGAATTTAAGATCCTTCTTCTTACATATAAAGCCCTTAATAATCAGCTCCATCATACATCAGAGATCTAATTGTTCCATATGTTCCTAACAGAGCCCTTTGCTCTCAGACTGCAGGTTTACTTGTAGTTCCTAGGATCTCTAAAAGTAGAATGGGAGGCAGATCTTTTAGTTATCAGGCTCCTCTCCTGTGGAACCAGCTCCCAGCTTTAGTCCGTGAGGCAGACACTCTGTTTACTTTTAAGGCCAGGCTTAAAACTTTCCTTTTTGATAAAGCTTATAGTTAGAGTGGCTAAGGTCATCCTGAGCTATCTCTGTAGTTATGCTGCTATAGGCTTAGACTGCTGGAGAACAGACTTACCAATTTTCTTCACTCTTCTACTTTTCTCTCCTACTACTCTCCAGTTGTATTACAGTACATTCTGTTATTTCGACTGTTAACTTTGTTTTCTCTCAGTGTTTTTCTCTCCATAGAAGATATACCTGGTCTGGTATCCTGCTTGGCTGCAATGCCCTGTTGGACGGGGGTCATCGACTGGGATGATGCTCCCAGTAACTGAACATCCACTGTGTCCTGTTATCAACTTTTTACTTTCTGTAACATAGAAAGTTCTCTTATATCAGATCTTCTGTTCCTTCTGTGTCTCTGCTCTGTCTTCTCAAACCCCCAGACGGTCGTAGCAGATGGCCGCTCCTACTGAGCCTGGTTCTGTTGGAGGTTTCTTCCTGTTAAAGGGGAGTTTTTCCTCTCCACCGTCGCTACATGCTTGCTCAGTATGAGGGATTGCTGAAGGATTGCTGTGGTTGGAAAGTCTGCATCAACGGGGCCCAACCTCACGCCAATGACTGACGCAATCTGCTGGGATTCCTTACATAGGAAACTTTTTAACTGATTGGAATGTTTGTATAAATGTATTGAAATGACTTCTTGTTAAGTGCCTTGAGATGACATCTGTTGTGAATTGGCGCTATATAAATAAACTGAATTGAATTGAATTGAATGGAGGAACAGATGGATGGATGGACAGTTGGTTGAATGCATAACCATGGCAACAAGGTGGTTTACAACTGGCAGCAGCTGATTAACATCACAAAAGCTCAAATAATACCTCAACTACAGCCACAAAACCCTGATGAGTTGAAAAGAAGATGCCATAGATCCAGAGTATCCTCTACAGACAACTCAGAGCGTCTTCAGTCAGAGGCTTCTTCAGATCTGCAGAGCACTACAAGAGATCATCCCTACCCACAGCCATCAGCATCTACAACAAATCTTTGAAGGAACTTGCATAATGAGTTACAACAACATTTAATTTCCCGTTGGGATTAATAAAGTAATTTTGAATTGAATTGAATTGAATGAATGGGCAGACGAATGGAGGGATAGATGGATGGACAGATGAATGGACAGTTGGATGGATGGACTGATGGATGGATGGACAGACAAATGGTTGGATGGATGGATGGATAATAATAATAATCCATAGAACGAACAGAAATCACATGTGGGGTGCCCCAGGGCTCTATTTTAGGGCCCCTCTTATTTAATAACTACATGCTCCCACTAGCCCAGATTATAACAACCAATACGTTTAGCTACCATAACTTTGCAGATGATACTCAGCTTTATATTACGATGTCGCCAGGTGACTTTGAACCAATTCAAACCCTAAGTAAATGCATCAAGCAAATCAATGGATGGATGTGTCATAACTTTCTCCAGCTGAATAGAAACAAATCAGAAGTAATTACTTTTGGACCTAAAGGGGAACGATCGAGACTCAGCACACAGCTTCAGTTAATCCAGCTAGAAACTCCTGATCAGGCCTGAAATCTAGATGTAGTAATGGACTCAGACCTGAACCTCCAGGGTCACATAAAGGTCAATAACAAGGTCAGCCTTCTATCACCTGAAGAACATCTCTAGGATTAAAGGACCGATGTCTCAACAGGACCTAGAAAAACTCATCCATGCGTTTATCTTTAGTCGGATTGATTACTGCAACAGCGTCTTCACAGGTCTGCCTAAAAAGTTAATCAGACAGCTGCAGCTGATCCAGAACGCTGCTGCTCGTGTTCCTCACTAGAACCAGGAAAGTAGAGCCCATCGCCCCAGTTCTAAAGTCCTTACATTAAAGTCCTTATAGCAACCCCCCCCCCCCAGCTTTCAGTTTCTATGCTCCTCTAATGTGGAACAAACTTCCAGAAAACTGCAAAGCTGCTGAAACACTGAGTTCTTTTAAATCACAACTAAAAAACGTTCCTGTTTAGAGCTGCCTTTGAGTCATGTTTTGTTGTATCATGTTTTGTTTGTTTCTTGCTGTTTAATGCCTTGAAGTATCTGTGTGTGCTTCTTCCTTTATTGCTGTTTTTACTTTATATGCTTTGTCTGTGTTTTAATGCTGTTTTTATTTTACCCCCTAATAATGTAAAACACCTTGAATCACCTTGTTGTTGAAAGTGTGCTATACAAATAAAATTGCCTTGCCTTGCCTAATGGCTTGCATTTATATAGCACTTTTTTCGAGAGACTCAAAGCGCTTTACAACTCCATTATTCATTCACTCTCACATTCACACACTGGTGGAAGAAAGCTATGATTACAGCCACAGCTGCCCTGGTGCAGACTGACAGAGGCAAGGCTGCCATATTGCGCCATCGGCTCCTCTGGCCGACACCAGTAGGCGGGTAGGTGAAGTGTCTTGCCCAAGGACACAACGACATGTAGCAGGTGGAATCCATCTGTTCCTCCATCCATCCATCCATCCATCCATCCAACCATCCATCCATCCAACCATTCATCCATCCATCCATCCAACCATCCATCCATCATCCATCCAACCATCCATCCATCCATCCATCCATCCATCCATCCATCCATCCATCCATCCAACCATCCATCCATCCAACCATTCATCCATCCATCCATCCAACCATCCATCCATCATCCATCCAACCATCCATCCATCCATCCATCCATCCATCCATCCATCCATCCATCCATCCATCCAACCATTCATCCATCCATCCATCCATCCATCCATCCAGCCATCCATCCATCCATCATCCATCCATCCATCCAGCTGCCGCCTTTAAGCTTTTCCAGATTGCTAAAACACCAGGAGGAGATCTACCAACTCACCCCTCAGGTTCTTGATGAAGTCCTCCAGCTTCATCTTTCTTTCGGGCTTGACGTTGGGGCTGTACATGTCCGTGTTGAGGAGGATGATGGCAAAGGCAAGGATGAAGATGGTGTCTGGGTTCTGGAACTGCCGGATCAGCACCGGGTTGCAGACGCAGTATCTTTGACTGCATAGCGACAGAAAGACAGACAAAGACCCGAAATATAAGATCTGAGAAATCTCCGCTGGTCAGCTCAACCTCACAGAACCGTCCGATACCTGAAGGCCTCCACCAGCCGCTCCACCCGCTGGGCTTCACCCTGAACTTTGATCTGAGCCTGGAACTTCCTCAGAGCTTCGTCCAGATCCATCCCAGAGAAGTCCATCTCATCCAGGACGCAGCTACACAGAATGCCGAGGAACACGTCAGGAAAAACAGGAATCCTCAGCTCAACAAACAATTTCATTCTGCAACTTCAATTAATACCAGATCATAGTTTATATTTGAGAAAACTGTGTTAGTGAGGCCACGATCTTTCATGACTTTTACTCTTCTTCACTATCTTCATATTTCCTGATAAGTTAATGGGACCTCCTGTCCTGGATGACAAACATGTCCTGACGGTGACCTTTACGTGGCTCTATATAAACCCTAGGGACATCAGAGTCAGTCTCACTTCTGTGAAGTTTGTTATTTTTAATGTATTTTAGGGGATTTTTAGGGGATGCCTGAATACTGTAAATAAAGGCCAGTAGAGCCAAACAAAATACAGCAGTCCACTGAGTATTTGCTGATTTTTTTTATAATAGAGCATATCCAGAATATTTAAAAGTAAAATGCAGGTTTGGAAACTGAAATACCTCGGAGCAATACCACAATACTTGACACGCCATTGGATGGCAAAGCAGCCAATCCAAGAGCACCTTTCATTTTCCTTGCTAAGTTAAAGGAAGACCTGAAAATAATACACTGTGTATGCATGCACTAATGCATATTAAGGTATATTTGTTCTCCTGGTACAGGTGTGTTACCCGTCTGCCATCATTATTTACAGGAAGTTAACCTTTAAACAATCAGACAGAAATTCAACTCAATCTGTGAATGCATAATTAATTATGCAGAAATGTAGAAGAAGAAAAAAAGCAGAAGAGTGGAAGATGATGCTCACTCCAGGACGTCCTTGTTGAACTGCTGCCGGCTGCCCAGGAACTCCCCGATCATCTGCCTGCTCAGTCCTTTCCGCTCCAGGATGAACCTGGCGATGCCCACCGGAGTGTCCGACACGAAGCCCTTCTCGATCAGGTACTGGATGCCCTTCTCCGGCTTCCTGTGGACCAGCGGAAACAGGACCTTCATGTTTTGTTCTTGTGCATCCGTCACACTATAGCATATCAGGGTCGTGTTTTACTGACGCAGCATGCCCCGCCCCTTACTATGCTTTTTGTCCCAGCAGCATACACAACCTGAGAACCACGTAAGATTTTATATTTTTTTTAGACATGTAGCCAGGGTTCGAATTACGGGGGAGTTAAAAGGAAGATGGGCACCAAGGGGGAGCTCTAAAAAGAGTCCAGTTTCAATTTAGTTTACTTCTTTTTTATAAGAATCCTAATTCAATTCAATTCAATTCAAATTCAAAAATACTTTATTGATCCTAGAGGGAAATTAAGTGTTCTTGTAGCTCATATAATTAAATCTTTAAGGAGTTGTTGTAGATGATGATGGCTGTGGCAGGAAGGATTTCCTGTAGCGGTCTGTGTTGCAGTGAAACTGAAGAAGCCTCTGACTGAAGACGCTCTGTTGTAGGACTGTCTCATTAAGAGGATGCTCAGGGTTGTCCATAATTTTTCTGATTTTATGAAGAATCCTTCTTTGCATTATCATCTCCAGATGTTTCACAGTTGTCCCAAGAACAGAACCAGAACCTTCTTTATCAGGTTGTTGAGCCTTTTTAAGTCCCTGGTTCTGATGCTGCTACCCCAACAGATGACGGCTGAAGAGATTACACTCTCCACAACAGACTTGTAGAAGATCTGCAGCATCTTGCTGTGTTTTAGATTAAAATAAAATCCTAATTTGTCCACTTTGTCTTTTCTCCCATTACATTTTCCGAATACTAACTTCTGCTGAAAATAACTTTCATTTTCACTATTTAAATTTTCACTATCTACATGCTGCCACTAGCCCAGATCATACCAAACAATAAGATTAGCTACCATAACTATGCAGATGATACTCAGCTCTACATTACGATGTCACCAGGTGACTTTGAACCCATCCAAACGTTAAATAAATGCATTGAGCAAATCAATGGATGGATGTGCCATAACTTTCTCAAGCTGAACAGAAACAAAACCGAAAGTAATTATTTTTGGACCCTAGGAGGAACGATCAACAGTCAGCACACAGCTTCAGTTAATCCAGCTAGAAACTACTGATCAGGCCTGAAATCTAGGTGTAGTAATGGACTCAGACCTGAACCTCCAGGGTCACATAAAGGTCAATAACAAGGTCAGCCTTCCATCACCTGAAGAACATCTCTAGGATTAAAGGACTGATGTCGCAACAGGACCTAGAAAAACTCATCCATGCGTTTATCTTTAGTCGGATTGATTACTGCAACAGCGTCTTCACAGGTCTGCCTAAAAAGTCAATCAGACAGCTGCAGCTGATCCAGAACGCTGCTGCTCGTGTTCGTCACTAGAACCAGGAAAGTAGAGCACATCACCCCAGTTCTAAAGTCCTTACACTGGCTCCCTGTAGCTCAGAGAATAGACTTCTAAATACTTTTACTAGTTTATAAATCATTGAATGGCTTAGCACCAAAATATGTAGAAGATCTACTGTTACTATAGCAACCCCCCCCAGACCACTCAGGTCCTCTAATTCCAGTCGACTCAGCATCCCTAGAATCAGAACCAAACATGGAGAAGCAGCTTTCAGTTTCTATGCTCCTCTAATCTGGAACAAACTTCCAGAAAACTGCAAAGCTGCTGAAACACTGAGTTCTTTTAAATCACAACTAAAAACGTTTAGAGCTGAATTTGAGTCATGCTTTTATGTATCATGTTTTGTGTGTGCTTCTTGCTTTATGGCTGTTTTTATTTTACCTCTTAATCATATAAAGCACCTTGAATTGCCTTGTTGTTGAAAGTATGCTATACAAATAAAATTGCCTTGCCTTCACTTAATTCCTTCTGTGGCCATACACGTGTGGTGGCGCTGTTTTGATTGACATACGCTGCATTAAGCATGCTAATGCTAATCTGTGTTGGGTTCTTGCTAATCAAGGACGTTACGAACGTCGTGGACGCTGCCTGGGAAAGTTTTTGACATCATGTCTAAACGTAAACTGGAGCATTTCGGTTTTATACGCCAAAAAAAAGTGAGCAGTGAAGAGGACGAGTGTGCTCCGGACCGTGCAGAACAGCAGAATCAGCTTTAACTTTGGGTACCTGCGGTGCACTGAGGCCTGAATCGGGTCATGCAGCCTTTCCTTTTAACTGGAGACAAAAGCAGTGGAGTGAGTAGGAATACCTGGCTCTTTACTGGAAATCACAATTCAGGGTGTACAGTGTGTATCAATGCACAAAGTCTGCTGCTTGCCAAAATCAAAACTGGGGTGCATCTGTCTAAAGAACGGATGAATGGAGAAGTCAGCAGTGAAACACAGAATAACCTATGAAAAAAAGATTTGGCTCACAGTTTGTCTCACAAAAGAGCAGTTGGGATTTCAGATGAGACAAAATGAATTCTCGTTTAATGCAAGAAACAAATGCGTCTTTCAGACCAGCCTATATGGTGGCAAAAGAAAAAAATGGCTTTAAGAAAGCCCCCAGCCATAAGGACTACAAAAACGTCATAGCGCTAAAGTGTGCACAAATTAGACCAGCCTGTGCTGGAATAATAAAGCACATTGCCAATCAAATGAAAGCTAAGTTCGTTAAAAATATTTTATACATTGGGTCATGAAATCAGTCTAGTGGCAGCTGTGGCTCCTACTGATCTAAAGTAAGATAATACACTGGGCTATATTAGTTCTTGGTTTAGCAAGTATTTTGGTTTTGATGATGATGATAGTGTTGTTTCTGATCTAAGTTGCTCTGTGATTTGTTGTTCTTGAATGGCTGTGATAAGGCAGAAAATATTGGACCGCACGTGGATCCCCTTGTTGCTTTTTGTTTGTTCAGAACCTGTTATGGGGCGTTCACAGCGGTCAGCGCGTCCAGGCGTCAAATCGCTGAAACGGACAAAAGTTGATGCTTTAAAGGAGACATCACCTGTTACTAAAGTGAATAACTACTCCCTATCATAGTCTTTCACGCCTTTAAAATAAACTCTAGTCAAAAAAAAATTCTTTTTAAAGGTGCTTTTCTGACCCATTCAGTAAAACCTGTATTGTCTCGCGAAAGTGCACGCGATATTTGGGCGTTCCCGGGTGTTCATTATAATAATGCAAATGAGGATTGCGTTGATTGGTCGTAGGAAGGAGGGGGGATGACGCTCCACTGCAACACTCTCCAAAAAAACAACATGGCTGACGTTATGAATGAACCCGACCTCGCCGCGACCGTTTATGAACGAGCCCGACTCCGAACCAGAGCTGGAAAGTGAAGATGTCGAACAGATGGAGGGACGTCTACAGCAAGATGTATCGGAATGGTAAAGGCAACAGTTTGATCAATAACGTCATAAAACGCTTGTTGTTAGTTTCTACAAAATAGTTTTGCCTTCTTATAAAGTCGATTAATACAGTAACAGCGATGTAGTCTTCTTCCGTAATGGAGGCGGGGCTCGGCTGATTGTGAGGGGCGGGGCGAGCTCCAGCAGCATTGGCCTGCTATGCTCATAAATGGTCAAATCCTGCCGTTTTGAATATTGCCTTACAGCCCAGTATAAAATCATTAGGAAACCATATTATACATGTTTTCACATGGAAAAAATGAAAATTTCAGGTGATGACCCCTTTAAAATTAAAACCCAGCTGCTTGCACACTTTGTAGTCCGCGTCGGCGTGTCACATCAGTACGTCAGCACATCTGTGCAGGTATTTCTCTGTTGCTAGTTGTTTACAACATGGCGGATCATGTCAAGAGAGTGGCTTGGCTTTATTTAATTAATAAAGCCAGACAACGTCGTCGTTGTTGGGCGCATTTGAGACATGTGTCATAGAATTCATGAAGATTACAGACAACGACGATTAGTTGATCCTCCATTTTGAATGAATGACTTGCCGATCCACGCATGGAAGGCGTAATGACCTCCCTACGATTGGTTGACGCCCCGCGTTTGCTGCCCCAAAGTTCAGTTTTCCCAACTTCACGCAGCAGCTGCTCCGACGGTCCATCAACGCGTCCGAGCAGCAGCTGCCTGGACGCGCTGATGCCAGCTGCGCCAACGCTCGCGACTCGATACGGGGGCAGCTTGACGCCCACTTGATGCGTAGATACCATAGACGCATGCGTGTAATCTAGCTGCCTGGACGCGCTGACCGATGTGAACGCCCCTTTAGACGACCAAAATTATCATGATTATTTTTTATCTTATTGACCGTTGTGCTGTTAAATATATACGTGTGTGCAGGTGAATTTGGAAATCGCAGTGCAGGATGAAAAAATATGGCTCCCCCAAAAGCTTTGGTGTAATCCGTACCCTGCATGTACCCGTCCTGATGGAGCTGAAAAACCGATTTCCACACTCTACATCCCGATATGCATGCACTATTCAGAACGGGACGTTCCACAAAGTCTCCTTCAGCTGCTCACATCCTCATGTGTGTGACGTGTTATGTGATGCTTTCTTGTTCATAAATGAGATGTTCTGATCTTGGACCCACTTGTTGAAGAGGTTGAGTCCGATGCGGTACTGCCGCCGCTGCACCACGTCGTTGTTGAAGGCGGGAGAGTCCCAGCTGTGGCGGCTCTCCCTCTGGTAGGTCTGCTTCCCCAGCGTGGCTCCTCCTCCGATCGGCTCCCGCAGGCTGTCCCTGGAGGACGAGCCCGAGCTGCAGTTGTTGACGGTGGTGTCGTCGTTGGAGTTGGTGGTGGTGGAGTTGACGCTCTCGTTGTCTCCGTCCGAGCAGAGCAGGTGGTGGTGGTGGTGGTGGTGGAGGTGGGGGTGGTGGGCGAGGTGCTGCTGCCCCTCCAGGTTCTGGAGGGCCGAGGAAGAGGAGGAGGACATCGGGGAGGGCGTGAGAGGCGGCGGCAGCGGGGACAGCGGCGTGAGAGGTGGAACCGGGGAGGGCAGCGGAGACGCAGGGGGTTCTGGGTAAGGGTGGGGCAGGTGGTGGTGCTGGTGGTGCAGATGGTGGTAGTGGTGCTGGGCGAAGTGGTGCGGATGCTGCATGTAGGGGCTGCCGCCGTGGGCGTGGTGCATGTGCATGACGTGCGGCTGGCCGTACTGCGGGTGGTGGTGGAGGATGGTGGGAAGGTGGGGGATGGCTGAGGGGTGCGGGTGGGGGTGGGGGTGTGGGAGCGGGTGAGACGGCAGAGTCCGAGCCGACGGCATCGGCAGAGGGACGTTAGCGGGGCTGCGGGTCTGTCCCTGCGCCAAGGCGACCGAGCGGCCGTTGGGCTTGTGTTTGATGGTTCCTTGTGGAGATTCGGCTTCGCTGCTTCCTCCTCCGAGCTCATCCTCTCCGCTTTCACCTTCCCCTCCTCCTCCTCTTCCCCTCTCGCCTCCTCCTCGCTCCCCTCCCGAGGACTCCTGCTCGTACACCAAACGCCCGATAGACCCACGCTCCGACCTGAAGAGACACAAACCAAGCTCAATATAACTCCAACCTCATGGATCCTGTCTAAACCTGCATTAACAGGAGAAAGAGCCACTCAGATCACAAGGGTTTCTGGGTCTATGTCCACCACCCAAGGCAGTGGTTCTCAACCCTCGTCCTCAGGATCCACTGTCTTGCATGCTAGCAGGAAACACCTGCACACATAAATGAATTATTAACAGGCTTCTGAAGCACTGGAAGCCATGCTGAGGAGGTAATGCAATCATTTGAATGAGGTAGGCTCACAGTGCGCCCTGACGGCTTCAGGTAGGTAGAGATGTCTGCCGGTTAGAGAGACAGAACATCTCCTCGTCGACTCAGCTGATCCACAACAGTGAGCACAGGTAGAACAAGTTCCAATTTAAAGGGACGATTCAGTTTCTCGGTGAGTTGTCTTTGCTTTATTCATGCAGCAAACGGCAGTCTAAGTGATTTCAGCTTCGATTGGATATTCCCATCAATGCTAAACTAGATGCATTAAGTGTTTTTGGATCAGATCTACACTTGCATAGGGTGCCGCTTTTAAAGTTACATAGCAAAAAATTAACGGCAATATTTTGTGTTATTTCGCCTTATATTTGGCCAAATTTGTGTCTATGGTGTTTATTCATTTATAAATGTCACTGTGTCAAACTAAATATTTCGTTAACAAGCTAAATATTTAGTTTTGAGTTAAATATTTAGCTAACAGGCTAGCTAATTAACTTAACCAGCTAAATCTTTAGTTTTAAGTTAAATATTTATTATTTATTAGGAAAATATTCTGTGGTCAGAAGAGACAGCAGTGGATAATTCTGACAGTCAAACACGGTGGTGGTAGCATGATGGCCTGTGGCTGCTTTGCTGCCTCTGGACCTGGATGACTTGCTGTTACTGACAGAACCATGAATTCTGGTCTCTAGAAGGTCATGGAGGCGAACGCCCAACCACCAGTTACGGGCCTTAGGCTCGAGCACGCTGGAGAACGATGGTCGCATCAGCGAGTCCACCTCTGAAGGTTTTGGAGTGGCCTAGTCAAAGTCTGGGCTTTGATCGGTTTGAAATACCGAGGAATGCCCTTAGAAGTTTAGCTTATCCTGGTAAATCATTGCATGTGGGATGAAAGAGACTCATCACCTGACAGCAGCAACCAGTTATTAGGTTTACGAGGTGATTATTACTTCCCCCATAGGGCCAGGTTCATTTGGAGAGGCTTTTTTCCCATCATTTAGAAACTTTCTGGTCATTTTCTGTTGAATAATAAAACGTGTTTGATTATCTAAAACATTTAAATGTGACTAAAAAGTAAAAACAGGTGAAATCTGGAAGAGGGGTTAAGACGTTTTTTTTTTTTACAGCTTTTTATTTATTACAGACATGTGTGAGTCCTGACCTGTCGCTCATGTCCACTGAACTGTCGCTCGGTGGTTCAATGGTGAGGACAGGAAGGTGTCCTCCACCTCCTCCTCCTCCTCCTCTTCCTCTGTACTCTCCTCGACACTCTGTGCAGGGGGTGCTGCTCCTCCGGCTGGCGCTGCTGCCTCCCTCCGTCTCTCTGCTGTCCTCCCTCCCCCCCGCGCCTCCTCCCCCGCCCCAGTAGTCCGTGTCCGAGCTGGAGGCGGGACGGGACAGCGGCGAGGACGGGAGGCAGCCTTCGTCCATGTAGAGGGTGACGTCGCTGAAGGAGGTGGCGGTGCTGTCCTCGTGCATGGCGACGCCCCCTCTGCCTCCCTCCACCCGGCCGGGGAGGCGTCGGGACGCCGTATTCGTGTTGTGCCATCCGCACTGTCTGTAATCCTCCTCCTCGTCTTCCTCCTCGTCATCTTCCTCCTCTTCTTCCTCATCCTCGTCTCCCTCCTCCTCCTCCTCGTCCTCCTCTCCTTCTCCCCCGACGTCTTGAGAGTCTTCCCGGCCGGACTGGCAAGTGAGCGAGTCATCCATGGAGTCGGCGAGAGATTTCACCTGCAGGACAAAGAAACAATGGTAAATGGCCTGCATTTGTGTAGCGCTTTTTCAGTCAGAGGACCACAAAGCGCTTTACACTACATTCAGTCATTCACCCGCTGATGGTGGCAAGCTACTACATTGTAGCCACAGTTGCCCTGGGGCACACTGACAGAGGCGAGGCTGCAGGACACAGGCGCCACCGGACCCTCTTACCACCACCAGCAGGCAACAGGGTTAAGAGTCTTGCCCAATGACACAACGACCGAGAAGAACAGAGCGGGGATTCGAACCAGTAACCCACCGATTATGGGACGAATTCCTACCACCTGAGCCTATGTTAATAACATAAGCACCTTTCAAGGTCGCTGTACATCAATGACATAAAAACAAGACATTGTGAACAAAGGTTTAAAAGTGGTACAAGCAAAACAACATATCAAATACAAATAATTTCAGTGTGAAATGTAAGATAAAGTGGGGTACACTAGTCTGAACAGGTGAGTTTTGAGGAGAGGTTTGAAAGTCTGGAGGGATGATGCCTTTCGAAGATCCAGTGGGGAGTTTGTTCCAGAGTCCCATGGCGGACAGATGTTGGGGTGTGGCGTAGAAAGAAGACAGTCGAAAGAGGAACGAAGGGTGCGAGACGGTGCGCAAACATGAAGGAGATGAGTAAGATACGGAGGAGCTAGGTTATGGCTTTGAATGATGACAGGAGGATTGGGGAGCCAGTGCAGCTGCTTGAGGACAGGAGCGATGTGTTGTGTAGACGGGGTTCTGGAGATGACACCGTTCTGAACCGGATGAAGTTTACGAAGGGATTTGTGTGGTAAACCAAAGGGCAGAACATTGCAGGATGTGAACAAGGCATTGACTAAAATGTCCGTGGTGTTGCGGGTAAATGAGGGACGGAGACGGTTAATGTTACGCAGGTGGAAGTAGGCAGAGCGGGTGATGTTGTTAGTATGCGCTGTGAAAAGGCAATGAACCAAACATGCAATATTTTAATGAAATAAACTAAGCAGTATGATTGTTGAAGCAAAGTGATCTTTAAATCACATCGATCTAAAAAATAAAAGTTTCCTAATTAAAGAGAGACGTAAAGATTTTTTAGGTTTGGGGTTGATTGTTTTCTGTTTTTAGTTATTTTTATGTTTTAGCCATATTTAATGCGCTGGGTTTTACAGAGTCTGCCTTTGAGTAAAAGTCGCAGAATGTTTCTAGTCGTATTTATTATTAAATGAAAGTGAAAGCAAAGACGAAAGAAAAATGCTTTTGTGTTTTACCAACAATGTTCCATCTCAGCCCCTTCAGACCCCACGTCCACTGAAATCCAATGGACACAATGTTTTTCTAGATTTAAACCAATAAAATAAAATTGGCAACTTGTCATTCACAGTTATTACAGATTGGTCTCCTATTTTCCAATAACAAAGAACTGGAGACGCTTAACTTCATTTAAGCGAGTTTCAGGCATCAGACAAGTTGAGCATGGGTCTGAAACTAGAGAAGGAGGAGTAAGTGTCTGTTATCCATCGAAAATATACATTTATGTTCATGACGGTCTAAAAAATGCTCAATTTCTAGTGATATCATTTTAAGTTATTTTTAAACAATTTTCTATTCTAGGATTTTTTTCTCTCCCAAAATTGAATGTCCATCCAAGTGGACATCAGAAGTTCAGGTATTTTATCCAACGCTCAATTATGTAGTGTTATCATGCAAAGAAAAAAGTATTTTTTATAAGCATTTTATAGCTCATTTTTGATTTCGCAGTTATTTTAAATCATTTTATTTTCTCATGATGGGTTTTTTAGAGTATAAACTCTCATACATCTTTGTACTGCTTGTAAATGGAGAAATATCTGATCTTGGCTTTAGGCAATAAGGCACGTGAGAATAGCCAACGGGAAGTAAAAACGCTAAGATAAAATACTTCCAGGTCAAATCTGCCTTCTTTGGTAACAACCCTTCTATGTACATTAACATATCAGACATCATTGGAAAGCTAAGATTCTTGATATTTCAATGATGTGTGCCAATCAAGGATACAATCACAACTGCAGACACAGTAAACCCTTTTGTCAAACCACTCAAAATAAACAAAATAATGTCCAACTCATCGTTCTAAGCCTGATATCAATGACAGAACAGAACCATCTCAAACAAAAATTTTCTTTTCAGGTACACAAGGGTCCAATTAATGTACTTCAATAAAATAGCTGGTTCACAACAAGTCTAAGGTCCACAATCCACATATTCTGCTGCTGAAAACCTTCGTAATTTCCTTCCCTGCGTGAATTGTCACAAAGTTTTTATCTCTACTTCTTTTAGCATGCTCATATTATATTAGACTATCTTCTTCTTTGCGATGTTTATTGGCGGCTGGCAAACAACAAATTGTTGACTTACCGCCACCGACTGGTATGGAGTGTGGACCAGAATGTCACTCAAGGTTGCACTTGCCTCTCTAAGATGGCTGATATAATTAGCATCGTTCCTGCTTGTGCTAGCTTTGCTCATGTTTTTATTTTGTGAAGCTCTGATGTCCATTTTGGCATACAACCGTATCAAAGTATCTTCTTTAATATCTCCAAAAGTCCCGATTAATAGCCTACAGCACACTGTGCTTTTTTTTGGGGGGGGGGGGGGGGTCAATACAGTGCATGGTTGCAACTTAATTTACACAGGCGTGCCGATACCTGTAGACGGAGGAGACAGGCCCCAAGCCCTCCAATTGGCGCCGGGCTTGTCGGCATCTTGAGCCTCCAGAAAAAACATTAAAAGGTTTTCTAAACACTTTTAGAACTAAATGGAGATGACCCCTTGTTGTATTTAAGTCTGTGAATGTTAGATCTTTGGGGGCTAACAGACACGGTTCTAATGTATGCATCTTCTATTGATGGAGCACGGGTGTTTAAGAAGAAATGAAACATGTGGTCACCTGTTTGGAGAAAGAGTCGTCTACGTCTCCAGCGTCCTCTGAACCCTGCTGACCGGGCGATCCCTGGCCCTGTGGCTGCCGCTCATCAAACGAGTACTGCGCAAAGATAAAACACAGTTGGTCAGCAACCGGATCAGAACATCTTACCTCCTGGCTGACCCTGTTGTGTAGAAAGGGGCTCCTATACCTGCAGCCGCATGTTGGACAGGATGATGCGGCGGGTCATCCTGCTCTCTGAGGCCGAGCTGCGGAGCCTCTCGAACTTCTTGTTCATGCGGTACCGTCTGAACGCCGTCTGGATCGTCCTCGCCGCCCGCCGGGACACGAACTGGCCCCCGTACTTCCTCTCCAACATCTCCACCTATCAGGGAACAAGATGGGACCGCAGGCCGCCAATCAGAGGGGACGGAGCGAAACGTTTTAATTCCCACGCAACCATAGACTCCTGATACTTGTACCTTCTTGTCCTGGAGGTCTGTAGAGAGCTCATAGCTGTCAGATAGCGCCTTGCAGCGTTTGCTCTCCTCCTCCTCTTGCTTGCGGAGCGCCAGGCTGGCCGGCTGATGTCTGCTGCGCTGAGCCCAGGCGAGGCTCGCTGAGGTGGGGGGAGATATGGAGGAGCTGCCCTGGAGACGGAGGAGGCAGGAAGAGCTGTAGGTACCGCTTCATGCATTCAGAGAAAGAAAACAACAACACCTGAACATGTCATGCGTCCTAGTGCTTCGGTATCGGTACCTGTGTCTGCGAGTGTGGGGCTCCCAGGGGCCCGGTGCTGGAGGCGGGACCGTAGGGGTCACAGGGGCGGGAGAGGGGGCTGTTGCTATAGCGATGGAAAGGAGGAGGAACCCCGAACGAGGAGTCTGAGAAGGTGAGCACCTCAGGACACTGAGGGTCGCCTTCCACACTGAGAGAGAGAGACAGAAACAAAGATGGAGATTCTGTTAGTTCAGTCCATCGTGTTTCGATCAAAGAACGGGTCGCACAGGATTAACTATAGAACCAGTCTGGACCAAAACAAGCAAGGTGGACCAAACTGTTTACCAGAACAGAACAGGGCTAAAACCGCACCAGCTTGGTTAAACTGGTCCCAAGTCTAAAACCGCACCAGCCTAGTTAAACTGGTCCCAAGTCTAAAACCGCACCAGCTTAGTTAAACTGGTCCCAGGACTAAAACCTCACCAGCTTAGTTAAACTGGTCCCAGGACTAAAACTGCACCAGCTTAGTTAAACTGGTCCCAAGTCTAAAACCGCACCTGCTTAGTTAAACTGGTCCCAGGACTAAAACTGCACCAGCTTAGTTAAACTGGTCCCAAGACTAAAACCGCACCAGCTTAGTAAAACTGGTCCCAAGTCTAAAACCGCACCAGCTTAGTTAAACTGGTCCCAGGACTAAAACTGCACCAGCTTAGTTAAACTGGTCCCAAGTCTAAAACTGCACCAGCTTGGTTAAACTGGTCCCAAGTCTAAAACCGCACCAGCTTGGTTAAACTGATCCCAAGTCTAAAACCGCACTAGCTTAGTTAAAATGGTCCCAGGACTAAAACTGCACCAGCTTAGTTAAACTGGTCCCAGGACTAAAACCGCACCAGCTTAGTTAAACTGATCCCAAGTCTAAAACCGCACTAGCTTAGTTAAACTGGTCCCAGGACTAAAACCGCACCAGCTTAGTTAAACTGGTCCCAGGACTAAAACCGCACCAGCTAAGTTAAACTGGTCCCAGGACTAAAACTACACCAGCTTAGTTAAACTGGTCCCAGGACTAAAACTGCACCAGCTTAGTTAAACTGGTCCCAAGTCTAAAACAGCACCAGCTTGGTTAAACTGGTCCCAAGTCTAAAACCGCACCAGCTTGGTTAAACTGATCCCAAGTCTAAAACCGCACTAGCTTAGTTAAACTGGTCCCAGGACTAAAACCGCACCAGCTTAGTTAAACTGGTCCCAGGACTAAAACCGCACCAGCTTAGTTAAACTGATCCCAAGTCTAAAACCGCACTAGCTTAGTTAAACTGGTCCCAGGACTAAAACCGCACCAGCTTAGTTAAACTGGTCCCAGGACTAAAACCGCACCAGCTAAGTTAAACTGGTCCCAGGACTAAAACTACACCAGCTTAGTTAAACTGATCCCAAGTCTAAAACCGCACTAGCTTAGTTAAACTGGTCCCAAGTCTAAAACCGCACTAGCTTAGTTAAACTGGTCCCAGGACTAAAACCGCACCAGCTTAGTTAAACTGATCCCAAGTCTAAAACCGCACTAGCTTAGTTAAACTGGTCCCAGGACTAAAACCGCACTAGCTTAGTTAAACTGGTCCCAGGACTAAAACCGCACCAGCTTAGTTAAACTGGTCCCAGGACTAAAACCGCACCAGCTTAGTTAAACTGGTCCCAGGACTAAAACCGCACCAGCTTAGTTAAACTGGTCCCAGGACTAAAACCGCACCAGCTTAGTTAAACTGGTCCCAAGTCTAAAACCGCACTAGCTTAGTTAAACTGGTCCCAAGTCTAAAACCGCACTAGCTTAGTTAAACTGGTCCCAGGACTAAAACCGCACTAGCTTAGTTAAACTGGTCCCAAGTCTAAAACCGCACTAGCTTAGTTAAACTGATCCCAAGTCTAAAACCGCACTAGCTTAGTTAATCTGGTCCCAGGACTAAAACCGCACCAGCTTAGTTAAACTGGTCCCAAGTCTAAAACCGCACTAGCTTAGTTAAACTGGTCCCAAGTCTAAAACCGCACTAGCTTAGTTAAACTGGTCCCAGGACTAAAACCGCACTAGCTTAGTTAAACTGGTCCCAAGTCTAAAACCGCACTAGCTTAGTTAAACTGATCCCAAGTCTAAAACCGCACTAGCTTAGTTAAACTGGTCCCAGGACTAAAACCGCACCAGCTTAGTTAAACTGATCCCAAGTCTAAAACCGCACTAGCTTAGTTAAACTGGTCCCAGGACTAAAACCGCACCAGCTTAGTTAAACTGGTCCCAGGACTAAAACCGCACCAGCTTAGTTAAACTGGTCCCAGGACTACAACCGCACCAGCTTAGTTAAACTGGTCCCAAGTCTAAAACCGCACTAGCTTAGTTAAACTGGTCCCAGGACTAAAACCGCACCAGCTTAGTTAAACTGGTCCCAGGACTAAAACCGCACTAGCTTAGTTAAACTGGTCCCAGGACTAAAACCGCACTAGCTTAGTTAAACTGGTCCCAGGACTAAAACCGCACCAGCTTAGTTAAACTGGTCCCAGGACTAAAACCGCACCAGCTTAGTAAAACTGGTCCCAAGTCTAAAACCGCACCAGCTTAGTTAAACTGGTCCCAGGACTAAAACTGCACCAGCTTAGTTAAACTGGTCCCAAGTCTAAAACAGCACCAGCTTGGTTAAACTGGTCCCAAGTCTAAAACCGCACCAGCTTGGTTAAACTGATCCCAAGTCTAAAACCGCACTAGCTTAGTTAAAATGGTCCCAGGACTAAAACTGCACCAGCTTAGTTAAACTGGTCCCAGGACTAAAACCGCACCAGCTTAGTTAAACTGATCCCAAGTCTAAAACCGCACTAGCTTAGTTAAACTGGTCCCAGGACTAAAACCGCACCAGCTTAGTTAAACTGGTCCCAGGACTAAAACCGCACCAGCTAAGTTAAACTGGTCCCAGGAATAAACTACACCAGCTTAGTTAAACTGGTCCCAGGACTAAAACTGCACCAGCTTAGTTAAACTGGTCCCAAGTCTAAAACAGCACCAGCTTGGTTAAACTGGTCCCAAGTCTAAAACCGCACCAGCTTGGTTAAACTGATCCCAAGTCTAAAACCGCACTAGCTTAGTTAAACTGGTCCCAAGTCTAAAACCGCACCAGCTTAGTTAAACTGATCCCAAGTCTAAAACCGCACTAGCTTAGTTAAACTGGTCCCAGGACTAAAACCGCACCAGCTTAGTTAAACTGGTCCCAGGACTAAAACCGCACCAGCTTAGTTAAACTGGTCCCAGGACTAAAACCGCACCAGCTTAGTTAAACTGGTCCCAGGACTAAAACCGCACTAGCTTAGTTAAACTGGTCCCAAGTCTAAAACCGCACTAGCTTAGTTAAACTGGTCCCAAGTCTAAAACCGCACTAGCTTAGTTAAACTGGTCCCAAGTCTAAAACCGCACTAGCTTAGTTAAACTGGTCCCAAGTCTAAAACCGCACTAGCTTAGTTAAACTGGTCCCAAGTCTAAAACCGCACTAGCTTAGTTAAACTGGTCCCAAGTCTAAAACCGCACTAGCTTAGTTAAACTGGTCCCAGGACTAAAACCGCACCAGCCTAGTTAAACTGGTCCCAGGACTAAAACCGCACCAGCTTAGTTAAACTGGTCCCAGGACTAAAACCGCACCAGCCTAGTTAAACTGGTCCCAGGACTAAAACCCCACCAGCCTAGTTAAACTGGTCCTATCCCGGTTCTGATCTATCAGCATCGCTGTTTGGATCATAACCTTCAGAAACATTTCAGGATCAGCGGTTCCTTCCAAGCACAATGATCTCTGCTGGCAGAAACAGTAGGACTGATAGATGATCAATCAGTTTATTGACGAGTCACTGAGAAGGTAAAGGAGGAGGAGGAGGAGGAATCTGCGTGGCGGCCATGTTTACTCTGGTTTTTCTCATCGTCATAGAGGCTCTTCTGTGTTAATCTAAGACATCCGTGAAGCTGGCAGGGAGGCTGACGTGGGCACTGCCAGGCTAACACAGAGTCACATGGGGCTGAGTCATAGCAGTGTGTGTGTGGGAGGACAAACCTTCAAACAGTTATGGATCTTCTTGGCTTGACACAAACCCTTCAGCTTTAATTGTGATAAATGTGATTCCTAATTAGTCAATAAGAGCCTGGCGCTGTTCAGGTCGGCCTTTCAGCTGCAGAAGTTTTACTAATTCACTTTAGGCAGAAACACACAACACACAGCAAATATTCTAAAACAAAGTAATGTACAAGTACAGCTAAACAAATGTAAATATTGTGAAAATGTGAAATATTGGAAACTCAGTGTCCCACCCTAATCAAATCAAATCAAACTTTATTTATGAAGCGAATTTTCATACAAGAATTGCAGCACAAAGTGCTTTACAGATTGAAACAACCCCACATAAACCCACATCCCTCCCCCACAGATTTAAAAGCATGGTCAGAGGTAATCAGCTGATTACCTCCAAAAACCAGCACAGGTTTCCAGAGGCTCTACATAAAAATGAAAATCTGAATGAAAATATGTTGCATTTAATAATGATATCACAGTATGTTCATGCATGTGTACTTATTGGTGCATTAATTGTGATAATGTGGGAAGGAGAGCAGTAATATAAATACTGCGGTGACACTACTGCATAATGCTCTCCAATGGATGCGCCGGCACTCATTGAAGATCACTGCAATGGCGGCGTCTGGATAGGGGAGTTTTTAGAGACTCGTACCTAAGGGTAATTTAGAGAGACCAGTTAACCTGACGGTCATGTTTTTGAACTGTGGGAGGAAGCTGGAGTTGTTGGGTCGTTTCCAACATGCAAAAGAGTTCAGAAGTTAAATAAACAGGCACGACACTTCAATCTGAAATATGGAGCCTTAGCCGGTTTATTGCTCATACATACCTCTCTGGACAGGTTTTTAGAGTACAGACAGATCACTGCATCTCTAGCCCTTCTCCCCAGAACCTCTGGATTTTCCAAAACCTATCTGCACTCTCCTTTTAAGCCCTGTTTCTCCTAGCAGCGTCTCCTACCAACTTCAAGGACTCACCTATCAGCTAGATGTTTTTAAAGCTGCATTCTGCAACTTTTACACCTTAATATAATGTTCTTTTCAAAAGTTATGGTGGAATTTTATCATCTATTATGTTCATTTTTAGAGTTATCACCACCTGGTCCTTGGTTTTTTTCTGCACTATAGAACTTTTGAGCGGCAACCCGCCGCTGGAAGTATGGCTGATCCACCAAAGAGACCGAGAAATCCCATATCAGAAGAAGCTAGAAAAAGAGAACGTGATAGTGAGAGAGCAAAGACCAGAGTAAATATTGGGCCGGCTTTTCCTCGTTGGAGAGTTCTTTTGGAACGAACGTCATGTACTACGGACGCAGAGTTAGCCGTGCTGCTAATGGATACGTAAGTAATCAATGATTTCACCAGGTTATAGTGTTTGGTCTGGCATGATGTTGTTATACAGTCCTGAGAAAGCTATTTATTCAATGTGTGGAGGTGGACGAACATAGTTTGCACGGTACGCCTTACAGTAGTAATGTGAATTACACAACCGAGTCGATCTCCGTTAGCCATCTAGAGGCTAATGTGATGCTAACGTGTAAGACTCGGTTCTGTAGATAAAGCTGCAAACTCCGGCGTAGTCGCTGTACTTCAGTATATAAGTCAAACTTTTTTTCTTTTGGTTTTGTCAGCCACTGAAACATGCCTCTTATGAGCAACAGAGAGATTTGATTTTTTGACAGTGATGTTGCACGGCAAGCCTGAAGAGGGCGACAGAGAGCAAATATCATGAAAGTTGCGGAGTATCCCTTTAAGCTTCAATCAGACTTCCTGACTTCAGACCCTGATTACTTTAGACATGACGTCACATTCCATCATATTCCATATTCCCTCATAACATCACATTTCACATTACCTCATGTTCTCTAACAAAACAAAAATGTGTGTGTGTACTTGCCATATTCCCACAACAATCCCCCCTTTTGGGCTCTGAAGGCACCAAAACCTAATTGAGTTAAATGACAACTTGTAGATGTAAATAACATATGCAACTGTAAATGATATATGAGAAGATATGAGAGGGTGAAGACATACTAACACTTGTGAGGGCTAACTAAAAAACACTAAAACTAATAAAAAATGTAACATAGATGACACTGAAATAAACACTGCAAATCCTATACCAGTGGTCCACTACAAAAAACGATTTTCAAGAAAGTAAAAATCCCTTGTTTGTGGACATTTTTTTTGTATTTTTTAAATATATTGTCATATTTCAAGAAAGATTTTCAAGAAAATATTCACTTGTTCCATTGGCAGATTTTTTTTTTAGCTTATTACAAACAAAAATATCTTGTATATTGCTTGCTTTATTACACTGGAAAAAAGGCTACTCCAGAAACAAGTAAAAAATTAATTATACAAGATATTTTTGCTTGTAATAAGCTAAAAAAAAATCTGCCAATGGAACAAGTGAATATTTTCTTGAAATTCTTTCTTGAAATAAGACAATATATTTAAAAAATACAAAAAAATGTCCACAAACAAGGGATTTTTACTTTCTTGAAAATCCTTTTTTGCAGTGTGATTCATTGTGTAGAGTGGAAAAACCTGTCGGCTGTTCTTTAACAGGAAAAAAGTACTCTACTACCTTCTTTTTGACAACAATACGGTACAGAGAATCACCTTGATTCAGACCCAGGACCTTCTTGCTGCAAGGCAACAGTGCTACTAGTAAGTTTATATATAATTCAGACTTTATATTGATTGCTCTTATTCGTGTTATTGCTTGTGCCTAAATAAAACTCCAGTGCAGTCCAGCCGTGTGTGATAAATAAATCCAGCTACTGACAGGTGGTGGGGGGGAAACAACCCCGAGCGTGGATCTCCTCACGCTGCCTGGAAGCTCTCCTGATGAGTGAGCAGACTGTTGGATGTTCGTAATGCAAGAAAAAGCGAGCACAAAGAAGCGACAGCGGTCATAAATCCCCCGGAACATCTTGGAGCAGAACCTGAGAGAAAGGCACTCGGAGTAATTGCATCTTACTTTGGCTGTCCAACTCCTCTCCTCCTCCTTTTCTCCTCTCTCATATCTTTTTAAAACATCCTCTCCTCTCCTCCAGGCAGCTGAAGCTGAGCCAGCTGCCAGGTTGAACCGAGGTGAGGTGCGTTTGATTTACGCCCTGGCCCAGCGCTTGAGCTCCCGCCGCCGCCTCGTCTGGCTTGGCCGCTGAACATGGAGGTCACTCAGTAAACTTCAGGTGACCTCCAGGTTGGATGTCCATCACGTCTGTGCCAGACTGCAGCTTTCAAAATTCACTCCCTAAAAGTTTTAGTGCTCAGTACTCAGACACACTTCTGCTCTGCTTCCTGTTTGATGTGCATTTCTGTAATTAATGACTTCAGCCTTCAGCCAGTGTTCAGTATTGACTCATTTATTGTTCTTTGTGCCCACCGGAGTGACGAGGAGCCACAGTATGAATGTGAAATTGCCCAAAAATGGGAATAATTTTATCATAAATCAAGTTACATATAAAACCCAAGCACTGAATATGTTGCTTTCTGCTGAGGAGGTTTCAATAAGTTGATTATTTGGCGCTTCCAGGGCGGGAAGACATCAGCAATGGCTGTAGAGATGCAACTGCTGCTGCCCATGAATCTGGGAAGGGTTCAAAGGTCGTCTCCAAACTATCTGAAGTTCATCATCCTAAGAAGAGGAGAACATCCCAGACAGCTGCCAACCTCCCAGGAGTGGACGTCTGAGCAGATTGAGCCCAAGGTCAGAGCGTGAAGCTCAGAGAAATTACCTAAGAGCTCCATCTCAGACTCTAAATGCCTCAGTTAGCAAAGGTTAAAGGTTACATTTATCCCTATCCCGCTTTCTCTGTATACAATATGACATTCCAAGGACTGCAGTGACTGTCAGCTGATGGACCATCCGTCTGGTGACACTTTGTGTTTAATGCAGCATGAAGAGTCAACAAGAAACTACAGCGGAAATATTTCTTTCCCAAAATAAGATGTCTGCCAAAAGCTACTTTTCCAACATTGTCCATTCATCCATCCGTCCATCAGTCCATCCATCCATCTATCCATCCCTCTACCCATCCATTCATCCATCCATCCATCCATCATCCATCTATCCATCCATCCAGCTGTCCATCCATCCATCCATCCATCTATCCATCCCTCTACCCATCCATTCATCCATCCATCCATCCATCATCCATCTATCCATCCATCCAGCTGTCCATCCATCCATCCATCCATCAGTCCATCCATCCATCCATCCATCCATCAGTCCATCCATCCGTCCATCCATCAGTCCATCCATCCATCCATCCATCAGTCCATCCATCCATCCATCCATCCATCAGTCCATCCATCCAGCTGTCCATCCATCCATCCATCCATCCATCCATCCATCCATCCATCCGTCCATCCATCAGTCCATCCATCCATCCATCCATCCATCAGTCCATTCATCCATC